>LKUV01000050.1:0-376500 GCA_001414455.1 Hymenoscyphus fructigenus | reverse complement strand
GTGTAGCAGGGCAGTAGTAGTTAAGGTAGTAGTGCCAGCATAGGCGTGGTTAAAGGTAGTATAGCTGTGGTTGCTCTGCTCTGCCATAGCTGTGAGTTCCACCTCCTCCTCTTCTAGCTCACCTGCCGACACCCCTGGCCCAAGGTCAAAGCAGGCCTGCTCCTTCTTTGAGAACTTCTCCTTACAAATAGTAGCAGAGAAGTGGCGCCAGGTAGACGTCTGTAGCCGGGGAACTTGGGCCTAAGCGAGAAGCGCGAAGCGAGGGGGCACGTGTGGGGCGCAGGAGCCGGCAGGGGGGGCGGGTTGGGTGGTTTTTGGAGGGAAAACGCGAGGTCCCCGGGGGTTTCGGGCGAGGCGCAGGGCGCGCCATAGGGATGGAGTAGACAATAGAATGGAAGCCAATCCCAGATCGTGAGGAAGACGGAGACCAAAGAAATTCGCGGAAAGAACTAGAGCAGCAGGAGACGATGAATCCAGCGAACATGATCCGCGAAATCGGATAAAGCAATTATTGCACTGACGACTCAAATCTCGTAGCCTGTGTCAACACGGAAACCTACTCTCCAGCTGAGGAGGACACTTCCCCGAAACAAGAACCAAATCGTGCTATTATGATTGTATGTACTAACTTAGATTTATGGTGTTGTTGTTTTGTTTATAACTGCTAACATGTGCCTCACTAAAAATAGCTGTGTGACAAATATTTCTCGCTGTATAAGGGACCTGATCATTTTGTTCAAAGTAACCTCAAAGAGACAACAGTTGAGTACATGCGTACTACTGGCTCCATTAGTTTAATCCACCAGGTAAGAAGTTCTTTTCATGGTCGGGCGATATACTACTTTGTCTGGAATTCTTTTTCTAACTAGTACACAGTTTTCACACGCGTATTCTGCTAAAAGTATGTATATATATCATTGTTTTATTCTTTAATATTTGAAAATTTTACTAATTCCATGAAAGCGGATGACAAAGAAAATAATGATGGGATCAGGGCTCCTGATGGGACGGCTTGGATTAAGGAGCCAACAAAGGCATACGGCTGGGATGATTGCTTGCAACTGAGTGCAGAAGCTTCGATGGCAAACGCTGACAATTACGCAATGTTTACAGTTGCAGTATGGGCGTTCGATGCGGGGTACTGCTTAGGCCTAACGCCAGCCGCGTTTCAAGTTGGCACACTTATCAGAACTGACTCTTGCAAGCCCGCAACAAGTACATTCAAATTGGACCCCTAAGATGATTGGGAATGGTCTCAGAAAGGACAGAAAAGGGAACTCAGAAATGTTGAGAGTCATGGACAAGAATTTTAGTTATATTTCTGTCTCTAGTACTAGTTTAGAATGAACCATAATTGAAAAAATGCCTCCTCAGCTCTGTTTATGCTCCATCTCCAAAGACTCTATCAAGAGATTTTCGATCAACCTCTGCTCTCAAAGTAATGCCAGCAGTTGCGAGACCTTCTCCAACGGCCCCCGGAGCTCTCCATGGTCGCCGCAAGCGAAATGCTGCACGATCTTGCCTGCGTCTCTCTAGACATATCATGTCATTTACTGGGTCGTCGAGAACGATAAGCTTTAGAGACGGAGTGTATTCCTTTTTATTACTTGCAAGCTCAGCTAACCACAAGAGCTGGCGAGAAATTCCGGAAGATTTGCTTTCAAGTCCAATGCTTTTCGGTTCTTCGAAGACCTTTTGGGTCTGCTCAAATAGCAACTGACATGACACTGTTAGTACATAGCTTCAGTAGAGAGATAGAAAGCCACTCACGGTTAGTTCCTCCAGGTTTGGTGGAAGCAGCTTATACAAGCCAGCTCTCAATGGTGCCACTCCATCAACTTGAGGTGGAAAAAAGCACTTGGAAGGGCATTGAAGAATGCGCAAATTATTCATCATACTTAAATCCATTCTTGTGCCATCATGACCTCGGTCCAGCCATTTGCAATTACATAGATGTAATAGCAATCGTTCAAGTGAATTTTGCAAAGGAATCAGCGTCTCTGATATTTGAACAGGCGAGAGCAAGGACTCCAGATATCCAGAGGGATTGCGATATTGGGAAATAGATTTTTCTGTGCCAAAAAGAGCTCCCTGAAATATGTTGATTTTGGAATGCGATTTGAAAATTGCATAGAGCATTTCGACGGGTGTGTGATGAGACATACCCAAATTCAATATGCGTAAAGGTGAATTTTTCAAGCTGTCATCTACGTCTTCGGAAGTCCCACGCAATCGAGAAGCAATGGTCAAATTCTCTAGGCGCGGAAGACTCAAATATTTGTTCACAGTCTTCATCGTAAGTTGGTTGTCGATCAAGATAACATCTTTCAACATCAACATTGGGTTGACTGTGAGGAACCGTGACTGGAATTTCATGCCAATTTTGTGTGCTTGAATCACTAGTGTTTTCAAATTTGGTAAAGCTCCAAGTAACTGGTTTGCTAATTCAACAGAGTTGTTCTCGTCAGGAACCACTTCCCACTGAAGGTCCACCTCTGTGATTAATGGCGCAATGTCTGGATTCTCGTTCAGGCTCCGTAGTAACAGCTCGCATCGATACGTGGTATCTGGACTAGCATTCCCCTTCACGCGTCGTTCTAGCTCCGAGGATTGAAGCGTAATATCCGGGTGCCCGAAACAGATAGTAATTTTTCTCTGATAGATGATGTGACGCATCCACTTGTAGAAGAACCGAGACAACTTTGAAAGCTCGAATGCGGAGTCGCCAACGATTTCGGAAAATATCTTGGTCAAGATTTCATTCGGGAAGTCCTGTAGGTTCATCATGTCGAAAGGCACGGGCTTCTTGCTCCCAATTTCAAGGTTCGTATTTGGCAGAAATAGAAATTAATGAGGAGGGGGAGAGTTGAGTTGGGGAGAACGCTGACGATGGTTCCAACAATGCACCAACACTAGGCAGAATGTACGTGAAGTGAAGAAATGTCTGATTTTCCGGTCACAGGTCACCCTACTGGATTTAGAAACAACCTGAGAGAAGAAAGCTAATATACTCTCCATACACAGAGTTAGTACTCTAGAGAATCAGACATTTACTCACTCCATATTGAAAGGGTTGAGGATGGTGAGGGGGCGGGGGCTGGGCTTTTAGCGTGAGAGGCATGGTACCCCTACCAAAAACCCAAGCTCTACACCATATCACAGCCTGCAACAAGGCCAAAAGAAATTGCAAAAAAAATATAATGAGTTTTCACTAATCTTTAGACTTCTCACGAAGGAATCTAACAAGTTTTACAACCCTTTAAGAAGCGGTTGTGGTTGCATCAAGCGACTTTCAGATAGGGACTGCTCAGGAGCAAGTGGCGTTAGAGCAAGACTTGCAACTGGCCATGGATGGCAATATCGAAGTGGAAGAAGAAGAACTTCGAGATCTCATTGCAAAACGGCAAGTGAGGGCGTACCCCGACCACACACGGCATGGAAGTCTAACGCTCTACAGGTTATCAGGCAATTTGCTTAGTCGCTGCCCACGCACAAATTACGATACATCAGCAGACAGCTGGGAGGCGGCATGCAGATTAGTCTGTCACGACAACCGCTGCATGACCGCGGATGATAGAATTGCTGCTCCCGGAGGTGGTCGGCGGATCCTCCCTGTGCAACTGTTCTGTGTTTGGCTGAAAATCAAGCAAATGGAAGAGCTTGGGAGTATTATCCATGGCCATGAAATGGGCTTGGGGAAATCGTCTATGTATATTACCACGTCCACCATCTATTATTTTCAAACGGCGATGCGGAAACACATTGAGGATCATCCCGAGGAACACACCTCCGACGACAATTGCAAGGTGACGGAGGTCTTCCTTCAAATATATCGGATGGTCTGCCCATGCTCTCCATCAAGTCTGGCACACGATATACACCCCCCGCTTGGTTGTACTGTGATCTTTACAACGCCACGTCTGTTGCAGGTACGGGAGCATGAGTGGGATCTAGTACATCCGCAGGAGAGTCCAGGGGTGCTAAAACGAAAAGAACCTACATTATTTCGATTAACGGCACACGGGGATCGTCTAAGCTCGCCCACTTACTTCGATTCTCCATCTCCATATGCCACACGAGCTCGAGAATTAATTAACGAGACTTGGGACCCAGAAGAAAAATCGTCGTTCAAGCCAAGAGGAAACCACAACCAGGGAAGAGTAATCATATTTACAACTCACGGTTCTCTCATGGGGCATTCCAAGGAATTATCCTACAAGTGTCCGTCTGCCCCCCGAAGCAAAGACTTACGCATCCTCTGATTCGCAATAGCTTTCGTCACCTTCGACGAATTTCATCAGTTTTCGACCAGTGGTGCCGGCGGACTGAGCACCCTCTCCCAAGAACCATTTTGGGACACAAACCCAGACATGAGATTAGTCCTAGGGAGCGGAACATCGATCACCAGGGGACCGGGCTCTATCGTGGCATGGATTACAGATGTTCTACATCGAGGTAAATGGAAGGGAAAATGGGCTGACCATCCAGCTTTGAAGGATGCAACGCGAGTGAACTTTAGCGAGCAGACGAAGAAATGGAATTACTCCACGGGGACGTCTGAACGCATGAAGAAGGCTAAGGAAAAGGGTGATTTTCAGCGAGTGCCTGATTTTATGCAGCCAATCGTCGAGACCCTGGTGTTGAAATTTTCCAACGACACTCTCTTTCTAGACGGACAGCCGGTATTGAGATTGGTACCCCGATTTGATTGGGTAGTCCGGGGCTCTCACAAAGACCGCTGGGGCGAGCGGGTGAAGGAGTTACATGAAACATCAGAAGGTTCTTACAAGGAAATCGTGAGAGAAGCCAAGGAAACTTGGAAAGAGAACTGTCAGAGGTATGGAGAAAACTGGGGGAAACGACACCCGTGGGCAAATCTAGCAAAACGTGGCGGAAAGATAGCACGGCGGTGCCACGAGCTTCAGGTGTACTCTTCAATTCCAGCGTGTTCGAAAATGACCCGAAAAACCGGACCTGCCAACGAAGGTGCCATTGTTCCAATGGGCTTCAAGTGGACCGAAATAGAGTTCCAGGGATATACCAAAGGAGCAGGCTGGGCTAACGACAGTGAGAAGATCTACAAGATGCGTGACAACGATGATGTTCTTACGCAGCTTGAGAGGTATGTATTCAAGGATTCAATATGGCGACTAATCGACAAGATTGGAGAGGGCTCCTGGAAACTGAAATACTTGGATGGGATCATTGAAGAATTTGGGTCACTTTGTTTTCCGGATGGATCCCCATGTGGCATTGTTATCGGAAGTTGTAAACCAAGGGTCGCTGACGCTGTCTATGCGGCAAGTCAAGCATACCAGAGATATACGGAATACATACTAATGACTGTTAGTATCTCGTGGTAGTCAAAAAGATCCACCCCGCCGACATTGAGTGGGTGACGAATCGAAAGTCCTCCGAAGTCCCGAATAGACTCACACAGTTCACATACGGCCGCGAGGGGATGCCACCATCTCAACGACCCAGATACCTAGTATGCGTTGCCGGGAGCATAGCCATGGGAAACACGCTACTCACTACAAGAGTGATTGTGGCGATGGAACCAAACAACAAGCTCGCCGAAATGATACAGTTTATGGCAAGAACCCATCGTATGGGACAAAAGAACAACGAGGTTCATTGCTACATATTGTACTCGGCTGGTACTGTTGAGGAAAGTCAAATGGAGCGTAACAGGGCAATCTACAGGTTGCTGCATTGACTGATTCAAAATCTGAGGCTCCGGGTTTTGTTGTTCTTTCCTCGGATGAGGACTCTACTGAAGGTTGAGCAATTCATTAGACTCGAAGATAGTGGCAAATAAATGATTAAACCAGAAGACAAACTTGTAAGACTGTGATAAGTAATAGCCACTCAAATCCAGTATATAGTTTGGTATGTAAAAATGAAGTACATGACTATGCGTTTGCGGGGCAAGCACAGACAGCGCGTAAAGAAGGCCGAGTGCGGATTTGCCTATTGCGCACTCGACATAATCGTGATGAAACAGGACAGAGAAGGACTCCTCCAATTGATACCTGAACTCTGCAAAGTCCATATGGAAACCTTGGAGCGACGCGGGCGCAGCAAGACCAGCTTATCGGGTGACTAAGGGTTAGAAGTCCCAGGCAGTTCTGGTGCCCGTTCTGGTGGGGTGCGGGGTAAAAAAGTATTGTTAGGAACATGTTAGCCCACACATGTGACATAAAATAGCGGCTGCTTATAGTACTGCACTAAAAGAGCAACAAGATTCCTTCTCGAGACCCCTTCCAGGCTCCGCGTCATTTCTATACCCCTGTTACTATCGCCATCTCCGACCGGTACCCAGTGCCCAGCCAAGCAATACGCTTGACGTTCAAAAGTAAGTAAAAAACACGACTTTATTTAGCCTTCTTAGATCAATTCTAATACGGGAGTCCACTACTTTGGCGGTCTGCTTGGCATTTGGGACACATGGCCCCAGGGGTCTTGTTGGTTGATGACCCCATGTTTCTTTTCTCGTTGCCGGCCCAAGCTATCACTTCTCCCATACCTTAAGGCTAGCACAATGCAGGAATCGACAAGAAAGCGCATTTCTCACACATACACGCGTCTCTCAAGTCATCACTGATACCCTCCCGTGCGTTGTTCCTGCCATGTCATCAAAGCAAACACGGAATCGGGCTTTCACGAATAGTCCCATGGTAGTGCCACAAAAACAGCTCCTAGGCTTGAATGCGATGTACAAGGAGGTCTCGTTCATTTCCGTTGGTTGAAGCACGGAGAGACCAAACAACTATAATACGGATCGTTGACAACACGATGAGCTACAGGGAGCTCTACTCTTGTAGAAAGGAACTGCGAATTTCTTTGCCATCTGCGGACAAAGCACACAAAGCTACCTCTTACTTAGCACAAAGGTGTGCAAGGCATAGGGAAAAGAAACTCACGGCTAATAGGAATGACTCAAATTCACCTGAATTGCTTATGCCAAACAGGTTATATTCCCGAAACACATCAATCAGCCCATGCTTGGGAACGGAGGTGATAAGGGCAGAACGGGATATCGTTTGCTATTTGTTTACTAATCTGGTTTGATCGGGAGTAGGCAGATATGGAAACGAAACATATAGGCCAGGAAATGAGGTATATACTATGCTAGCATAAAACAATCTTTATGCTGCCCTAATCTTCTATGGAACAAGTCTCAATCACTTTTTCATGGTGTGGATTCTCTTGAATTCTAACATTTAGATTCCTTGACTGATCACCCTTCAATATTAGTTATTACTAGCACTACTATACTTCTTTTCGTTGTTGTAGAACTTTTCTATATTCGTTAGTTTGTGTCTGTATCCTAAATTCAGTGTCAATCCTAGGAGTATAGAGGGGGTAATTAGAGGGGGTTTTTGAGGGTTTTGAGGGTTGGTTCTGTTGTGTCTTTTAGAAATGTTATCTAGGTTGTTTATGTATTTAATACATTAAAAAAAATATATAGAATTAGTTCTGTTGCTTTCTCAAATCTCCACTATTTGGTCGTCTGTCCAGCAAGTTCTTTCCTCCTCCTTAGAGACTTCGAAAAGAGAATTAGCCACTAGTTTATTCTTGCTATTGTCGTTCACCTGAACTCCACGTAGACATAACACCTTACATAACACGCCGTTGACTTTACAGTTGACATTCTCAAAGTGCTCTTTTGTCTAGTCCTTGAAGTCTTCTTGAAAGCCTATCCACAAAATATTGTCATTATCTTTCTCGTTTGTATATTCCTTAGTATAGTCCTTGATAAAAGCTTGAAAGTCAAAAGACTCTAGTCCCTGCTCCTGTCCTAAAGAGGACCTATCTCCTGTGTCTGCTATATTGTCTTACTTTGTGAAAGGTAAAGGTTTTTGCGAGTTTTCGAAAAGTTCAGAAGTTCGAAAGTTTGAAAGTTCGAAAAGGGGTATTTGAGGGGTAGGAGGTTCGTAGGTATAGAAGGAGGTATTTAAAGAGGTAGAAGGTTTGTATGGTTCAAAGGTGCAAAGGTTTGGGGAGAGGTTCGCGGTAGAGCTAGTTGAGTAGCCTCCGTTTGTCTACAGAAGGTGTAACTCGTTGCAATTCTTCTGTCTTCTTGATTCTAATAGCCCAACTACAAGATCTCAGTCGAGGTAGTAGTTATTCCACAGTCCACTGTGAAATAGTACTCTCAAGTAGGTATCAACGTACCGCTGCGTTTGCAAGCCCACGACCGAAGCTATAGACTCTAAAGCAGTGATCTGATCTGTGCGCGCTTACTAATCAGTGTTGGTACGACTTGGTTTGTGATAACTATCGTATATCGTACGTCTTGTAAAGAGGTTTTATTGATTCATTGTTGTTTTTAAAAGAGGGAGAATTGAAGCCCAAAAGCAAACATCCATAGACGCAGAATGGTCATGTGTATAACGCAACTGACCCAATAAGGTTGTAGCAACACTTTTTATTAAGGAAGCTTGCTAACACAGATATTTAGTACAGTTGCTTTGTTAGCAAAGGAGACAGAGCTCTTAGTACATTAGAATACCCTTTTACTTACTAAGGTCTGTATGTCACGAATCACGTGTCAGCACATAACAAGTAAGTCCAGACAGCGCTCTAACAGAACAAGATACTATTAAGTAGTTATAGGTAATAAAGAGATTAGCTAGAGTAGCTAGCTAATCTAAGGATTTCCTCTGGTTATAGTCACGTAATAGTTACATTAACTACATTAACAGGCGATGCAAGTAATAAGGGGTCGACTACATTGACAGGCAATGTAGGCAATCCCATAGCAGGAAGGTTCTATATATAACTAGCATGTCTACTATTAGATAGGAGCTTCATGCTCAACTTTAGTTTATTAATCTAATCATCTTGTTTGACTTCTTTGATACAAGTAACAAGTTCACTTCCAAGTGAACAACCCTGGCGTGTCTTACTTTCTTCTTGTATACCAACCGACGGAGACTTAGTCACCTTTGTTAGACCTGTGAGGTAGTATTCGTTACACCGTACTCTTTGAACTGCCAACAAGGCATTAAGCAAGCGGCGCAGGGCCAAAAAAAGTCGCATTCGTCAAGGGGGTAGGTACACTGACTATTGAGGATGCACATGATATTTTGGCCCTGGAAGAGGCTGACGCGCAGATTCAACGCGATAGGCGTTCTAGAGGGGGTGGACAAAATAAGGGGCAGCCGACTATACAACGCTGTGGTACTTGTAGTAAAACCAGTCATAATATACAAACTTGTCAGGAAGTTATAGAAACATCCATTTCATCAGATACTTAGTAGTTTGAATTAATTTAATATGTTGTAGTTGAATAATAGGAATTTAAAGTAATAGAGTATAAAAAAGTGTGTCGCGAGGTGATATGCGTCGCGGGGTGATATACGTCGCGAGGTAGTAAACTACGTTACTCTCTTTCTTATTTTTTTATCTTAGATTTTCTACTTATAACGTGGTTTATCAGGACCCCGATCATATCAGTACCCCGATCACTTTTCCTTGGCATACTACCCTCATACTTTACAACGCGTTTTCTTTACCTTCTAATATGTCTGTGATTACAAGAGAATCAAAAATTATTCTAGCTATCGAGGCAATTCGGACATCCAAAAAGCTAAGCCGTCGGAAAGCTGCAAAAACCTACGATGTACCTTATACGACACTCTCTGATAGGATGAACGGCCACCTTCCCCTCGCTGAGCGCCGGCCAGCAAGCCTTAAATTGTCAAAGTTAGAGGAGGAAGTTATTATTCAGAATATACTCGATATAGACTCTAGAGGATTTGCGCCCCGGTTAGGTAGTGTGGAAGATATAGCTAATTTTATCCTTGAATCACGGGGGGGGAAACGTGTCAGCAAGCTCTGGGCTCATCGATTTGTACAACGACAACTAGACTTAAAGACACGTTTTAATCGCGTTTATGATTTCCAAAGAGCCTTATGCGAAGATCCAGAGCTAATTGGCGCGTGGTTTTGACTTTTTATGAATATGTGGGCGAAGTATGGGGTTTTGGACTGTGATATCTATAACTTTGATGAAACTAGGTTTATGATAGGTATGATTTGTCCTAGAATGGTTGTTACTCGTGTAGATCGGCGTGGCAGAGGCAAGGCAGTTCAGCCAGGTAATCGGGAATGGGCTACAGCAATTGTCTGTGTTAATGGGGAGGGCTGGAGCATTCCTTCATTCTTGGTGGTTCAGGGCAAGAACCATCTCTCTAACTGGTATATCGACGGCGGCCTCCCATCTGACTGGGTTATTAAACTGACAAGTAACAGGTAGACGAATAATGAGACAGGTCTAGAATGGCTAAAACACTTCGATAAACACACTACTGCTCGTGTAAAGGGTCCATATCGAATACTAGTGTTAGATGGGCATGAGAGTCACAAATCGGCTGAATTCCAAGAGTATTGTAAGACACACAATATTATTACTCTTGGACTACCTCCTCATTCATCCTATCTTACCTAGCCACTTGATATTAGGTGTTTTAGTGTGTTGAAGCAGGCGTACAGTCAGCAAATTGAGACGTTTATTAAGGCCTATATTAACTATATCACGAAAGTCGAGTTCTTCCTAGCCTTTACAGCAGCATATAAGGAATCAATAACAGCCTAGAACGCTAAGGCTAGGTTCCGTGGAGCTGGCTTAGTACCTTTCGACCTGTAAGCAGTGCTTTCAAAGCTTGATGTGAGGCTACGGACTCCAACTCCCCCTCGACCCTCTACTGCTAATTCCAACCCTTGGGTCTCGCAGACCCTCTCAAACCTAATCGAAGCTCTCTCACAATCGACTCTTGTTCAGGATCGGATTGCCCGTCATCAAGGGAGCTCGCCAACTCTACTCTTTGAGACAGTTGCTGCACTTGCAAAGGGTACAGAGTGAATAGCCCATGAGATAACCCTTTTGTCTGCTGAGGTGCACACCCTTCGAGCAGCTAATGAAGCCCTAAGTAAACGCTGTAGGGCTAAAAAGACTCGTGTCCGTCAAGGAGGGGCACTTACAGTAGAGGATGGACAGGATATTCTAGCACAGAAGGATGTGGATGAGCAAGTACGACGCGATGTACGTAGAGCGAGGGGTAGACAGAAGGAGGGGCAATCGTCTAGACAGTGCTGTAGAACTTGCGGAAAAGCTAGTCATAATACACGAACTTGTCAAGAAGTTATAGATATATCTAGTTCATCAGATTCTGAGCGCGATAATTAATTTCATATATTATAGTTGATTTATTTAAGTTTGAAGTCTCGTGCCAAGGAAAAGTGATCGGGGTCCTGATATAATCGGGGTCCTGATATAATCGGGGTCCTGATAAACCACGTTACTCTTTTTAAAAATTAACTTAAACTTTATTTACTTCTTCTCCTTTATTCTATAATATCTTCTTATAACTTCTATATATTCTTTCTTTTTACTTTTACTCTCTAATTTCACTTTTCTTTTCTATCTTTAATTTCTATAAAATAATTAATTAAAAAATCTATTTTTATTTTATTTTATCTTTTTTTAAATCTCTTATTTTACTTTTGAATTATATAATAATTTTCTTTACTAATATATTCTCTTAATTTCTCTTACTATTCTATTTCTATAATTATTATATTAATCTTTTTGAAATTCTTTTCTGTAATCTATACTTCTAACATGTTTTACAAGCGAGTCGCCTACTCAAGCGAGTCGCTTACTTTTTCAATCTAGTATTTGTCACGAGTTACAAGCGACTTCGTACAATCGAAAGACTGGTGTAAATTCAAAGAGGAAAAACTAAAGAGAGGAAGGAAGAGCTCTACTCTTCGCACGATAAATATACACAAGGAGTCCTAGTTGTCGTAGCAACGAAGGTCACCTGACCGAGTCTCTTCCCAGGGTCTAACCCGTCACAGTATTATTATAATACAAAATACTCAACACTACACAAAGTTATTATAACTATAGAAGCTATCTAGTATTATTCAGAACCTTCACTATCTTCTATATCTACAATTTCTGCCTAACAAGTAGAAGAATTATACCTAGTTTTGCTACAACAGCTATAGTACCTGTCTGTAACGAAACTACTACTGTACTGAAGTAACAAAGGTGACTAAGTCTCGAAGAGTTAGTTCGCAGGAAGAGAATCAGGTGTGCTAGGTATTTACTTAAAGGTAAACTTGTTACTTGTATCAAAGAAGTTAAACAAGATAAATAGATTAATAAACTAAGTTAAGCATAAAGCTTCTATCTAATAGCAGACATGCTAGTTATATATAGAACCTTTATTCTCTAGATATATCTAGATCCTTAGATTCTTTTGGATCCCCTAGAGGTCTATTAGAGTCTATCACGTGATTGTAAGCAAAGGAAATCCTTGAATTAGCTAGCTGCTTTAACTAATCCTTATTGCCTATAATTACTCAATAGTATCTTGTTCTATTAGAGCGCTGTCTGGACTTACTTATCACATCCTGACACGTGATTTGTGACACTATCCCCTTCTTAGCTTAGCGCGTCCCTACGCTTAGGTATAACCTAAGAAATGTCGTCAGAAGGCTAGCAGCCTTCCTTTCTTTTAATATGTTATTTCAACTATAACCTCTTATCTAAAAGAAGAAGAAAGAATAGTTTTGACTTGCTAATAGTATTAAGGCAATATTGTTACAGAGTTGGAGGAACTGGGGGCAGATCACGTGTAGCACGGCACGTGTGTGCTGCAGGAATTCTGTATATAAGCTTCTGTTCCTCTGGAACTCTCTTCTTTCCTCACTTTGTTGTTCGCTCAATATAGCAGTGTTCGGTTTGACTCTGTATTCATCACAGCAAGCAGTGGTTCACTCTACATGTTCACAAATATAAATTGAAATCATGCCCTGTTCTCACTGCAGTTCCCAAGGCCGCTGATATATCATAGACTCTGTGTAGTCTAGTAGGTGTGCTGAATATATATACTCTAAATTAAAATATAATAGTACTAATGATGCCTGAGAACAGAACGTTCCCAATGAGAAGGACTGGGAGCCACTAGACGCTCAAGAAGAAAAGCTCTGTGACAAGGAAGAAGAAGTAATAGCGAAGATCCTTCGCCTTCGCAAACAACAAAAGTTCCTGCAGCGTCGCTGTAAGAAGATGACAAAGCGTGGCCTTAAGTTCATTAACGAACTTGACGCTGCTAAAGAACTGGAAAAGAAAGAAAAGAAGGAACAGGAAACAAGAGACAAGAAAGAAGCAGAGGCTGCTAGGCTGGCAGGTCTTCCTACTCCAGCCTTCTCTGATCCTTCACTTGACTTAGGCCTTGACCCAGCTTTCTTTGTGTCTTTTCTAGCTGATCACAAGATGTGGAAAACCCTAGGTTTCAGTGGTATAACGCCTGAAGTTCCACTAAGTACTGGTTGAGGTTTGTTTTTAGTTCCTAGGTGTTTTCCGAATGTAGGTAATCTAACTATTTAATTAGGTACTTGACCTATCCTCTGACAACCTTATAGTCAAGAATCCTCTTAACTTTATATTCTATGTTAGAGTTAATAGGTTAGATCTCTGTGAGTAAGGCTAGTAGTACTTCTAGTAGTACTAGTTTAAGTAGAGATATATAGAATACTAGATAGATATTTATAGTCTTTGATAGTGTAAGTTTATAATTCAAGGGTCTTTTGATAGTTCTTTGATGTGTTTGATTTTAAATAGTCTAAGCTTTTTATAGTCTAGTTTACTGCTTAGTCTTTTTGTGTTAATGTTTTTTTTGAACTAAGTAGACTTTATCCTTCTCTTTTAATGTTAGTGTAACGAAACCTACTCTCGTACCGAAAGTAACAAAGGTAACTAAGTCTCGAAGGTTGGGATGCAGGAAGAGGTTCAGATGCGCCGGATGTTTACTCAAAGGTAAACTCGTTACTTGAACTCAAGAAGACAAAACAATGTATATTGCAAACTAAAGTAAGAGTTGAGCATAAAGCTCCTAACTAATGGCAGACGTGCCAGTCATATATAGAACCTTCATTCTCGTGGATCTGGGGATCTTCCAGATCCCTTGTCTGGATCTTGGGATCCTCAAGATCCCAGGATCCATCACGTGACTACATACAATGAGATCCATGGATTGAGTAGCTGGCCTAATTAATCCCCTTGTGCTACTGAGGCTTTGTTTAAGTGTTTGTCCTGTCAGGGCGCCGCCTGGACTTCACTTATCACGTGCTAGCACCTGATTCGTGACAGTTAGCTCCTGATTATATTGTTTATTGTAGTAGTATGTGTTCTTTTCTGCTATGAATTACAATTCTAATATAAGTTCTTTTTATAGTTCCTTGATTTTCGAGACCTAAACCTAAGTAAGTTAATTATTAATAGTTATGTTTAGTAGTTCTTGATATACTACTAATTTATATCTGAAATTAGCATAGAATAGTATAACAAGTATTGTTTCTGTTATTAAACTATTGTATAAGAACTATACTAAAAGCAGCAGCTTAACCTAATTATCTTGTTAGTAGTTTATATAGTATCTCAAGTATACTTTAACTACTTAATTCATTTGTTTGTTACTCTTATTTGTCTGTAGGTAGAAAGCTATAGACAGCTTTCTCTTTACACCTAGGCACTTAGTAAGAGCTACCTAGAATTTTGAGGTAAAGAGCTTGTCTCTGTCTAAGATTATCTCTTCTAGTAGTCTATGTCTTGAGACTACCTCTTTTAGGAATACAAATGCTAATTCCTCTACTATACTTAACTCTATGTATAGTACTAAGATTATATACTTTATAAGCTATTCTATAATAACTAGAATTAAATTATATTCTACTTCTATTATTAGTTCTTTAGATTTTAGTAGCTTAACTATAAAATCTCAAGATATTGATTTCCAAGGTGTTTGTAGTATTAGAGTAGTGTTCATCTGTCTATAAGGTGTATAGCAGGAAGCCTTGTTTCTAGTACAGTTATTATACTCTAATATTACTTCCTTGGCTACTACTAATAGTTAATTAACATAGTAATGTTGTTTTATTGTCTAGAGAGTTTAGTAAACTCCCTGGTGACTATATACTAGAGTAGTATAATATTCTTTAACAAACTTCTTCATATAAGAGTTAGAGACATATAGTTTCTCGTTTATATACTACTTTCTATTGTTTTAGTTATTTATTACCCTATAAACGTCAATGAAGTCTTCTCTACTATTAGGCAGGTTTTCTAGCATTAGTTTCTATTTAGCTAGAGCTAGTTACTCTATTTCCTAGACTCTCTAGATTTTCTTTATCTATAACTTATTAGCTTCTGTTCCTGTATTCTTATAGATAGTTAGAGCTAAATCTTTATTATCAAGAACTTTTAGTATTAGTATATACTAATATTCCTTATTGTCCTTATACTCTAGTTTTCTACTAAGGGCATTAGCCTAAGAGTTTAATATTTTTTTAATATAACAAATTGTTATCTTAAACCTAGCTAACTCCTAAGACTATCTAGCTAGTCTCTGATTACTAAGTTTCTTAGATGTTATAAACATATAAAGATTCTTATAATTAGAAAGAACTGTTAATAGGTATTTTATACTCTAGAGATATATTCTCTAATGCTGTAAAGCTAGAACTATAGCAAGAAGTTCTTTCTTAAAGATACTATAATTCTACTAAGTAGAGTCTAATGTTTTGGAAAAGTATATAACAGGCATTAACTTTTCATGTTTATCTAGCTATAGGTGTACTACTGTAATTACTATATCTCAAGTATCTGTCTCAATAGTGCTTAGTTTCTTTCTATTGTAATTTCTAAGTATAGGTTCTATAATAAACTATTTCTTGATTTCCTGGAATACTACTTCTATGACCTTGTTCTAAACAAATAGTATACTCTTCTTAGTAAGGTTAGTTAGAGGCTTTGATATTCTAGTATAATTCCTTATAAATTTTCAGTAGAAGTTAGTAAATCCTTGGAATCTCTAGACATCCTTAATGTTTTTTTAGGTGATTTCTATTTAGGTATATCTTTTATCTTCTCTAGGTCTACCTCTATTTTCCCAGGGGAAATCAGGTGTCCTAGAAAGATAGTATAAGTTACTTTAAACTTATACTTTAAAAGTTTAAGACAAGAGTCTACCTTAGCAAGTCTCTGTAATACTTCTTATATATGTTTCTTATAGTCTTCTACTTTCTTACAGTAGATTAGAATATTATCTAGGTAATATATAACTGTTACTTCTAGTAGATTCTCTAGAATACTATTGTTCTGTCTCTGACAAGTAGCAGGTGTGTTAGTTAGACTAAACAACATTACTATATACTTATAGAGTTCTAATAGTAAGACAAAAGTAGTCTTCTATTTATTGCTAGCTCTAATTCTAATTAAGTGTAACGAAACCTGCTCTTGTACCAAAAGTAACAAAGGTAACTAAGTCTCGAAGGTTGTTATATAGTAAGAGGTTTAGGTGCGCCAGGTGTTTACTCAAGAGTAAACTTGTTACTTGAACTCAAGATGTCAAAATAAGATGTATTGAAAACTAAAGTAAGTTAAGCATAAAGCTCCTATCTAATAGCAGACGTGCTAGTTATATATAGAACCTTTATCTACCTGAATGTTAACAATGTTGCCTTACAACTTTGTCAAATGTTGACTTGTTGACTAGGCAAGAAGTCGACCTGTATTATGTCACGTGACAGTAACCAAAGGAAATCCTTGGATCGGCTAGCTACTCTAGCTAATCCCTATAACCTATATCTACTCAATAGTATCTTGTTCTATCAGAATGCTATCTAGACTTACTTATCACATGCTGACACGTGATTTGTAACACTATCCCCTTCTTAGCCTAGTATGTCCCTATGCTTAAGTATAACCTAAGAAATATTGTCAGAAGGCTAACAGCCTTTCCTTCTTTTCATTATGCTACCTAAACAACTAAACAATTAAAGTAGTAGACTTCTTGGTGACGCCATTGAAAAGACTAGTTGCAGAAACATAGCTCCTTGTTCTAGGTGTAAAAAGAGCAGTTGATCTTGTGTAGTGCCTTGTGACTAAAAACACTCACGCTGTACTGAGTGTACCTGTCAAGGGAAGACTTGTAATGTCTAACAAGTCAACTGAATGCTCTTATGTAACGAAACTACCTAACAGGTCTAAACAAACGTGACTAGTCTCGAAGGTTGGTATGCAGTAAGAGGTAAGAGCGCGCGAAGTGTTCACTTGGAAGTGAACTCGTTACTTGTATTAAAAGAGTCGGAAGTAATAACTTAATAACTAAGATGATAAACTAAGTTGAGCACGAAGCTCCTATCTAATAGCAGATGTGCCAGTCATATATAGAACCTTCATCTTCATGGATCGCTAGCGTCGCCTGTCGATGTTGTCGACCCTGATCGCTAACATTGCCTGTCGATGTAGTCGATGTAAATATCACGTGACCTTATACTAAGGAAAGTCCTTGGATTGGCCAGCTACTCTAACTAATCCTCATAACCTATATCTACTCAATAGTATCTTGTCCTGTCAGAACGCTGTCTAGACTTACTTATTATGTGCTAGCACATGATTCGTGACACTATCCCCTTCTTAGCCTAGCGTGTCCCTACGCTTAAGTACAACCTAAGAAATATTGTTAGAAGGCTAGTAGCCTTCTTCCTCTTCTAACATAAGTCTTCCTATAACTAAATCTAAACTCAAGAAATATTGTATTAACACAGCGCTATACATTAAACAATCTAGAGACAAGATGATTTCCTGCACTTGTTGTGTAAATAGTTGGAAAGGTAGCAAGGAAGGGCGACGCTGTGTCACTCTTTCTAGTAGGGACAAATGTTTGTCTTACACCCTTTAAGGCAAGACTTGTGATGTAAGAGATAAAAACCAGGCTCTGTCCTCCTTTGACTAGGAGTCCCTTGACAAACAAAGGAGAAGGCTTTGCAACGAAGAAGAAGAAGCGATGGCCAAGATTCTTCGTTTAAGGAAGCAGCAACGTCTCCTAGATGACTGTGAGCAAGAAATGCTTTAGCGCAGTCTGTTGTCCCTCGACGAGCTAGACTGTGCTGAGGAGAAAGAGAAGGAGAAAGAGAAGGAAGAGAAAGACAGAAGAGAGAAAGAGACTGCTAGGCTGGCTGCTCTTTCTACTCCTGATTCCTCTGACCCTGCTCTTGACCTGGGTCTTGACCTAGCCCTCTTTGTGTCTTTTCCGGCTGACCACAAGATGTGGGCAACCCTAGGTTTCGGTGGTGGAACTCCTGAAGTTCCTCCAAGCACTGGTTGAGGCTTTCCTTTGGTTCCCAAGTGTTTTCTGAATGTAGGTAATCTAACTATTTAATCAGGTACTTGACCTGTCCTCTGACAACCTTACAGTCAAGAATCCTCTCGACTTTGTATTCTGTGTTAGGGTTGACAGGTTAGATCTCTGTGAGTAGGGCTGGTAGTGTCCCTGGGGGTGCTGGTTTGAGCAGGGATACATGGAATACTAGATGGATATTTATAGTCTTTGGTAGCGTGAGTTTATAATTCAAAGGTCCTTTGACGTGTTTGATTTTGAACGGTCCAAGCTTTTTGTGGTCTAGTTTACTACTTAGTCTTTTGGTGTCAATGTTTTTTCTGACTAAATAGACTTTATCCTCCCCTTTTAACGTTGGCTCCTGACTACGTCGCTTGTTGTAGTAGTATGTATTACATTCTGCCACGAACTAAAGTTGCCCTGCAAGCTTCTTGTGTAATTCCCTGAGTTCATGGTCTTTTAGTCCTGCTTTGTTATTATCGACAGTACTCTGTAATAGGTCTTGATATGTGACTAATTCATACCTATAGTTAGCGTAGAATGGTGTGACAAGCGTGGTTTCTGTTGTTGAACTATTATAGGTGAACTATGTCAGCAGCAGAAGTTCAACCTAGTTATCTTGTTTATAGTTTACATAACATCTTAAGTATGCCTTAATAACTTGATTCATTTGTTTAGTACCTTTATTTGTCTGGAGGTAAAAGGCTGTTGATAACTTTCTCTTTGTACCTAGACGCTCTGTGAGGGCTGTCTAGAATTTCGATGTAAAGAGTTTGTCTCTGTCAGAGATTATCTCTTCTAGTAGACTATGTAGAGCAACTACTTCCCGAAGGAATGTATAGGCTAAGTGTTCTGCTGTACTTGCTTCCATATATAGTACAAGTACTATGTACTTTGTGAGTTGTTCAACAATGACCAGGATTGAGTTATACATGACTCCTGTCATTGGGTCTTTGGATTTTAGTAGCTTGACTATAAAATCCCATGATATAGACCTCTAAGGTATCTGTGGTATTAGAGTAGTGCCCATCTGTCCATAAGGTGCATGGCAGGAAGCCTTGTTCCTAGTACAGGTATCACACTCTGTTATTACTTCCTTGACTACTACTAATAGGCGATCAACATAGTAGTGTTGCTTGACTTGCTAGAGGGTTTGTCGAACTCTCTGGTGACTATGTGCCAGGGCTACATAGTACTCTTTGACAAATTCTTTAGCGTAGGATTTAGAGACATGTAACCTTCCGTTAGTGTACCGTTCTTTGTTATTTCGTCCTTGCTTGGCTAGAGCTAGCTACTCTAAATCCTGGGCTTCCTAGATCTTCTTTGTCTAAGGGTTGTTAGTTTCTATTGCTGCTATCTCGTGTATAGCTGGCGCCAGGTCCCTATTTTCTAGAGTCTTTAAGATTATAATCTTTTTGTACTCTTTATTTCCTTTGTAACTAGGTTGACGGCTCAAAGCATCTGCTTGTAGATTATTAGTTCCTTTGACATAACGAATCAACATATCAAATCTAGCAAGGGTTTGTGACTACTGTGTAAGGCGTCTGTTACTAAGTTCTTTTGTTGTTGTAAATGTTTTAAGGTTTTCATGATTAGTGAGGATTAACACCTAGTGCTTTGCACCCTGTAGGTAGATCCTCTAATGTTCTAAAGCCAAGACTATAGTAAGAAGCTCTTTCTCATAGATGCTATAGTTTTGCTAAGCTGAATCTAGCGTTTTAGAGAAGTATGCCACAGGCATAAGTTTCCCCTTGTCATTTAGTTGAAGATATATAGCAGCAACTGCTATATCAGAAGCATCTGTTTCTACAGTACTTGGTTTGTCAGCATTATAGTTCCTAAGAATTGGTTTCTCAGTGAACCTCTTTTTTATTACTTGAAATACTACTTCGACAACCTTGTCCCACACAAAAGGAACATCCTTTTTTGTAAGGTTTGTCATAGGTTTCGAGATCCTAGCATAGTCTCTAATAAATTGTTGACAGAAGTTAGCGAATCCTTAGAAGGATTAGATGTCTTTGACGTTCTCTGGTGACTTCCACTCTAGAATTGCTTTGACTTTCTTAGGGTCTACCTTCATTTGTCTAGGAGTGATGGTATACCCTAGAAAGATAGTATAAGTTACTTCAAACTTATATTTCAAAAGTTTAAGGCAAGAGTCCACTGTTGCAAGCTGTTGCAGGACTTCCTTAATATACTTCTCATAGTCTTCTAACTTTTCTGAAAACACAAGGATATCATCTAGGTAATAGATAACAGTTACTCCTAGAAGATCCTCAAGTATTTTGTTGTTTTGTCTCTGACAAGTAGCAGGTATGTTGGTTAGACTAAACAGTATTACTGTGTACTCGTAGAGGCCTAATAGCAAGACAAAGGCTGTCTTCTATTCATCCTCTTGCTTAATCTGTATTAAGCTAAAGACATTTCACTGGTCAAGTTTAGTAAATATCCTAGCCTTTCCTAACTTGTCCCGCAAGTACTAGCCTTCTAGCAATGAGTAAGCGTCCTTAACTGTTGCCTTGTTAACGTCTCTATAGTTAACACAAACTCTTCTATTTGGATCGTCCTTCTTAAATGTAATAAGTATATTAGAAGCAGCTAGCGAATCTGATTTTCAGATGTGTCCTTTCTGAATTCCTTCTTATACATACTTCTCGAGAAGCTGCAAGTTCCTCTAATTATAAGGTTAAAGCTTCTGCTTCCTAAGGTCATAACCCTCTTTTAATTTGATCTTATGATCTCACAGCTGATGTTTAGGGAGGGCTCGCATGTCCTCTAGGTTATCAAACAATTCCGCAAATTCCTTATACTACACAGGTATTATATTATCAGCAGTCCGGCTAACCTGTGGAGGACCCTGGGCTAGGTGTCCTAGCGCTTTAGAAGAGGTGGCGCTAACCTCCTTCCGGCCTTGTAGTCACAACTGCGTATAGTTACATTAACTGAAAGTAATGCTACGTTTCTTCTAGTTAATGTCTAGATTATGTTCTTGAATCTAGGGCATACTAAGTATTGCCTCCTTGTTTCCTATCTCAACAACATTAAATTATGTGTCTAAATAGTGTCTGTTAATGGTAGTCTTTGTAGAGATGGTTCACTGGTCAATAACTCTGTTTTAGTAAGCGACATCAGTCCTGTCAACAACACTCAAGACATAGAGTGAAGTTTTCTTGACTAGGATGTTAAGTCTCTTGTAGGCTTTCAGGGATATGAAATTACTTGTTACTCTAGAATCAATCATGACCTGTAATTTCTTTCCCCTGATAGTTGCAATTATATAAAATTAACTTTCTCCTAAAGTAGTGTACAGTTCTAGTCTAATATAGTAAATGTCAAACATATTGTTTTTGACATTGTCAAGCCAGGCCATAGTATTCTGAGCCTATAGAAAGAATATAACCTTTTCTTGATCTGTGTATACTACTTTATATATCTGTTGATATTCCACTCCTATTCAATAGTCTAGCAGTGTTCCTGTGAACTGTTTGTCTAATGTCTAGTCAGATGTTAGTCATGGTCAGTGACATATCTATTCTGTTGTAGAGGGACCTAGAGTCTGAGCAGCCCAAAGTTCTTCTTCTACTAGGTAGTAGAATTCCTTAGGCAGTGTTGTCTTGTCACGGTTTATAGTGTAATTATATTCCTTCTCTTCTCTAGAGATGTGTCTAGAACCCTCATGTCTAAAGCAGATATAACCTGCCTAATTATTATTGATAATGTACTGTTAGGGAGAAATAGGATCATGTCCTATAGTGGCATGTAGGGACCAAAAGTCTGGCCTTTCGCTCTTTATGTCTACCCAACGATTTCCTCTCTTATAGGTCCCAATAAAGACCTATGTATCCCCTACCTAGGGTTCTCCACTCTAATCATTCCCGCTAGACGATTCCAATGACTTAGAGGACTCTTCCTCTGAAGTGCTGGCTAGTAATTCGTAAGTAGCCTACAATAGTAACTCATGCTCATTCTCTGAGCGAGTGTTGTAATATTGTTCAAGGATAGAATCATTCTCTTCTTTAACCTGAGTTCTATATCTACGTGCTTCCAATTCCTTATCAGAGAGCTCTTGTGTTTCTAGCAATGCTATCTCCCTTTAGAAGGTAGCATTGACTTGTTTTCCCTTGTTAGCTTGCTTCTTCAAGCTACATTCGTTTGCTCTATGGCCTGACTAGCCACATGAGTAGTATAAATTCTGCTTGTGTCAGCGGTTCTGTTCTTTCTAGGAAAGTTTGCCTTTTTTCTCTTTGATCTCAGACTTGTGTGTTACATCAAGTTCCATTAGATCCCCTTGGTTGTAACTTTTCTTGGGATAGTGTTCCTTAAAGTAGCTATAGTTCCCTTTTCGTTCTAGGCGTCACTTGTATATGTGGTTGTTAATTTGAATTAAGCTGTCCACTAGCTTCTTTAAGTTAGTAGGCAGGTCAGAGCGTGACAACTCATCTTTTACCGTGTCCTTGAGACCTTGGTAGTATTAATCAATAAGAGCACTGTTGTTTCATCCTACTCTCGCTAAGTATTGTTGAAATTCCAATGTATATTTCGTAGCAGACCCTGTCTAGGTGAGACGTTAGAGCCTGTTGACTGCTTTCTTCTTGATGTTAATATCTCTAAACACTCTCTGTAATCCTACTTTGAATCCTTTTACGTTGAAAAATAATCCCTGAGTCACAAGACTTATTTTCACAGTTAGCAAACTGTCTATATGTTGTCCCTTCTAATATTCCTCAATGTATAGCTTAATCTACTTGTAGGCGTCTCCTATAAGTCAAGTCACCATCTAACAGACTTAGTTAGATTCGTTTGGAAACTTATCCCTGTGGAACCCTAGGTACATGAAAGATTTTATAAGAAATTCTCTAAGTGTTGCTAGGTTTCTATTGTATTTGTTAGGCATAGGGACCTTGATGTCCTCTCTGAGAGTGACATTTAGTCCCTCTATTGCCAGTGTCAGAGGTGGTGTAGGCGCTGGAGTGCAGTCTCTTTCGCGGCCAGAGGAGGACGACATAATCGCGGTCTTACTTTAAAGCAGGTGCTCAAAGTATAACAAAACTACCTAACAGGTCTAAACAAACGTGACTAGTCTCAAAGGTTAGTATGTAGTAAGAGGTAAGAGCACGTGAAGTGTTTACTTAGAAGTAAACTCGTTACTTGTATCAAAAGAGTCGGAAGTAATAACTTAATAACTAAGATAATAAACTAAGTTAAGTACAAAGCTTCTATCTAATAGCAGATGTGCCAGTCATATATAGAACCTTTATCTTCATGGATCGCTAGCGTCGCCTGTCGATGTTGTCGACCCTGATCGCTAACATTGCCTGTCAATGTAGTTGATGTAAATATCACGTGACCTTATACTAAGGAAAGTCCTTGGATTGGCCAGCTACTCTAACCAATCCCTATAACCTATATCTACTCAATAGTATCTTGTCCTGTCAGAACGCCGTCTGGACTTACTCATCACGTGCTGGCACATGATTCGTGACACCTTAGTCCTAGACTAAGAGTCTCTAGAGGCGAAGCAGCGGAAACTGCAGTCTGCCTGAGACGAAGCCCTGCGGGCCCAACAAGAGGCCATCGCCAAGGTTCTCTGGATTAGCAAGGAGGAAGAATTCCTGGATGCTAAGGAGCAAAGGATAATAGTAGCTAGTCTTAACTCACTTGATGAGTTAGATGCTGCTAAAGAGTTGGAAAGAAAAGAAAAGAAAGAACAGGAAGCAAAAGACAAAAGAGAAGAGAAGGCTGCTAGGCTAGCAGCCCTTTCTACTCCTGCCTCTTCTAACTCTTCCCTTGACCTGGGCCTTGACTCAGCCTTCTTTGAGTCTTTTCCAGCTGACCACAAGATGTAAGCAAGCCTAGGTTTTGGTAGTAGAACTCCTAAAGTTCCTCCTAGCACTAGTTAAGACCTTTCCTTGGTTCTTAGGTGTTTTCCAAATATAGATAATTCAACTATTTAATCAGGTATTTGACCTGCTCTCTAACAACCTTATAGTCAAGAATTCTCTTGACTTTATATTCTACATTAGAGTTGACAGGTTAGATTTCTGTGAGTAGGGCTAGTAGTACTCCTAGTAGTACTGGTTCAAGCAAGGATATATAGAATACTAGATAGATATTTATAGTCTTTAGTAGTGTAAGTTCATAATTCAGAGGTTCTTTGACATGTTTAATTTTAAACAGTCTAAGCTTTTTGTAGTCTAGTTTACTACTTAGTCTTTTAGTGTCAATGTTTTTTCTAACCAAATAGACTCTATCCCTCTCTTTTAGCGTTAGCTCCTAACTACGTTGTTTATTATAGTAGTATGTATTACGTTTTGCTATAAACTAAAGTTGCTCTACAAGCTTCTTGTGTAATTCCCTGAGTTTGTAGTCTTTTAGTCCTGCTTTGTTATTATCGACAGTATTCTGTAATAGGTTCTAATAAGCAACTAGTTCATACCTATAGTTGGCGTAGAATAGTGTAACAAGTGTAGTTTCTGTCGTTAAACTATTGTAGGCAAACTATGCCAAGGACAGTAGTTTAACCTAATTATCCTGTTTATAGTTTACATAACATCTCAAGTATACTTCAATGACTTAATTCATTTGTTTAGTTCCTCTATTTGTCTAGAGGTAGAAAGCTGTTAATAGCTTTCTTTTTGCTCCTAGACGCTCTGTAAGAGCTGTCTAGAATTTCAAGGTAAAGAGTTTATCTCTGTCAGAGATTATTTCTTCTAGTAGACTATGTAGAGCAACTACTTCTTGTAGGAATACATAGGCTAGGTGTTCTGCTATACTTGCTTCTATATATAGTACAAGTACTATATACTTTGTAAGTTGTTCAACAATGACCAGGATTGAGTCATATATAACTCCTGTTATTAGGTCTTTGGATTTCAGTAGCTTAACTATAAAATCCCATAATATTAATCTCCAAGGTATTTGTAGTATTAGAGTAGTGTCTATCTGTCTATAAGGTATATAGCAGAAAGCCTTGTTCCTAGTACAGGTATCACACTCTGCTATCACTTCCTTGACTACTACTGACAGGTAATCAACATAGTAGTGTTACTTAATCTGCCAGAGGGTTTAGCGAACTCCCTGGTGACTATACACTAGAGTAGCATAGTATTCCTTGACAAATTCTTTTGTATAGGATTCAGGAACATATAGTTTCCCGTTTATGTACTGTTCTTTGTTGTTTTAATTATTTGTTGCCCTATAAATATCAATAAAGTCTCCTCTACTGTCAGGCAGGTTCTTTGGCATGAGTTCTCATTGAGCTAGAGTAGGTTTCTCTATCTCCTGGGCTCTCTAGACCTTTTTAGTCTATAAACCTTCCTCTGTTGCTACTATTTCGTACACAGCTGGGGCCAGATCTCTGTTTTCTAGAGTCTTTAAGATTGTAATCTTTTTGTACTCTTTATCTCCTTTGTAGCCTAGCTTTCGACTAAGAGCGTTGGCTCGAGGGTTTACTATTCTACTAACATGTTAGATTACAATGTTGTAACCTTCTAAGATTCCTGCCTACCTTGCAAGTCTTCTATTTAAGAGTTCCTGTGTAGTAGTAAATGTTCTGAGGTTTTTGTGATCTAACAGTATAGTGACTTAATAGTTTATATTCTAGAGATATATTCTCTAGTGTTCAAGGGCTAGAACTATAGCGAGAAGTTCCTTATTATATATTCTATAGTTCTGTTATACTAGATTTATTTTCTTGGAAAAGTATACTACTAGCATAAGTTTACCTTCTTTTCCTGGTTAAAGATGTATAGTGTCTACTGCTATGTCTAAGGCGTTGGTCTCAACAGTACTTAGTTTGCTAGCGTTGTAGCTTTGAAGAATAGGTTCTTCTGTGAATTGTTTCTTGATTTCTTAGAAAGCTCCTTTAGCTTCCTTTGTTTATTAGAAATCAATGCCTTTTCGAGTTAGGCTAGTTAGAGGACTAGCTAGCTTGACATAGTCTCTAATAAATTGTTAGTAGAAGTTAGTAAATCCTAGAAACAACTGAACATCCTTGACATTTTGTAGCGTCAGCTAACTTTTGATGTCTTTAGTTTTTTCTAGATTAACTTCTACTTGTCCTAGAGTAATCAAACATCCTAGGAACATTGTATAAGTTACTCTAAACTTATATTTCAATAGCTTGAGGCAAGAGTCTACTGCTATAAGTCTTCTCAAGACTTCTTTAATATAACCCTTATAGTCCTCTTCTTGTTCTAAGAATACTAGGATATTGTCTAGGTAACATATTACAGTTACTCCTAGAAGATTCTCTAGTATACTATTGTTCTATCTTTGACATATAGCAGGTATGTTTGTTAAACCAAACAATATTACTATATACTTGTAAAGACCTAATAGTAAGACAAAGGCTGTCTTCTATTCATTACCTTCCTTAATCTAAATTAAGTTAAAGGCACTTCTCTGATCTAGTTTTGTGTATTAAACTATCTAACCTATCCTGTTCTACAGGTATTAGCCAGTTAGCAATAGGTAAGCGTCCTTAACTGTTGTGTTATTAACTTCTTAGTAGTTAACGTAAACTCTTCTATTTAGATTGTTCTTTTTATATATAATAAGTATATTTGAACAGATAGAAGATTCTAACCTTTAGATATATCCTTTCTTGATTCCTTCCTTGACATACTTGTTTATTACTTGTAAGTTGCCTTATGTATATAGTTGAAGCTTTTGCTTCCTAAGGTTATAACTCTCTTTTAGTTTTATTTCGTTGTTCTATAGTTAATGTTTTAGCAAGGCATACATGTCTTCTGGGTTATTAAACAATTTCGAAAATTCTCTATACTACATAGGTATTTTGTTATTAGCTATTCAGCTAACCTGTGGAGGACCCTAGGCCAGGTGTCTAGGCAACTTAGAAAAGGTAGCGCTAACCTTCTTCTAGCCTTGTAGTCACAACTGCATATAGTTACATTAATTAAAAGAAATCCTTTTTTCTTTCTAATTAATGTTAGGGTTATGTTCTCTGATCTAAGGCATTCTGAGTATTGTGTCTTTTCTCTCTATATCTACGATATTAAATTATATGTCTAAGTAGTGTCCTTTAATTTGTGTTTTCGTAGGTATAGTATATTAGTTAACAATACCTTCTTGATATTCTATTTTAGTCTCATCAACTACTGTGAGTTTGTATAGTGTTATTCCTTTGACTAGAACATTTAGCTTTTATGTAGCTGAGAGAGAAATGAAGTTGCTTGTAGTTCCTAAATCAATTATAATTCAGAGCTTCTTTCCTCTAATATTTGTAGTTATATATAACTAGCTTTCTCCTGAAGTAGCACAAGCTTCCTGTTGCTTAATAGAGAAGATTTCGAATAGAGGACTGTCTAGATCCCTAGGTGTTCCAAAAACTACCTTCTCCTTGTCTGAGTAGACTACTTTATATATTTCTCCTACCTGACAGTACTTGTTAGAGTCAGGTTCAGGTAGTGTTACTAGGAATCTCGGCGCAAAACCTATAATTCTAAGGGATTACTTAAGCCTCTATGTGCTAGTCTCGTTAACTAGTTAAATTACAATCTATCTTTCCCCTTCCTTTAGTTGTTGAGACCTAGGGCCTTTAGAGTCTTAATAATAAATGTTACTCTTAGGTTACTATCTGTGTATAAGTTCTGACGTCTCTTTCCTAGAGAGAAGATTTTAAAAGGTAATTCAACAATTCTTTGTAAATACAACCTAGTATTCAGCTAGCAGTACTAGCTTGTTCTCTTGTAACATATGCAGGCTCTAGAAGTTAGGCTTGATTTCGTTAATACATGTCCAACGGTTTCTGTCTATGTATATACTAATAAATGTCTATGTCTTCTCTAACTCTAGGTCCTCGCTTACAGCTTTCTACTTACCTGCCTCTAATAAGCTAGACAAGTCTAACAAGTATTCTATAGAAATCACAGTTTCTACTAGGTTAAAACAGGTTCTCTCCACAAAAGTCGTTTGTAGGATGCTACTAATACTTATTAAACTAATCAGGCCTTCTTCTAACTAGTGTGTAATATATTTTGTATTAAATTATAGGCGGGCTCCTAGGCATAATCGTTTAACCTAGAAGGTCTGTTTAGGGTTTTGTAGGTCCTTCTACCTATACCCTTGTTCTTCGCTGTATATTAATATCTAAGTGTCTCTAACATCTACGCTAGTAGATTCTTGGGTTAGTGTTACAAGTTACTAAAGAGGTAGGATTTCTATAGAGTCTAAATGTATACTGTAGTATTCCTCGAGAATCAGATTGTCTAATTCGTCTGCTAATCCTGTCTCTTTGATTTGCGTACTAATATACTTAGCTAACTCATCTGCTGTGAGTTGCCTGCCTTTAAGTACAGCTACTTCCTTACTACTAGTAGCGTTGACTTGCTTTCCTCGACTGGATTGCCTTTTCAAGCTACATTCACTTACTCTATAGCTGGTTTTACTATATAAGTAACATAAATTCTGCTTGCGTCAGCGGTTCTGTTCTTCCTAGGAGAGCTTTTTCCCCTTAAAGGATTTCTTCTAGGCTGTGTTTACTTTACTACTGTTCTGCTAGCTACTCTACTTGCTCCTACTTCTATTCTTGTTCTAACCTCTACTCCCTTGAGTAGATTTCTTGAATTCTCACAGACGATTATCTAATTAGATAACTCTACTAATTATACTACTAATGTTAGTATAGGTTATGTTTTATTTTACTATTTTCTCTTATAGGTAAACCTTTAGCCCCCTACAGAATAATTCTATAAGGGCGAGGGCATCTTATCTAGATTTGTTTCTATAACGTTAGAAATCGTTAGCAGAACTAATAGCTGATCTAGTCTGTTTTAAGTCTAAAAGCTTTTACACAGCTGTTTAGATTGTGTCGAAATCTCTAAATACCTTCCTGATTACTAACTTAAATCCTCTCTAGGATTTAAACATTACTTAGGTGTCTCTTATAGATCTATCGTTATCTTTGTGTACAAAGAAGTCTTCGAGGTAGGGTTGAGCCTAATCTAATACAGCTCCTCTAAGGTAGGAGATTGCAAAGATTAATTATAAGTTATAGTTGCTGCTGAACTTGTCTATATTAAAGTTAAAATAGATGTCTATCTAAAGGAGGAATGATTTAAGTTTGTTTCTCTTTCTATAGTATATATCTAGTAGTTTGACTTAGATAGCCTTAAGTACTTTAACCTTAAATAGTTTAGGTATATTAGATATACTTTCGTTGTTGTAGTTAGAGTTCACTAGTGCTGGCACAGTGTCTAGTAATAGTATAGCTGGGGTAGTAAGGAGTTAAGCTCTCTTAGCACTGCTAGAGAGTGTCGACAAATTCGTTCGACTAGTACTAGAACTAGCAGCGGCTAGTTTTAGTAGTGTAGAAGCTATAGTAACTAAACTTCTAAGCAGATGCTTAAAGTATAACGAAACCTGCTCTTGTACTAAAAGTAATAAAGGTAACTAAGTCTTCGAAGGTTGTTATACAGTAAGAGGTTTAGGTGTACCAGGTGTTTACTTAAGGGTAAACTTGTTACTTAAACTCAAGATGTCAAAACAAGATATATTAAAAACTAAAGTAAGTTAAGCATAAAGCTTCTATCTAATAGCAGACGTGCCAGTTATATATAGAACCTTCATCTACCTAAATGTTAACAATGTCGCCTTGTGACTTTGTTAAATGTTAACTTGTCGACTAGGCGAGAAGTTAACCTGTATTATGTTATATAACAGTAACCAAAGGAAATCCTTGGATCGGCTAGCTACTCTAGCTAATCCCTATAACCTATATCTACTCAATAGTATCTTGTCCTGTCAGAATGCTATCTGGACTTACTTATTACATGCTGACACGTGATTCGTGACATTAAGGCATAAGTGTTCTATTAGTTGAGTTTTGTAAATATTTTTACTCTACTAATTCTGTTCTATAGATATTAGCTGTCTAGTAGTAGGTAAGTGTCCTTAACTATTAATTTGTTTACATCTTAAAAGTTAATGTAACGTGATTATATACCGAGTCGCGCACAACACTGAGTCGTGTACTTTTTTAATTTTTACTACCTCTTTACTTAAACATATATTTTCTCAACAACTACTAATAGAGATTCAAACATAAGAAGCACAAATAATTTTAGCTATTAAAGCTATTCAAACCACAAAAAGACTTAGTTGTTATAAGGCTGCGAAGCTTCATAAAGTCCCTGAAACCTCCTTATATAATAGAATAGCTAGCTGACCTTCTCGCTTAGAAACTTAACCTAATTATACAAAGTTAACTAAACTCAAAGAGGAGGTGATTATTTAATATATACTTGACTTAGATACACAAGGATTTACACCCTGATTACTTAGTGTAGAAGATATAGTAAATAATATACTTATGTCACGTCAAGCAGGACATGTTAGAACCTAATAGACACAATAATTTATATAACAACAACTAGAGTTAAAGATATGTTTTAATTATGTCTATGACTTCCAAAGAGCTCTTTACGAAGATCCTAAGCTTATTAGAGCATAGTTTTAACTTATAGAGAATATACAGGCTAAATATAGAATTCAGGACTGTGATTTCTATAACTTTGACAAGACTAGGTTTATAACAGGTGTTATCTGTCCTAGAATAGTAGTTACATACACTGATCGACGTAGCAGAGGCAAGGCTGTTCAGCCAGGCAATCAGGAATAGGCTACAGCTATTGTCTGTATTAATAGAGAGGGTTTAACCATCCCTTCATTTTTGGTGGTTCAGGGAAAGAATCACCTCGCTAGTTAGTATACTAAGGGCGGTATTCTGTACAACTAGGTTATTAAACTAACAAGCAATGGCTGGACAAATAATGAGACAGGTCTAGAATAGATAAAACACTTTGATAAGCACACTTGTGGTCAAGCAAAGGGGCTATATTGCATGTTGGTTCTAGATAGGCATGAGAGTCATAAGTCAGCACAATTCCAAGAGTATTGTAAGGCAAACAATATTATTACTCTTTGTCTACCTCCTTACTCCTCTCATCTAACCCAGCTACTTGATGTCAGGTGTTTTAGTGTTCTTAAACGCATGTACAGGGAACAAATTAAGACTTTCATTAAAGCTTATATCAACTACATCACTAAAGTCGAGTTCTTTCTAGCTTTCCATAGGGCTTACAACTAGTTAATTACAACTCAAAACGCTAAAGCTGGGTTCTGTGGAGCTAGTCTAGTACCTCTAGATCCTCAGGCTGTGATCTCTAAGCTAGATGTTAAGTTACGGACTCTAACACCCCCTAGCACTCCATTTGCCTATACTAACCCTTGGGTCTCCCAGACACCTCATAACCCAGTTGAGGCTCTTTCACAGACAGCTCTTGTCAAAAGCTGAATTACACGTCATCAAGGAAGCTCGCCAACACTAATTTTCCAGACAGTAGCTGCATTAGCAAAGGGTACAGAGATTCTAGCTCATGAGAACACCCTTTTAGCTGCTGAGGTTAGAACTCTTCGAGTTGTAAATGAAGCCCTTAGCAAACGCTGTAGAGCTAAAAAGACTTGTGTACGTGAAGGGGGTGCACTTACTATAGAGGATGCACATAATCTTTTAGCTCAGAAGGAGGTAGATAAGCAAATTAAGACCGATAAGTACTCTAGAGAGGGAAATCAAAATAGGGAAAAATCAACTATACGACGCTGTGGCACTTGTGGAAAAGCTGGTCATAATGCGCGAACTTGCCAGGAGCCTGTAGATATATCTAGTTTATCAGATTCAGAGTAGTTTCAATTAATTTTATATGTTGTGGTAGTTTAATCAAGATTTAAAGTAGTATGTGAGTAAAAAGTGCGTGACTCGGTGTCGTGCGCGACTCGGTGTACAATCACGTTATAGTAATAAAGTAAAGTTTTTAATTTTATTAATTTTTATTCAGAATTACAGATTTTTACTAGGGTTGCACAGACGTTTTTTGTATGTATTTTTAGTGATCGACTCGCTGATATGATCGACTCGCTGATAAACCACGTTATAGCTATTAAATTAACGTTGTTGTCAACTTATTTAAACGTAGTGTTGTTGAACTCTTTCATCGGCACAGTCTACTTTCATCACCAACTACTCCTCAAGTGACTGTGAGCTCAATTTAAGAGCTATTGTTGAGTTGGGAAGGTCCTCAGTCCTGTCAGTCATGGAGAATTGATTGATTTGTCTAGGTGGGCTTGCCCTGTCTACATATACTAGTTAAAATTAACTAAGCATTATATTTTATACTATGATGCGTACTTGACTTATAGTGGTGATGTAATTGATCGGGCGGCAGTTCGAATAAGTGCAAGTAACTAAAATAGTACAACCGACGTAGAGAAGTAACGTCATATGATATTGTAGATCCAGCACAACAAGATCTTTGACCAGATGGTTCTTGCGTCAGCCTTATTGAGTTTGACGTCCGTTAAACTCAGGTCATGAAGTGCCTTCCGAAAGGTGGGAACTTGGTGTGCAATTTGAAAAGCGAATGATCGCAAGCATGAACTCAACGATCGTTTGGTACGGTCGCTGAACCGGAAGAAATAGTAGGCACATATCGAGTTTGTTTCTTGTAGGTTACTGACGACGAAGGAAGACAAAATGGACTTGCCGACAGCTATGGCTCCTCGGCATGGACAGTAACTGCTCGAATCTCGACAATTCTCGTAGACGGAACACCGAAACGATGGTTTTTGAAGTTTCCGACCGAAAACTTGGGGAAAATGATGCTTGAAGGAGAATTCCACTCCATGACGGAGTTATACAAAACCATGCTATCATTCGTACCTGAGCCGTACGCCTGGGGGAAATTCCAGAGATCCAACCCCGAAACATATTTCTTTCTGTGTGAATACATTGATATGGCAAATGACATGCCAGATCCTGTGCAATTCTGCTCTCGTGTAGCAAGGTTACACAAACTCAGCAAATCCCCAAATAACTGTTTCGGCTTTCATGTGGTAACAAATCAAGGGAAATTCCCACAAGCGGTAGAGTATGCAACCCCTCGACCGTTGTTCATGAAAGCGAGAGCTTAAAAAAACGTAGATGGTACGTACCCTAGCTGGCAGTCGTTCTTTACCAAGATGCTACAGCATTCCATCAGAATTGACTCGCAAGAAAATGGGACTTGAGATGCCCTTTCCAGGATTTCGTCTCTCGTGATCGATTCGGTTATTCCACTTCTTCTTGGTCCCCTCAAATCCGACGGACGCAAAGTAAAGCCTTCCCTCATTCATGGTGATCTCTGGGATGGCAATATCGGTACTGATTATGAGGCTGAAGATGTGTACATCTTTGACGCTGGAGCATACTATGCGCACAACGAAATGGAGCTCGGGATGTGGAGGTGTGAACGACATCGTTTTGTGAACAGCAAAGTTTACTTGCGAGAATACTTGAAGAATGCTGGTATTAGTGAGCCTGTCGAAATGTTCGATGACCGGAATAGGCTGTACTGCATTTATATGAACATGTGGGCATCGGCGCACCATGCAGGATTGACCGCGAAACGTAGGTTGCTTTCGGCGTATATGTCTATCCACGAGACGCTCAATGCTAATTATCATTGTTAGCGCATATAATGATATGTTGTTTCTTGTCAATAAAATACGCACCGGTGCCTGTCACGAACCTTTGAGCTTGAGATGGATGTCTCGAGGAAGTGAAGCAAGTGAAGGATTGCTTCTTTCGCTTAAGGTCTCATATTGAGTACATATTAGATTTACCCCGTGACCGATGTTGATCTTGATCTACTGGTGAAACTTATTGGCATGAGATTTAAATGACGGCGTGGATTTCCCTGTTATTTCCACCAGCCACCCCGTTAACTTGTCGATCGTTTTTGACTCAGTCGGCTACGTCATCGAACTCCTCAGCCACATCGACCTCCTTCGCCTTCCCTGCCCTGTTATTTCACCTATTAACTCACATTATATCTTGCTTCAAAAATATCCAAGTAAATGTCATTACAAAAAAAAACGGAGCGATAAGAAAATGGGACTCTTCAAGCACAAAGAAAAGGCCAAGCTGGATGTGCCATCCACGACCACTCCCTCAACAGCTTCTTCCAGCAACCCACCAAGAAACTCGAATCAGTCGAATACTGATCAAAGCTACCAAGATTCCGCATATTATTCCAACAGTAACTCATCGACGGCGGATTCAAGGCCAAAGGACCAACTTCCCATCCAGAACCACCAAAATGAAGCGCAAGCTCCCGGAACTACTGTGACGACAACTACCACAACGACGACGAGTAAGTTGGCAACGAGACCTCAAAATGTCATGGGCTGACCTTCTTGTGATAGCAACGACAACAGTTGCCCCAGATGGCACAACCCATACATCTTCGCACCCTTACAACCCTCGTACCGATCCTCCTACGCAATCAACCGAGATGACAATGAACAACGCAAGTCAAAATGCACTCCCAAAACAATCACATTCTGGAACACATACCCCATACCCATTACAAGGTCAAAACAATCAACAATCACAACCTCAGTCATATTCGCAGAATCTTTCTCCGCAGACTGCCCAGACCCAACCCCACGGAGGACTGTCATCACCTCTCCAACAACAGACCCAACAACAACATCCCCCAAACATGGCTCGTGTAGCCTCCCCAAATCGAAATCCGGCGGCATCACAGCCTCAAGATGTTGGCCTACCACCAACAAATTCGAACCAAACGGCATATCCACAAGCGAGCTACTCCCCAGAAGGAGCTCCACCACCAGTTCCCCGAAAAGATCAAACGGAAGCTGGAAAACAAATTCTACCACGCTCAGAAATACGGAATGGTTCCAAATACGAGATGGAAGATACATCACCAACCCAAGCACAAAGTTATCTCGATAGATCAGAGTACCAGAACTCACCAACAAGACAAAGCTTTGTGCCAACAGATACCACATGTCCGAACCAAGGATATGATTCGCGATTGGCGGGTCATGGTCAGCATCAGGGATATCCTCCACGTGTTGGGAAAGGACATACAGGATACCAAAATAATGACCCCGAAATGGAGGTTGTCACCCCTCTTTCACCCACCCCTTCAAAGACTCCCGACCAGCCATATTCAAATATCAATACGACTAATAGGTCTCCTACCCCAGGAGTTCATCCATCCGCTCTAACCTCGTCTCATTACACTCATTTAGCGTCACAACCATCGACAAATACCAAGCCTAACCGCACCAGCATCGGTGGCGCAATCCGAGGTATTCGTGGTGCATCTGAAGCTCTGCGCGGAACTGTAAATCAAGGAATTGCAAAGGGTGTCCACGATAAGGATGAAGAAGCAAGAATGCGTGCTGTGAGGGAGCAAGGAATGGAAGAGTTTCGAGATAGCGGTTTGAGGGAGGGATTTCGACAGAAAGCCGGGGAGAGACAGAGGAAGAGAAGTCGAGATTATGGCTATAACGGGATTTATGGGAGCGAGGGACCAGGTGGACTAGATCCAGTGGAGGAGAGAAGTGTTAGGAGTCTGGAAAGTAGGTAAACTTAAGGTTGGTGTGGAGACGTTAACTGTGAGATGAGGGGCTTTTGACGTTTTATGTCGAAATGATGCAATGATTCTCTTTATTTTATTCTACTATGTAATTATAATTTAGTACAAGTTTAATGGTTTCCGAACGATATCTTGAACTCAGAAACAAAATTTCCCATGCGTGTAAAGCCTGTAGGTGAATCACAACTCGCTTGACAATTGACAAAGTGGGAAGATTAATTTTGGTCAACAAAGGGGGTGGCATGCTTACAAGGCACGAAACTTGAGGGAGGGTAATATGCAAAATTATGTCTAAAATTCACAAATGGAAGGTTAAAATAATCGGGCAAACAAATGCTGAATTTGCTACAATCCACTTATGCTAAAGCCAAATTGCCCTTGAAACGAATAATTCCAGCCCCCTACATCCCCGAAAAATGACCGACAATAAAATGTCAAGTACATAACAAGATCCGATACTCCGCTTATCACCTGGTTCTGGCGTTTCAGAAGTCTTTCAAGGACAAATAACCTTATAAGACAACCCTGTCTGTCCGACAACCGTACCGGCGCGATGACACCTGGGGTCACTCGCAAACTCAGGAGCAGTTGTATCGTCGAATATTTTGGCATTGCCTGCACATCCGAGGGCGGTAAATGCATTAACTGCTAGGCTTTTGGTATCCACTCTGGTACCCATTTCAATCAAAAACAACTTACATTTGCACTCAGGAAGAAAATAGTTCGCTTAGACAGAGCCGTAGGCTTCGTTGTAACATCTCCCTACTTCTCGTGAGTTTCTTTGTCCGTCGAGATGCCCGGGGAGAAAGAATGATCTATCTATGTTGAGTTAGTGGAAAGCTCCATCAGACCTCAACACGAGTAACGTAAGTGCATTAAGGGGAAAACCAAGGTGTTTATTTTGAGAGAATACTCATGAAAAGCTTCCCTAGCAGACCAAGTCAATTAGTATATGCCTGGAGCTGGCGGGAATTGACAATTTCCACTTTGCTAGAGACTAATAGTTGCCCGCACCTGACCGGGGTCTTGGCGAGCTTCAAGTGAGGGTGCAGCATTAACTGCAAGCGCCGTGAAGGCAATAGCGAGAAGAGATGAGATGGCCACCATATTGATGTTTCGTTGGAAAAGATTTGTTGGATTGTGGAGTTTTTGTTTTAGTTCTCGTTTGAAATGAAATGAAAACTTTGAATGAGCATAAGATCTATCTACAAGTATTGAAATTGAAGTTTCCTAGATACGATTCCCACTCGTGTGAGATTGCGTCTCGTATTCAGACACCAAATGCCACCGTGAATGAAGAAATGAGTTGTAGTATATCGCAGAGGGGAAGTTACCAAAGGAGTTTTTTTCTGGGCGGGTGCAGGCGTGACTCTGATTCTGGATGGCATTGGACCAAGACCGGAGGGGCAAAGAAGTTGGTTGGATACAGATATGATTAGTAGGAAAGCTGATAATTCAATGGAGGCTTAGGGTTAAAGGAGAAACAAGACCTGGAATCACCTGCTTCGAGTCAAACTCAAATACCCTTCATTAGAACGTAAACAAACTATTAAGTAACCTACCCCCCCCCCCCCCCCCCCCCTCCCCCAAAAAATACCTATCCTCCAGTTTCAAAATAAGGGCCAAGAATTCTCAGTCACTTCCAAAACCAGCTTACCCTACTTTCTTACGATGTCCCGCCTTGCGTAGAATCGAAAATGGTTTCCGGTCCCCAGAAAGAAACGGGTGTGTAGCCACATAATATATATATGTAAGACTTGAAGTCATTAATCCACGTAAACACACTTCCAATCTCCACAACGATACGAGAACGACGGCCCGGCATAAGGAAATTTCTCACTCGAGATTGCTTACGCATCTAAGGGTTCTTTTGAAGTACTCTCTTGTGTAGCATTTCTATGGGTGAGAATCGCTAAGGTGAAGGGAAGGAAAAGCGTACATGTATGCAATTTTCATCAAAAGTTCGACAATTTTCACCGACGAGCCTCTTCTAGAATCGTAGTTCCAAGACGTTCAACCTTGGCGATTGGCCAGCTTGTATCTGCTGAAGAAATAAATAGCAGCCGCATTAAGCGTAGAAAAGCCACCATCACGCTCCAACTATCACGTCATTACACCACTAACCCTCCATCATCTTGACAACGCAATCCATCACTCAACCCACTGAGTAACGGTAAATGCATTAGGAAATCCGAGATGCACAGAATGGACGTAAAAAGTGACTAGATTCCAGAACTGGAGCTGACGTGGGACAATTCATGATTTTGTGTAACAAAAGGAACAAAAGCTTCTTCCCAAACTATCATGTCAAACGTGGGAATCTGGCGAGGCGTTCCTTTGAAAATTGGTAGAACAGGAATTACAATTAAGAAAGTCGAGTGTAAGAGCGATAACATCCCTTTCAAAACGAACTCGCTAAAGGAATCAAAACAGCTAGCCTTTGAGTTTTTGATTACCCGGGTGGCAGCATCGTCTTTGGTGAATGATTGCACAAGCTTTAGAAGAAATAAGAAAAATCTCCAAGTTTCAAATTTCTTCTAAACCTTCTCAATCAATACCCATTTTGAAGAAGGAAAAAAAAGGGGGGGGGGGGACTGCTGGAGAAAGATTTTGACCAAGTCTTTTTTACCAAAAGGTGTATAAGAAAGAAACCACCACAACCCACCCAGCACAACAGAATACCCATCCCCTCAAAAATAAAACATACATATATTTCCCCAAAACACCCTATAAACAAAACCCTACGACTTACCCCCAGTACACCTCCCATAAAACCAATGCGTGAACCTCGCACTCGGCTTATCAATAAGCCCCGTAGCAACCTCACTAACCCAAAGCGTAACCGCCAAAATCACCACATTAGGCAATAAAAACGCCAACTCCAAACCCAGAATCCCTCCTTTCCCAATCGGGAAGATATTCAACCAATTCAGTAAATCCCCTTTACGATCCCAGCCTACAGCGGCATAAACTCTATCCGCGAAAACCCAAAGGATCGGTCCATGACATAAATACAGAGAATATGATATCCTCCCGAGATACTGACAGAACCTGTTCTCGAAGAAAGATTTAAGCCAGTGTATGTGGGGGAGCGCAAAGAGGAAGATGGTGGAGGCGTAGAAGAGGTAGAACCATTTGTATTCCCCTATGGAACCGGAGCGCAGGAGGGAGAGGTAGTACCACCCCGGGGAATCCTGAAGTATATTCACATCGTCGTTGAATGTTGGGACACCGGAGAGGTATATGCTGATCCCGAGAGCGACGTATGCGATTGTAGTTTTATGGGGTTGCATTTTTGCGACGAGTTTCGAGAAGGGGAGGGTGTTGTGGGTAGCATGTTGGTGGAGGTCGGCGAGGAGCATGCCGGAGAGGAAGCATGAGTATCCCCAGCCGTCGATGGCGTAGAGGAAGTAGGAGAGTACGATGAGGGTGGCTGTTGATTCATACGTTAGCTATCATTCCAATTCCCCTGTTGCAACCCCTCTGGTCGATCGGAGTAAATACTGCCCCTCTTCTGCCAAGTTCCGCGGGGCGAGATAAATACCAGGTCCCCCCCAGGAACTCCCCAAAAACCCAGGACGTAAACAAGAGGAAAGGAAATAAAGGGTAAAACTCACAAACAATCCTCATCCCCCCCGTACACCTCGCAAAAGCAAAAACACACGTCAAAGCAACAACACTCCCCCTAAACTCCATCGGCACACTCCAAAGATGGAAATTATACTGAAAAAGCCACGTACTAATCGCCAACCCCCCCGCCCCAAACACAAACCCATAATTCATCATCAACCGATAAAAAAACCTAATCTCCTGCCAATAAGTAGGTTTATGCTGCGGGTACGCCGTCCAAAAGCCCAGGATATGCCAGCTCGAAATATAAATAAAAGTTATCCCAATGGCTGGTAAAAACAACCGCAACCATCTCCGGAAAAGCGCAGAGGCTATGTTGTCGGAGAGTTTCTGGAATTGGGATGTGTGGATGTAGGATAGTGGTTTGGTGGTTAAAACGTAACCACTGATAACATAAAAAACCGCGACCGCGAAATTGCCTCCGGAAAAGAAGGTCCGGATTCCTGGGAGACAGGCGAAATAATATTGGTGGTTATAACCCCATGCATTCTGGAAGATGTAATTCACATCTTGGGGAACGCCTATGCGGGCCCACGCCTGATTGTGCTGCCAATAGACTAGGAAGGCTGCGAATCCACGGAGCCCATTGAGATATGAGGTGGCAGTAAGTGGTTTGCGCGGTCCCCGTTTTAGAAATGAGGGCTTCAGGATTTCGATGGCGGATTTGGCGAGACTGAGGGTCCTAGAGGAGGACTTTGGGGAGGGAGGGGATTCGAGGATGCCATGGTGGCCATTTTCCAAGATGCGCTCGTCCTTGTCCTTGTCCTTGGATTCAGGAGGCGATTGGGGACGCATGTGAGCTGAAACCTTCCTTTTCGCGCGAGGGTTACCGGAAAGATTCTATCATTTGTAAGAGGGAAAAGTCGACGTCGATGAAGAAAATGGGAAAATGGCAGACAACATAAGGTGGCAGGTGTCAAGCGGCAGCAGCTCGAGATATTTCAATAAGAGACGAAGAGGCTCGAGATATCTCGCAAGAAACGGCACGTCGTCCTGTTTCGCCCACCTGCATGACACGGACCGCACCGAGGCTGTGATCTCCCATGGCCACCCCCTGAAAGCGCGGGGTGAGTGGTGAACCACTAATGTTGCGCAGGAGAAACAGGGGATCGAAACAGAGGTCGAAACAGCCTAGTCTTGACGAATGAATCGACTTCTTGAAATAGTCACTTTGCAACTCTCCACCAATCAAGTATAAGAATTGATAACTTCGTGGTATCCTCCATTCAGCCATCACATGTGCTCGGCTTTAGATGCGTATCATCAAAGTACAAGCTTTACCTTAAGAAGGTAGGTCCTTGAACGCTTGAACGGGAAGGGGAATTCATTTGATTGTCAAGTCATCTTGTCTAGGGACAACCTAGAACTGAAAACCAGCAATGACACTAGTATATAATATATATCCAAGCGAGAAAGAAGAAGGCCCAATTTCCAAAAACTCCTTGCTCTATTCAAAAACAAAAAACAAACAAAACAGCAAAGCAAAGAAAACGATCAACAATCATAACCCCATCCAACCGACTGGTTGATCTCCGATGCAACCCGAAATCCATGACCAAGCAGATTGAGAGCACCATCCGCAATTGCATTTCCTGTATTGGCAACAGGAGCTGGTGGGATTCCTCCATTGGCACGGCTTCGCTGTTCCGCACAGATACTCGCCTGCAAATAATCCTCAGTGAGAACCATATCGCGTTCTCCCATCCTCGAAAGGGCCGCTCTCTTGATGGCTACATGCCATTTCTGGTACCAATCGATTTCCTCCATCCTAGGACGTTCTCGGTCTGGAGTTTGTTCGTCAGACCAATAGTACCATACCGATTTGACGACCTCATAACGGGACGTGACGAGGAACAGAACAGGCCAGGCGATGATCCAGAGACAGGATAGATAGAAGACCCAGCGGATCCAGGTTGTCATTCGCCATTGATTGATCTTACCTGGTGAGTAGACAATCAGGCTGGTGTGTGTGGTAGGGAATGTGACGGAGACATGGCCTCGATAGTTGGTCTCAGAGATGGCGGCACGAATCAATCTCTCCAGTCTTTCCGTCATATGCCATCGTACCTCGCGCTTGAGGGTGAAAGATTTTATGGAGCTGGGATTTGCAACATAATCCTCGCACCAAGCAGTCAGATAATCCACGCCATCGATCGGTCCCACTGCTGGACTCAATGATGGAAATCTCGTTCCTCGATAACCTCTTTTGTTCTCGGGTAGAAATTCCAACTCGCCCGGAGTGTATCCAACAATGCAACTTTTTGGCATGATCATGTCTGCCAAACTGAGCTTGTAGTTGAAATCTGTGATTGTGCTTCTCTCGTCCTTGTTATTCCGGCGTGCAGTCTGCGTGTGTGTTCCTTTGATTTGCACATAATATCCTGGAGGGTATTTCGCTTGCTCCTTGATCAGAGAAGCCAGAGCACCCGGTTCGGTGGAATAGTTGGGTAGGTTGGTACGGTACTCGGATCGGCTTTTATCGTGGCTGGAAAAGATGGGGTCTGGGGGGAGACTGTATGAGGAGAGGTTTGTTAGCATGGACATGAATACGAGCACAGGATGTAGTGTAGATTGAGGCAGCCATACTAATCGGGGCGGTAGATGATACCGTTGATGGCGTCTCTGCTTGGTCCTCCGGCAGCAGGCCCAAGAAGGGCAGAGGATGAAGGCGTGTCTTCGTATGCCGGAAGATCCTCATCTGGGAATGATTCCACCTCGTCGAGCAGGACGGCGGAAGACATGGAGGCCGTTTCTGCGTAGTCTGGGGTATCTCGATAGATGCTGGGTGGAGGGTCGGCCGCTCCCTTTTTGGAGACTCCTTTTTTGGAAGCCATTGCAATGATCGAAGAGGTTTAGTCTCGGGATTTGAATTGCGTGCAGTTCACTTCCCTTCCAGGTGCGACTCCTGGAGTTGTCGATGTTGATGGCGTGAATTTACATTGGGGCGCCGCCTGTTGGGTTGGTGTTTTGGGCGAGCGGGCTGTTGTTAAGCCTGCTTACGGGTACCCGTGGGGACTATTTTTAGCGGTTGAAGCCTATCTCATATTCGAGACTATTACAGTATTGAAACAGCTGGAAACACCAGCGATTTTCGGTTATAGGTTCCATTTTGATGCTGATTTAGGGTACCGCGATTTGACGTTGTAGGTGTTTTCTAGGGGTTAACAACTTGCGCGACACCACTGTAAATCACCAACCCGAAGAGATGTAGTGGGGCTCGCTGGAAGGCTCGCGGGGTATTTTGGCGTTGATACAACACCATTGTTTTGTCTGCTCAAGTGCAGCACCATAAATCATCACGATGGCTTCAAAACTCGTCCCCTCTTTACCCCCAGAGATCTGGACCAAGATCCTCGAACAATGCTACACCGAATCCTCCGTCGACGAACTATGGATGTCCCACCGCTTCGTCTGTCGCAATTTCCAAGACGCCATAGAACATCTATTCCTAAACCGACATTTATCGCAAATTAACATTCATTACGCTCTCGGTGACTCCCTCCCTCCTTTGGACTCTCTTGATATTCAACACGATCCTGCACTAACAACACGACAGCACCAATTGTAGAACCCAACGGATCATACAGCCAAGAATACCTCCTCTTCGAATTCCTCGGCCTAACCCAAGACCGCCAGCGAGCCATCTTCCGCGCCCACGTAGACAGAGATCCGGATGCCTTCCGGCGAGCAAGAGCGGATGATCCGACCTATGACACCATCGAGGAGCTCCGGGAAGCATTACAGGATGCATTGGATAAACACGAGAGCCCCGAGTCAATTCTCCATCCCAACCATACCATAGAAATCTTCTCCGAGTTCAACGACACCCCCATCCCGGGCTTTCGCATCAACCCCCAAAACTTCCACCTATTCACAGACTGGAAGGGCATGCTCACCCGGTTTTACGCCGAAATGAGGCATTCCTCAAGGTTGATTGCGAATGGCAGCCCTACTAAGGGGTGTAATAGGGCGGAGACTTCTCCCTTGCCGCCCTTTAATAGCGACAATATCCATTGGACGCAGGAAGGGCAATGGGATGTATATTATAAGACTGCGAGGCGGGCGAGGATTTCGAGCATGTTTGAGGAGCGGGGGTTGGTTTGGGTTTGGATGGATGAGCGGTTGCAGGAGTTGGAGAGGGAGAAGTTTGATGAGTTGATGATTGAGAAGCATACGAGGGATCCGGAGTATAATCCTGGCAAGAGGTGAGAAAGAAGTGGGTTTGCCAACTGATTTTTACTTGTTTGTGCTATAACAGAGCTTCTTTTCGCGCCCTTCCTTATTTTTATTTTGGACGATTGTAACAGTCAATCGACAGGTCTGAGGTAAATGGCGAGATTTACTTTTTATTCCTTGTGTTCATATACTGTCTTACTAGAGTAGGTGCGAGTATATCTAGATTAAATGAACTAGATCACTAGCACCCAGAGAAAATCTCGGGCCTCCTACTCATCGGATCGAATATTTGAGTTTCCTTGTGCTCAAATACACGAATTCGAACCTACTACGTATACCTTCCCAACCTATCCATCCGATAACCTCGCGAGAAGAAGAAAGGCCAGAGAGAAAACAGAAGCCACCCCTCCAAAACACACATAACCCAACACCAAAACGCACTTTCCCCCAACCAAAGCACCCTTCCCCTGCCCCTCATTAACTTCCCTACTAACCTCTTCGCAAACTCCCCCGTCTCCATCCCCGTCGTACCAGCAATGTCCTGTCTCTCCAAAAACTTCCCCTCGATCGGTTTGAATATGCTGTCCTCCCTCAACTGCGTTCTTTCAGGAAGCATATCGGATTTCACATTCCCAGTTTGGATATACACCACTTTCACCCCAAAGGGCGCAAGCTCTACTCTCATGGCTTCACTGTAGGCGTATAGCGCTGCTTTTGTGGCGCAGTAGACGGCTTGGAAGGGGAGTGGCATGTGGCCCGCTACGGAACCAACATTTACGATTGTCCCCTTGGCGAGAAGAAGCTCGGGGAAGAAAGTTTGCGTCAACTCCATGACTCCCAAGATATTGCTTCCAAAGATTTCTTTTGCTTCAGACATGTTTGTTTGTTTCGATGCCGGGGCGAACGGTGGCTAATTAAAACAATGAATTATCAGCTTGCTAAAGCAAGGGTCTAGGTGGGGTAGGTACCTACCTTTCCCAGCATTGTTGACAAGGAAATCGAGACCCCTTCCATCTAGGAGTTTTGCAGCTTCTTTGTGGCACGCTTTTACACTCTCGGAATCGTCAACTATGAGACGCAGACATGCAATTCCCAAGTCTTGCAAGTTGGTGATCTTATCGAGTGTACGCGCCGTTGCGAGCACGAGGAGACCACGGGAATGAAACTCTTTTGCTAATGCGTTGCCGATTCTTCCGCTGCAGCTAATTGATTTGATTATTAGCATGAATTCTCAAGGCGCAGAAAGGAGCGCTTACCCTGTAATAAGGACAGTCTTTTGTCCCGGTTTCTCCATTGCGTACCCTCGTTTGAGGAAGTTCTGAGATGGGAGGAAAGTCTTGATACAGACGTCGAAGGGTCTCCTCAGGTCTAGTTCTGAGAGAAGATGAACTGGTTTCGAGGGTCTTTGATGTGAGAGGTTGGTGAATATTGTTGAAGGGAGGGGGCAATATGAAGTCAGCCAAAGCGTAGCGGGGCTAGTGCTCGTAAATTGTCCCGTTGTAGAAGAAGCGTCAGCTTGAACGAATTGCATCCGACATCTCGGATCCCACAATCATAATCTAATCAAGTACTTCAGGTGAATTCTTTCCATCTCATATGGGGTTTCACTAGCCTAGAAACACCGTCTGAGATCTGAAGATCTCTCTTCTCAGCTTCAATTTATGAAATATCATTCGGTCGTTACCCTTTGGGGGGAAGGGTGGAGGGGCAAACCAGAGGTTTCAGAGAGAGAGGATGGAGATGTGGTTGTATTTGAGATTATCGTCCATAGTGGAGCCTTCTATTCCAAATTGCAGAGGAAATGAAGTTTTGTGGAGATGTTCAGTTCCATAGGAGCGTTTAGAATAATTTGAATTCGGTTTCAAATTCTCAATGGTCTCGGAGAATCAACTCTAAGTTGTTCTTATTCAAGTAGGTAAACCCCGCCGCCTGACTACGTCATATTAGCACTGTCGTCTAGTCCATTGTTGGGACCCAGTTTCAAGTTTTTTATTTAAAATTCATTCCTCGGTAAGCTTTTCGTAATTCAGGGGGAAATAGTCTTCTGCGGCTCAAAATATATCTCGGCATGGAGGAACTGCATAGTCTTCGCTGCATAGATGAGCAGGCTTAGTTGAGTCTGGGAGAATGGAAACATGGGTAACTCGCTTACTTCATGACGACTTGAGTAACCGATCTTTCAGATCCTTGATCAGTACTACGTTGGTATTGGAATACTTGTTTCAAAAAAAATCTTAAAGTTTCCACAAAAGCTACATTCCAACTCCTTTCCAAACGCCAAACGAAAATTTAAATACAGTCCACTCTAACTTCCCAGCTCAATCATAAAACAAGAAATCTCCCTTCCAACCCATATTTACTCATCAGTCTCTTGGCCTTCCTCAATTGATTCATAGGTGCCATCGCTTCTCTTGCGCTTATATCCACCAAACAAGTTGGTGAAAGTTCGTGGATTCTTAGCAGCCTGATCCATCATGAAAGCGAATTTCTTCATGTCAAATCCCCACTTATTCTTCTTCTCCTTGTGGCAAATCGAATCATCCGGTGGGGTTTGTTGAAGAGCCAAGCAGTGAGGTCTATTTCCGTGGTCAGTATGAGTATAGTGTCTCTGGGTTTTAGCAACTTTGCAACTTACGTATCAGAGTTCAAGAATGAGAATCTTTGTTTGAACCATTGTCCATCCGGGATATTGTTGAGAGCTTCATCAACACGACCGAACTGATTTTGCATATTGCCTCCTTGAACTGTATCATAATTTGGTTAGCGAAGTTTTAACAATTGAAAGGTGAGTCACTGACGGGTTTGTTGGTCCCGAGGAACAGGGAAGATGATGCAGTTGGCCCCTCCTTGTTGTGTCGACTCATATGTCGTCTCCTCCGCGCTGTTGAAAACCGGTGCGCCAGCAGCTAAACCGCTAGGCACGGAAATACCTCGTTTCTTCATCATGTCCGCAGGCTCATCGAATGGTACAAAATATGCTCCACTCTTTCTGTAATTATCTTCCTTTTGCTTTTTCTTTTGGTCTGCTGTTCCCGCGAGCTTTTGCCTGTGTTGTGAATTAGTTTTTATTTTCTACCAGTTTGGAAGTAATTGCACTTACATTATTGGATCTTTTCCGTGGCAGAGGATGGCTATACAATCTGCTTCACATACATCTTCCATGCCCGTACAGGGCATGTCAACAATGTGTGGATCTTGATATGTGCCTGCTGCGCGGGAAACAAGTGCATTGGTTTTTGCGTTCTCGGCTGGATGTGCATTGACGGGGACAAGCTGCAAAGCTAAGATAGCAGCATATTGAGCTGCAAGGAGGAGTTGCATGTTGGTTGACAAAAAAGAGAAGAAATTGAAGTGAAGTTTGAATTAGAGATGAATTTTCAGTGAAAGAGTAGGAAGAAGAGGTAAGTGATGGTTGAATGGATGGAAGAGATTGAGACAGAAATTGGGAGAGTATATACGCAATTATTTTCTTTTAGAACTCATTGTTTTTACTAGAGCAGCAATGCCACAACCGAAAAAGACTCTCCTCGATCATCCTTCAAGAAACATGAAACTTCCAAATTCAAGGTTATTGAGAGGATAGGAATCCTATTCTCACTGTGTCACTACGTAAAATTAAAAGGATTTATTCAGCGCAAAATAATGTACCCCACACTACTCTTGAATCAGGCATATTTCACGATGGTGGGGAGGCTGAAAATTCTGCTGAAAATAATCTTAGGTACACTGTATGTAAGCTTAACTGCAACCGCTGATAAGATCACCCCAATCGATCCTTTGCTTACCGCCACACCACTAACAGCATCTTATTAGCCACAGGAACCCGAACCTAGTCGTAACACAGGGCCAACCACAAAGGTTTAAAATTAGACACTGCCTACTAATGTCACCAGTTTGATGTAAAATGCCTATTTACGCCTCACTTATACTTAGGCTGAGAGGTCACTTGGGGGACAAGAAGGATGAATATTTTGTCCCCCCAAATCCTGTATACTATTTCATCGAATCAACAACATGTTAATCTCGCAAACTCTAGCTTCTGTGAAGAATGATGGACTTTAATCCTTTGTTTTTGAAACGGGCTATGTTTATGTGAGAAATCTAATTTTAATTCTTGAATCAATGATGCTCGTTCAGTCTTTTTTCAGCCAAGTCAGGAGACTCGGTTGAAATAGATAAAGGGCTTGAATATTTCCTGTCTGTTTTAACTCTCATCATCATACTCATCATCCTCATTCTCTAGCATCTACTTTCTCAATAGTTCGCAAAGACATTTTCCCCTGGTCAAAAACCCTTCATTATGCATTCTTCATTCCTCCTTCTCTTAGCTTCGACGGCTTCAGTACTTGCAGCTCCTCGCCCATCAACAGAATTGGAAACTCGAACGCAATTCAAAGGCAAAGATGGGGTGGTCGTTAGCATAGACGATGCTCCAGCTGGAAAGACCGAGAAACGCAATCCTCAAACTTTCAAAAGCAAAGATGGCTTTACCGTGATCATCTCAGATGCTACTCCAGGAAGCGACAAGCGTGATAACATTGAGGCGCGCTCTTCAGATTATGTATCATCCTGTGGACCAACCTCAGGCTGGATTCCTATTGAAGATTCTCAATCACCTTCTACTGGAATTTGGCCTTTCCAGAAAGAGGGAACATGGTACTGGTAAGTATTTCTATCTTCTTGGGCCTGAAAGCATAGCTAAACTGAACTTAAAGGGGATACAAAAACACAGTGACTGGTTTCTGTAATGGTGTTGCAGCCGATTACGATGGAAACCCATTCAACATCGCACCTGGAAAGGTTCTTTCAAGTACTCGAACATGGCAATTTGAGCTGGAAGGCAATGGCCGCAGGGTTGGTCTCAAAAACTTTGTCTCTGGACACATTGAATGTAAGCGAAAAAACTCCGAACTGAACACAAAAGTACTGACGTATATCCTCAGTTGAAATCCACAACAAGAGCAAAGACAACCACGTTCCCGACAAGGACAAGTGTATCGAGTACATGATGAAGATGGCTGCCACCGACTCCAGCTGCTATGGCTCCAACAACAAAGATACCAAGGGAGGAACTTGGCAGAGTAAGTGATCCCCTTTTGAGCCCTATTAAAATGGACATGGACTAACTGAAAAAAAAAAGTTGGAGCGGATAAAATCAGTTACCACGCTCTCCCAGCGAAGGATTAAATGGCTTGGTGATGGCGACACAGCATGTTTTCAGCTGTCCCCGGTTTTAGTGTGGCACTGCATGGGATAAGGCGTATTTGTATTTTGGCGCATTTGTATTTAACTTTGTTTTTGATTGAGTAAATAAAGATAGAACATCCAAGAAAAACTTTGAAGTCTCATCTAAAGTACAAAAGTTAATAAATCTTTCAGAAAGTGACGTTGAGAAATTCCTCGCGAAGTACTTGTACGATATGTTGGGTTCTCCCCACGACCCCGCGATCGGCGCAACCCTTGCGGATCCCTCAGGAACACCCATAAATTACTAGGTTACAAAGAAGGGCTCCGTCAGCGAATGAGATGTTGTTTTTGTTTTACAGGTTACGAGCAACTTTGCGGCTCAGTGATCCCATCAATGCTTATGCTTCCTACAGGATCCTAAAAATAAGCAATTGTGGCAGTGACATCACTGAAGCGCAGAATCGTGTGGGGTCGCAAACGCCTACCACCTATTAAATACCCAACCCTCAACTCTCTGCTTTCTCAACACCGCTTCTTTCGAACAACCAGCACCACATATACCCTGAATCTACACGACTGACAATGTCGAGCATTCCATTCTTTTGCACGGCGAACATTCCGCTCGAGGTATGATTGCGTCGAACAAAAGATGGCCTTGTATTAACATTCGTTTGCTAGCTCATCAAAGAGTTCGTCGTCGAATCCCAAAAACCCGAAGGCACAAGAAACAACTGGAGTCTCATCCGAGATACCGAACAAGATGAGTTCGATGAAGAAACCATCGGTCCACTCGAGCCATTTCAAACCGGCTTTCTCGCCTCAACAATCGACGACTTGAAAGCCTACATCAAAGCCATCCCCGAAGAGCATCAAGAAACCATAGCAACATCCACATTCGTCGTCCTCGACGATCGAAGCGCACGTGACAAAAACGTCGCAATTCACCATTGGACCAGAGAAACCCCGGATGATGTCGATGAGAGTCTCGACTTTGACGACTGGCCTGTCATTGAGTCTTGGAAAGAGTGGAGAGTGCCGTTCTCCAGTGCGGCTTTTGTGGCTTCCCGTCTGGAAAATGATGTTTATGATCGGATCAAGAAGGAAGGGGGGTTTTCGGGAAAGAGTGATGAGCATGTTGATGCGGAGGGTGTACTTCAACTTCCGTCGTTGAAGATGAAGGATTTTGACTTCTTGGATGATGAGGGATGGCCGGTTTCTGATGATTGAGAGGATCTACCACTGATGGATGGGTCGAGTTCAATTACTTTGTTGTAGTGTGAGCCGAAAAAGTAGCTAGACAATAACGCCCTGTCACTACAAAGTCTAAATGCGGAACTTGGTGGAGTGGGATTGTCACTGCTCGGGTCAAAATGGCAAATCTTAGACCATTACAACCTACATTCCAAACCTCACAGCTACTCTTGCAGATATTTTTTGAAAGCCGGGGGGTAACCGTACTTCAAGAATGGTTTTTGATTATCATTCATCCTCATCGAAAGTGCATTTGATAAGCTTCGAGTGACTTGCAATCGCGTGATTACCTGGAACTATTTTTCAGTGTCGTGGTAAATAACGAAGAAAGCAACAATACCAAATGGAGTTAGTGTAAATGTGTACACAAACGACGGGATTGTCACTTTTGTATTCATAACTAGATTTCTCGAGGAGGTTAGTGGAGCACAGTTTACTTAGCGAGAAAGAGTAAATTTTACGTTTCCTTGATCGAAATGCACTTTTTCCAATATCGAAGTATTGTCCGTGTATACTATAATACCTTAAAAGATACCCAAAGACACCCTTAGAAACCATATAACAAATACTTAATCATATCCCTCTAACCCTTATCCAAGTCTTAACCTATACCCGAGCCCTGACCCTAACTTACCTTTTCTCTAACTACTAACCCTGACCCCAAAACCAAGTCACTATCCCACGCTGTTGTGAAGCAAAAAGTAAACAAAAAATCACGAGACAGATAGCATGAAAATACCTTTACACGGGCCAGATTACTTCCTCAATTAGGTTAGAATACCTTGATTTAGGAGAAAGTGCACTTCGATTTAGGAGCAGTCGCATGATCCAAGTGTTGCCACAATGCGACTATCTTTTGGTATCCACAAGTCAAGATCCACAATGCATAACTATGCGGCTCTTACCGGGAAATGATAGACCACAGGTCCACAACCGAGCTTTAGGTATTGAAGTTAATAAACCGAGCATAAATCAATCCTGATTCCAAATAAGTAACAGTAATAAGCAAAATAAATCGAAGTTCTTGACAGTAGCTCTTGTTATAAATAGGTTTTGCATAATGAATTGCATAACACTGCACTATTCTTTTGTGGGGGGATCCGCCCATTTCAAACAGAAAAGTGGAAATGGAAAACTCGATCCTCAAGTGGATTAGATACCGACCATTAGACTGTCTTCTTTACTGCCGAGGTTGAGAAGATAAGAAATGTATCATTGATTTGCAACCGGGGTGAACCCCTTTCCCACGTGTCCATAAAGCAAGACACGTTTTTACTTTTCCTTCACCTGGCCGAACTTTATTTTTGCTTGTCCAAACACTCTTTCGCAATGGTCCCCAGTCCAAATGTTGTCGAGGTAGCCATTATTGGCGCGGGTAAGGTTCTAAATGGGACAAAAATTGGAACTGTAAACTAACGAGAATAAAGGTTGGTCTGGCCTTGTTGCCGCAAAAACCTATCTACGTCTCCGACCCGACGTCAACCTACTAGTTATTGACTCCGATAATACAGTTGGCGGAGTTTGGAGCGCAGAACGCTTATATCCAAACCTTGTAGCTCAAGTCAAGCATGGATTCTTCAACTACACCGACACGCCCATGCCGATCAGTGCCGATGGAATGGTCACTGGAGACATGATCCACGAGTATGTTATTTCTGTCCTTGCTGTATATGTGAGAGTATGAACTTGCTGACTGGTTCATTTTTTTATAGCTATCTTCAGAATTACGCTGAGGATCATGATCTTCTTCGACGAATTCGCTTCAACACTTTCGTATCGTCTGTTGAGCGTTGTGAGCGCGGATGGCGAATACACTTCAAAGATTCTCAAGACACTGTGGAAACTGAGAAGCTTCTAGTCAGCCCTGGGGTTGCATCAATTCCCAGTCTTCCATCGCTTAGCACAAATGACAATTCGATACCCATGATCCATTCCAAAGAGCTTGGGGTTTCATTACCAACGCTTGAATCGGAAAGTGTTCAGCGAGTCGTTGTTTTGGGCGCAGCAAAGTCTTCTTACGATGCTGTCTATCTCCTTCTCAAAATGAGAAAGAAGGTTACGTGGGTGATTCGACCCAACGGTGCAGGCCCGTTGGCCATTCTACCATCCGAACTATTTGGATATTTTCGCAGTATTGGAGTTGCATCTACTCGGATAATGACATACCTCTCCCCTTCAATCCTCAATACCAAAGGCGTTTTGGCTAGTTTTTTCCACAGAACCATGATCGGCCGTTTTGTCACCCGAATTTTCTGGGGCGTGACAAACTATGTTTGCAATCTCCACGGCGGCTATAATAAGAGCCCCCAGGTTGCATCTTTGAAGCCCGATATTGACCCTCTAGGTATTTTCTACGCCAATTCAGGGCTGGGCGTTGTTACCCTACCCGATTTCTGGAAGGTCATTCATGATGGCGATGTGGAAATCGCCCGTGAATTTCCTCAGAGCATCTCCCAAGGATTTCTTCAATATTCTTCCGGCAGGAGCATCGCAGCAGATCAAATCGTTGCCTGTACAGGTTGGGGGGATCATTTTGGAATGTTCGATTCATCACTCAAAACCGAAATGGGGCTTCCAAGCAGTCAAAAGAGCGAAACAGATGGACCACGAGACGTTTCCTGGGATAAAGACGATCTTGATGCAACGAAATCCGTCAATGAACAATTACCCCTCCTGAACATGCCACCTAAACTGAAGAACCCTCTCCCAAATGAGCCGCAGCAGAAATGGAGATTGTTTAGAAGAGCAATTCCTCTCAAATTCGCGCTGGAAAATGACCGCTCTTTTGCCATTCTCAACCAACTTCACACTGTTCAAACGCCTCTGGTAGCTGAAGTGCAGGCTTTGTGGACAATATTGTATCTACTCGGTGAGATTGATTTACCAGAAGAAGCCGAAATGCGAAAAGAAATTGCCGAGTGGAATGTTTGGACGAAGAAACGGTATCTTAGCCAGGGTGCCAAGTTCCCGTATAGTATATATGATTTTCTCCCAGTAAGTTTACCATTTCTTCTTTGTCTTCTTTGATAGCTAGTTGTCAAGTTGCATTATGTCCACGGCTAACTTGAAGAAGTACGTTGACGCGCTGTGTCGAGATATGGGAATCAAATCCAACAGAAAAGGGAACCCATTCTCTGAGATGTTTTCAGCATACAAGCCTGAAGATTTCAACGGTTTCGTGGACGAGTATTTGGCCAAACGGCGTTAGGACATTTTTTTTTTGTTGTCTATAATTTTCAGTCTCGTTATTGGTGAATTATAGGGGTTTGTATAGTAATTTTGCTAGCTTAAAATGAGCTCTTTTCATTGGCATTTGTCCACGTCTCTTTCGCCTATCATCGCAAAACCAATCCGATAAGCGAGTCCATTCTCCCATCTGTCAATAAGGGCTTTGAGGAAACGAATAGGTTCGCAAACTGATCTTCCAATCATCACGAGATAGGCAGTAAAAACTGGCCCTTGAGGTCTGCTGGATCGATGTGCCTCGTGCGGCTCCATTCGAAGTTGTTAGTCATGATGGATGTTTAACCTATTATTTAGCTCCGATATGCACGTCACAAGTCGCCGACCACTTGGACATTCAGCGACGAGGCTCAAACATAAAACACTAATGAAAAACTCATATGTCAAGCCTTTCTCCAAATTCTTCAAGTTTGAATTTCTTATAGGTTGGTAAGCCCCTGCAATAAATGATCCTCGGTAGAAACTGGTGGCCAGTTATGTTTGATGCAATCAGTGGAAACACCAAGTATATCTTGAGAGATTTTCGGTGTAGCTGTGCCAAAATAGGATTCATTCCAGCGCAGCCAATCAATCATGCTGCAACTGTTTCCCTGATACCTTGTCCCACCACACCTTCTCACCAGAGCGCGTAAGCGCCCCAATGTCTTCAACAAAAATATGACCTCCAATCCGAATTTGGGTAAGCAGAATTTGAATTGACCACTCAAATGTTTTCTTGCATACAAGTTGAAAAGCCTCGCCATCTTGGCGCACATAAGCGCTTTGTGGATGATACTTAGCGCGACCTTTCTGACCTTTCTCCCCTTTCTGCCTTCGGCTAATATGCCACTCTTCATGCTCTTGAGCCGCATTATACCTACATATTTGCCATTTAGTTCTGCTCCTATCTGTATATTAACTTACTCTTCATGTCATCCAGAATTTTAATCTTGACGTGTTCCATCTGTCACTCCTTTTTTCAAACCTCACTCCATATTTTCTATCCCTCCATCTTAATCTTACCGTCTTATCAAATTGCCCAGAATGTCCGAGTCCGACGACAGCTATACAACACCCAAAGGTTTAACCTTTTCCATCTACCACAACCTAAATAAAGCGGGTGGTGATAACGACCGGGGGGTAGCAACCAGCCTTATACGATGCCTCGACCAATGCTCCGAGCGCCCAGGGTTTCTCTGCAGAGGGGTAGCATTCGACTCGGTGAGGAATTTGTGTTATTTTAAGAACTCCACCGTCACTCCCGACAACGGACGGCACGAAACAGGAGTGATCCTCGGAATTGCAAATCAAACTCAACTCCAAGCGCTCTCTCCGGCTTGCGTGAACGGTGGAAAAACGCAAGCAACGCAGAACGGCCTAAACTTTACCATATACTGCGACCAGAATATGAGTGGAGGCGATCTATGTGGCGATCTGAGCCCTGGATGTCGAACGCATACGGAGACTCTAGAAGAGTGTTTAAAGTTCTGTTCAACGCGCCATCCGCTTTGTACAGGTGTCTCATGGGACTCCACACTTCGGGCAGGTTTCCAGAATTGCTATCCTAAGAATGCTACGGCGAAAGACTTTGACAAAGGTCTCAGCTCCTCTGTCAACCATCTAACGAGTGCGAAAGTGGCCTTGCAAGCTTTGCCGGACGATTGCTCTCGCTCTGGTGCCACGGTTTCGGCGAAAAACCAGGAGGCATTCATACTGGCATGTAACGAAGATCGTCCGGGGAATGATATGGCGGTGCTACATAAAGTTTCGAAGGATGCATGTATCGATTCTTGCACAGGAAATTGTGTTGGCGTTGTGTTTGATGCAAATATGGAAGGCGGTTTTGAGAACTGCTACCTTAAGTCTGCTATTGGAGAGCCAGTGGCCAATCAGACTGGTCTTCGTCCGTCTCGTCAGATTGGTCTCACCTTTGCTCTGAGACAAAATGGAACCAGTAACTCAAATCTGAATGTCTCCTTTCCTCCGTCAAAGAATAACTCAACTTTAAATGTCTCCTCTCCCCCGCCAAAGAATAACTCAAGTCAAACTCCGCTCGTTGGTCTCATTATTGGGCCTATTGCAGCACTTGCGGTTATCTGCGCAATACTCTTCTGGTGGTGGCGAGTGAGAAGAAGAAGAAGAAAGGAAGAAGCCAAAAGGAACAACACACCACAGGGGGAGATACTGAAATCGGAGCTGAGTGCTGACAGTTTGGCGGTACCGAAATACGAGCTGGATGATTTGCCCAATCGGTGGGAGTTGGAGGGAAACGCAGGTAGATAGAGGACCTTTGCAATATTAGTTGCATGCTGGACAGCAACTTTAGTTTTGAGCTTTTCACCAAGAAAAGGTGTGCATAGACGTAGTGGAGGTAACTTTAAATGGAAAATATACAATCTGGAAGATGGCATTCCTCAAGAATTGTTGAATAATAAGTGCTGTCATTAACGCCTACACTGTTTTAACTCCCAGAGCTTCATCGTGGCGATTTTAACAAACTCCAACATAACGCCTAATATTTCAATTAAAACAATAGGCTTTTGTAACAAAAAATGATCTCAAACTTTCACTTTCATGAATGAGAAGAAACTCTTCCTTACTAATGGACCGTGACTTCAATGAGACTAATCGCCAGATATTTTCTACAATTGGAATTGGTGTATTTTCTTCTACGTCATCGTGTTTCCTTTTTCCCTCCTCCCCCATGTTGCTAAAACACGGAAATACTTGAGAAACCTTTTTTGCGAGAACTAGCACAGATTTATTGCTTGCTACCGATGTAAAAGACTTTCACTATCTAAAACTTACTTTCCTCCAAAGTCTTCTCGACCAAGATGGTTCAATGGGATTACTTGAGTCACTGGTTTTTGTTGTTCCAAGTCTCCTCCGATCATCGGCCATACTTACTGTGAGCCTTGATATCGATACCCTGCTTTTGGCTAACACTTTGTGAGCAAGCCACAAGTGAGCCATGAGCAAGCCAGGGGTAAGCTGCCATCAAACCACGGGTAAAGCACGAGTAAGTTGGTGGCGAGCTGCCAAATTCCAGGAGGTTGAGAGAGTTGTTATTTATACTCTCCTTTTGTCTAACTTTTTGCGAGTAAGCTATTCTTTCTCAAGTACGCTTGTAAGTAAGCCAATGGTATGGTGGTAAGCTGCTTTGACCTAGACTCGGAAAATTGATTCTCTGAAACCCCCCGAAACAATATTTAAAAGTATACGAGAATTAACGTATTGAACAATAAGGTGTGGTTAGTAATAACCACCCAAGCACGGTCGAGAGTATGCATATCAAAGTACACACCAAGTCACCAGTTCAACTAAGAAGATTCATAAACACAAAACAATGAATTGCTTCTTTAACTCTAATTCCACACCCTTTCCAAAATTTACAAAGCCGTGACTCCTTGCCCCCAAATATAAATCATAATCACCAAGCCCCCAAATCAAGGCCCATCACTCCCATTCGTCAAATCCTCCGATTCAGTCTTCGACAGCACCTGCAAAGCCTGCCGTCCCATCTCCTCCCGTTCCAGCGTAAGCTCCTTCACAAACAACGTTGAAATCAACCCAATCCCCGAAAGGACCGTAGCAACAAGCCAAATAAGTCTAACAGGCCCCGCATACAAATGAAGAAGTTTACTCTTAATCTCCGGAGAAACATCAAGAGTCCCAATCGTAGCAATGAACGACACGGCATCCTTAGCATCAGGGAGGGTGACGTTGGGAGGGAGTTCTATCCGTTTCGCCGCGCGGGTGAAATCATTTGCGAAAATTGACGAACCGAGTGCGACACCGACAAGAGCCCCGACCGCACGGAAGAAGACCTGCATGCCCATTGCGGTGCCAGCATCGTCGGCTGACATGGCGGCTTGAAGGGGGATAGCCAAAGCTGAGAGGAGGAAACCGCTCCCTATTCCTGGGGCAACTTGGACGACGCTGTAAACAGCCTTGCTGCTGTTGCTACCAAGTAATATCATGGTCCCGAAACCGACCGTACAGAGGAACCAGCCAACCCAGAGAGTCCAAAGATAGCGTCTCGTTTTGTCGATTAAGACTGCGCAGATGACAGCTGAGGGCGTGAGGGTGAACATCAATGGAAAAGCGTCGATGGCGGATTGAAGAGGAGTATGCTGAATTGCACCTTGAAAGTATAACACCAAATAATAAACCAGAACCCATATAAGGATCCCTTGTATGAATGAGCCGAAGAATGCCAGAGAACTTGTCCACGTTGCAAACAGACGGTAGTTGAAGATTGGCTCCTTGGGATGTTTCTCATATCGAGCGAGTAGTGCCAAAAGGACCAACCCGAAGATCAAGGGGAATAGCGTTTGCCAGCTTTTCCAAGGGAACAATTGACCGCCCCAACAAAGAGCTAAGACGAAGGATGTCATACCACCCATCAGCAAAGCAATCCCGATATAATCAACTCGTTTGAGCTTGGATCTAACCGAAGATTTGTCGACCGCTAGAGTGAGAAAGAGTGTAATGAGGATCAGGGCAAGTCCCATCAAAGGAAGATTGATCCAGGCAATCCACTGCCAGGAGGCATATTCAGCAAGGACCCCTCCGATGATTGGCCCCAATATCGAGCCAGCAGCCCACATCAAGCCCAAAATTCCGATGTAGAAGGGACGTTCTTTGAGGGTAGTGATATCGGTCAAGATGACCTCGGCCAGTGCTTCAATGCCACCCCCACCCACGCCTTGAATGGTTCGTCCTGAGATGAGCATTTCTGCATTTTTGGCCAATCCCACTATGATGGATCCTACGCAGAAGAATAATATGCAAAGGTAAAGAATGGCCTTTCGTCCCCAGATGTCGCTCATGGCTGTGTGGACTGGTTGGAAGACGACCGAGGAGAGGAGGAAGGAGATGCCAGCCCAAAAGGCCTCCAAAGAAGTCATATTGAGCTTTTCCGACACGACCTGTGATTTCAAATTATCAGCAGAAGTCTAACTGTAGCAGAAGGATACATACAGGGAGGGCGACAGCCAAGATTGTTGCATCGAGAGCACTGGTGAAGGCTACAACGGACAATGCAGTGAAAGCCAAGGCAAAATAGACACCATTCTTCTTGGATGGAGGTGGCTGTTGGAACACCGCATCAAGCTCAGCCTTCTGGTTGGGATTGGGGTCTGCTCTTGCATATGCTGGCGGTGCTGGTCGGATTTCGAGGTCATCCGGTTCTGCTCCTTGAATGACTCTGTTGACATTTGCGGCGGCATCTTCTGGGGAGGCTTGGATGCTCATGTCAGAGAGATTCTCAGTCAGAGCAAACGCGAGCCTTGTCGCGGGGATACCTGTTGCGCTGGACATATAACTATAATTCAATGACTCCAAAGAATAGCAATAACATGGAATGTGTCGTGAAATGATGGGTAAAAAGAAGTTGGACCTACTTGTATACTTGCCTTGGATCCACGTGGGATTTCTACCTACCTTATATATCAATGGCCAGGATAGAGTTGGCGATACTTCTTCGAAGGAAGGTGCAAAGTATGAAATTATTTGGGCTGGAGGGAAGTCGCGCTGCGACATTTTGGGGTCGAGGACGGGACGAGGAAGGAGGTTGAGTCTTTCGCACCCGCCGTATTGTTTTCCCTCATGGTGATCAATACCTAGAGTTCCAGTTGTTGATGCTTCCTTCCCTTAATCAAAGGACTTCGTCGAAGGAAGTTACGAAGTATACATGACATGTGTAGGTGGCATGATATGGCGACGGTGCCAGACTGAGCTGGTCCCAAGGGAAGTCGCGACTCGACATCACTACCATGATGTTGCCAGGACGGGACGGGAAGGAAGCTAATATTGTTTCCTATATCCCCTCCATCGCCCCAGAGATTCTAGGGCGGATTGGTTTGCAACAATTGAGAGACAATGGAGGTGTCTAGGAAAGGTTGAGGCAAAAGAGAGGAGGGAGCCAGTAAGCAACGGCCTGATTTTCGCACGATTCTGATCACGGGACCACAACTCCAAACCCCTCAAGGTTCTCACCAACCGTAATTCGCGGAAACCGTGCAATCAAACATTATATTCTACCTATATATCTCAAATATCAACATATTGGGTAAATACTGTAAAGATGCCCAAAGCGAGCCAGCGGCACAGTCCAAGGAGCACGGAGTACCTTTGCTCAGTATGGCACCTGCCTGTTGGAAACCAACCTATATTACCAATCTATCCAACATGAATTGTCATTCGCATCTATAAAACCATCTCAAAAATCTCCTCATACCCGCTGCTGACACCCAAAAAGGAAACCATCTTGGCATTGTGGCAGCACCTTCCTAAATACCCAAGTCAAGCCCCTGTGAAATTCAAACCGAGATCACTGACTTCAACACCATAAACAATTCCCCCTCTCTACCTCTCATACATAGCAAATCCAAACGATGAAAACAAAAGCTACGACGTGATAATAGTAGGAGCAGGCATCTCAGGCATCAACGCCGCCTACCGAGTCCAAACCGAGCTCCCAGGCGCAACATACACCATCGAAGCTCGCTCCGTCACAGGAGGAACCTGGGATAAATTCCGCTACCCTGGAATAAGAAGCGATTCCGACATGCACGTCTTTGGTTTCCAATGGAACCCTTACTATGGGAAAGAAAGCATAGCAGATGGTATCGATAATTTGAATTACATCCGGGATTCGGCTTCGCTTCACGGGATCGATCAGAAGATTTAATACAACTAGAAACTTCTCACCGCGAATTGGTCCACGGAACAGCAATATTAGGGTTTGTTGATACAGCGTGGGAAGGAGGAGAGAAGGTTGAATGGAAAGTTTTTGTTCTTTGGCACGGGGTATTATGATTATGATTCAGCTTTACCTACTTCAATCCCCGGAATCGAAAATTTCGAAGGGAAGATTATACACCCCCAATTCTGGCCCGAAGACTACAACTACACCGGCAAGAAAATGGTTATCATTGGGAGTGGAGCAACGGCAGTAATTCTCCTCCCAAATCTCCTCAAGAAAGCATCACATGTCACAATGCTCCAACGAAGTCCCAGCTACGTCCTCACGCAGAAATCTAAAACTCCTACCACGAGCTGGATCACGAAACTTATCCCTGAAAAGTTGAGATTCGTGGTGACTAGATACGAGATGTTACTCCTCCCAGCCCTATTCCTATAATTCTGCAGGACCTTTCCCAACGCCGCTAGGAACTTTTTGATGTGCGGAGTAATTCGCCAACTCCCCCCCCCCCCCACATCCCTTCAGACCCTCATTTTGTGCCATGGTATAACCCCTGGGGACAACGCGTCTGCATCTCTCGCAACGGGGATTTCTTCCAGGCCTTAAAATCAGGAAATGCAAACGTCGTAACGGCAAAAATCAACACCGTTACGAAAACAGGAATTAAAATTATCCCAGTAGGAAGTACAACCCCTCAAACCATTGACACAGACATCCTCATAACCGCTACCGGTCTAAAAATCAAAATCGCCGGTGGAGCAAGCATCTCCATCGACGGTCAACCTCAAGATATCTCCCAACTCTACCTCTGGAAAGGAGTCATGCTCCAGAACCTCACCAATCTCGGCTATGTAATCGGATACGCAGCCGCAAGTTGGACGTTAGGCACTGATGTTGGTGCTTTTCATATCTGTCGGATTCTCAAACACATGAAGAAGAATGGATTGTCAAGTGTTCCGAGAAAGGAGGAGGTGGTAAAGGAAGTACCTGTTATGCCTATCAGTTCTACTTATATGGATAAGGGGAAGAGTTTGATGCCTAGATGTGGGGAGAAGGCGCCGTGGCAACCGAGGGATAATTATTTGTGGGATATTTGGGAGGCGAGGAGGCGGAATTTTGAGGGTCTTAGGTTTATGTAAATTTGGTGGTGGGGGTGTTGTTGTTGTATATATGAGGAGTTGTTCTAATCTTATAGCAGTGATCGGCAATTGGAATTCCATGGCATATCCAGAGCTATATAGTGGATAAATTCATTCCTTTTTAAAAAAGTATATGGAATTATCCAGGATGGATCCCTCTTCCATGGAAGGATTCCATGAATATCCAGAATCACGTGGAAAGGCCCGTGCATATACCGTAAAAGCTATAATCCGACGCTAGCGCTATATATGTTTTACCTACTTACTCCTACCTCTCACCATTACCCCTGCAGCTTCCCCTTTACGGGTGACTACCTAGATTCACTCTCTTTTAAGTATAAATTTTATACAAAATTACTCTAAATTCACTAAATTGACTCTTTTTTACCCCCCTACTTTTACGTACTCCAGAAGCCTGGATCCAGCCCGGATTTTTCTGGAAAAATCCATTTCATATTAAACTCGCTCTGGATAGTTCCACTGGAACCTGTTCCATTTGCCGATTACTGCTTTATAGTATAATTCAAGGTATTAACGTAGAACAATTGAAGATATTGTTCGAACCCATCTGGGTCTATACTTTAAACTGTTTTCCTAGGGTCCTAGAAAGTCGAAATAAGATCTTTTTTTAATCTCACCAGTATGTTAATGACAAGGGGTACAATATTATATAGTAATGTTTATGACGGAGAGTCTTTTTGGGGCTTGAGAAAGAAATAAGCATTACAAGTATATTCTAGTTCGGAGATGTAAGGTTTTGGAAATAACCGGCAGGAGTTCTTTTATTCTCTCATTGAGTCTCTGGAACATCGCTGTTTACCTAAGAGAAGCTAGACAATCTGTATATTTGAGAAAAACCTCAAAAAATAATTATAGAGCTGCTATCTGTAGGTCACCTGCAAACCTTTCCACCTCGGAACTTCTTTATTTTTACCCTTCACAAACATTCATCGTATCTCTGCTTGCCCCAAGTATTACCCCCACCCAAGAAACAGTAAGCAGAAATAAATACACCAACTTCAACAAAAAACTACACATCTTTGGTGGTCGCGTGGTAGGATATCCGCATTACTACGGTTTGAATGCGCGGAAGGCTAGGGTTCGATTCCCTGTCGGAGAGAATATTCAAAAGTGCATTCTTTTTTGACATCCTTTTTATCTCTTCCAAGTTTGAGATGCCTTGAATAAAACGTGTACTGAAAAGTGGGTAAAAGTAGCGACTTTTCAAGGCTCCATTGCCACTCCTTGGGGTTCAATTTCTTGGAAAGTGGGTTTAGATGGACGTATCAACATCATTATAGTAGATACACTCGTTCAGTGCTGTTTTCGTCGATGGAGTAAAATCATGCACGTTTTTTTCGAGGCATCTCAAATTCGGAAGTGATAATTATTTCGTTGAAAATTATTCCGGGATTTTGAAGATTACACCTGTTATCGGTGGATAACTACAGATAGAAAGACAATTAGTAGGTCACCTGCAAATTGACGAGTGTATTTTATGGGTTACCTGTGAATAGCAAGTCGCCAATTCAATGATTTCTCGCTGTTCCTGGTTTACCCAGAAATAGTGGAACTTGTATTACTATTGTTATTCCTGTGTTATCAGGGAATAGATTGAGTGAAACAGTGATGGGTAACAAAACATGGAGTTAAGCAAAATAGAGGGGTAAACAAGGCACGCAAAAGAATTATTTTCGGCCCCTAACGCTGAATCTTGATTTACTCAAAGAAACACCCAGTGAACTACGTACCATCAAGTAAGCTACCAATCATCAGTAAGCTATTGAAAAACGAGAATGAAAAAGTTGAGTGCTCCTCTGCTTTGTATACATTGCAGTCTGGGTTAAAGCTAAAACGGTGATTAAGCCTGAGTAAGCTATCAAATTACCGACGAGTAAGCTGTCAAATTAATTGGCGAGTAAGCCATGAGTTATACGTTAGTAAGCTGTGAGTTACTCGCCAGTAAACCAAAGCTTTTCTCTTGCATTTCCATTACTTCACAAGTTCTCAAGTAATTACACTTCTTATGCTCAAGAGCTTAAGGATAGTTAGGAATTTAGTTTTCCATTCTCCCATCCCCCCCAAGACAAACTATTATTACCCTCCCAAAACGGAACAAGGGTTTCCGGCGCTTGCCTGCCCCCCTCCTCCCCCCCCCCCCCCCCCAACAACCCCTAAAACTAAATCTACAAAAGTGGCACAGAACTATTTCCCCCTCCACTCCTACTCTTAGCAGCGTCATACAGACCCTGAATATCCTTCTTCCACTGCGCCTCATCCGGTCTCAAAACTCTCCGATCATAAGTAAGCAATCCATTGACCTCCCCCTCTACATCCGTAGTCTGCGTCCAAATTCCACCACTGCAAGCGAAAAGCTTGGTTTGCTCTGTGAGTTCCCCGAGGAGGATGTGCGCGCGGTAGTTCCAGGCTTGGATTGTGGTGTCGATTTCGTAGGTTTGGTTAATAGTGTTTATTGCTTCTTGAACGTTCCAGAGACTGACGAGCGTTAGATGGGGGGAAAAAAGAGAGGAGTGAAAATGGAGAGTGGGAAGAGGGTTGTGTGAGTATGTGGTTGAACAAAAGGTGGGGTAAGGCAGGAAAGTGAGGACGTACTGTTCTATTGAGACATTTTGACCGATTCCTCCGAATTCTCCTTGAAATCCGATACGGGTTGGGTCGTAAGGGGTCGAGGCTATAGAGTAGAATGGGGAACCACATTGTGGGTTTGCGTAGTGGTGGTTATCCTAAAATTTTGATTCAGTGAGTGTAACATGGTTGTGTCGTAAGTGGGGAATACTTACACTAAAATCTCCAGCTCCGTGATCATGCCATCCGGTGGTGCTGTCAATGAGTCTTGTTGGATCAATTGCTCGAACTCTATCAGTGAGTCTAAACTCGGGATATCCTTCAATTATTTGCCCCCAACCTTCGTTGTAAATGACCTAATGTTGTTAGAACTTGTTATCTCGATAGTTCGAAAGTACCCACCCAAATAACAATACTAGGATAACTCTTATGTTGTTTGATCAAAATATCAAGTTGGCGATCAAACTCCTCCTGCTGAGCAGCATCCGGTAAATACGTGATACTCTCACAATTTGGCCCGGTATAACTTTGAATAGGTCGAAGAGAAGGCATATCTTGGATGAGAAGAAGACCAAGTTGATCACATGCTTGGTAGAATAATGCGGTTTCGACTTTGATCTTTGTGAAATGTTGTCAGCAAGCACTCCCAACCATAAAATCTTGGGAATTCTTAGACTTACATGTTTTCTCAACATATTAAAACCAAGCCCCTTCAGCATCTCCAAATCATAGACCATAGCCTCGCGATTTGGCGGTGTATACAATCCATCTGGCCAGTAACCTTGATCTAAAGTTCCAATCATGAAGATAAATTCCCCGTTCAAGAGGGGACGTTCAATTCCATCTACCACTCCTCGGGAAATGGTTCGAAATCCGGTGTAGCTTCTGATTTCGTCGGAACCCAAGGTGACCGTGAGGTTGTATAGGTATGGGGTCTCGGGAGACCAGAGTTTTGGTGAGGGAATGGTGAATTGGAAGGCCTCGTTGGAGGTCCCCGTGTGTGTGGCTACAACTGTAGTTCCCTCACAAACTTCAACTTCTACTCCTGTTGAAGTTGAGTTCGAGAAGGAGGCGTGGACTGTGATATTTAGCTGGCCGTTCATGTTGGCATCAACATCAAGCTGCGTAATATAGTTTTTCGGTGCAGCTTCAATCCAAACACTTTGCCAGATTCCACTGCAGGGACGGTAAAAGATGTGAGATGGTCGTAGAGTCTGCTTGCCGATCGGAATCACGTATTCTCCGCTATCTGTGGGATCATGAACAAATATGAGCCTGAAATCAGTAGGTTAGCAAGTATTTGCCAGTTAGTTTTAGAAGGCCGCATACAGCTCATTATGACCACCACTGAGGAAATCCGTCACATCGATCGTGAACTCGAAATAGCCACCTCGATTGAATCCAGCTTTTTTACCATTGATAAAGACAGTCGCTTCATAATCGATCGCACCAAAATTTAACAGGGTTTGTTGACCTGACCAATCCGAAGGGACGGTGAAAGATGTTGAAAACCAGGAGTAAAGTGTATCGACACCTTGAATTCCTATTATTTCCATTAGTTTAAAGTCCTTAACCGTCGAACTTATGAAGATCTCACCAGATAAACCACTCTCCAAACACGAAGGAACCAAAACCTCATGTGCCAAAGTCCGATTGAAAGGAGGTGATTCAAGAGCATCCAAATCGGATGCATTTTGATAAGTCCAAATTCCATTTAAATTCAACCAGTGAGAGCGTTGAAGTTGCGGTCGTGGATATTCTGGCCAGGGATTTGTACCGGCGGTGTATGTCCATGGAGTTGTGAGTGGTGGTTCCTGGACTGCGTATCTTGTGCTGTTGTACGAGGTTTGGCGTTTGGCTTTTATAGGAATTGGGTAGTTCGTGCTGTCAACTTGGGCGATATTGGCAGCGAGTGTCAAAGTTGCTACGAATGGTAGGAGGAGACTAGCTGTGAGACGCATTTTTGTTGGATTCTGGTTGTATATCAGATTGCATAAGTGGAAGTTTCACAGCTTGGTTTGGCGTTTGAACTACTTCACGGGAGGGATAACTTAAATTTCTTCGCAGTGAATCGGAGTTTCACATCATTGAGGACTAGAAGCCAGAAATAAAAAAGTGAATTAAACGTCGCGATGTTTTGGGATATATCTTACTTTTGCTTCCCCACACTTCCCCGGAACTGACAGAGAGCTCACTGTAGATCTCCCATCTAGGAAGGTAAAAACCCCTGATGCATCGGTAGTACAGCAGAGTAAGCACTAAGGTAGGTACTCCATTCTTGAAAGCTTGCGATGCGAAAATGCTGTGTCAACCCTCGGAATACAAGGATCATAATTCAACGAACGGCTTCCCCTTTCCAGCGAACCACCCATCTCAACATAAATTCCTCGGCGAAATCCGTAACAAGGAAACTATTCCGACTTACCCTCATCAAAATCTGCATCTCTAAGATTTCATTACCTCTGTTCTAACAATTTCAAGCATGTAACCTGCGATTATTGTGCTGCTGGATGCGTCACGAGTTTACCTAGACAGGGTTTATTATTTGCCGACGTCATCCTTTGCAGGTCATGTAAAGCACGAACTGGGTTTATTTTATGAAGTTGAACGTTGCGTTACCCCGCTCCCCGCACATGTTAATACCTTAGCTTTGAAGGAGGCGGGGTTGGCTGTCGGTTGTGAAGGATCTCGGGTTATCTCGAATTAAAAATCTCATGTTCGTAGGAGGGCCCCGGTGGACATTAAAAGTGGCACTAGATACTCCTTGTTCCAACTTTAGAACAATGGAACTTGACTGTTCTAAAATACCTGGCTTATATTTCAAAATTTTCTAAGTGTTTAAAACAATTACTTTGAATTGCCCCAAAAGACTGGAAAACGGGAGGTAGTCTGGCAGGTGCGTATTTACTGCCACCTTTAATTTCCGTCGCGAGGAGCCTTTGTGGATGCTCTACGAACACTCCGAACTCCACGAAATTGACGATCTTTTGTTTATGTAACCAAAAATAAAGACTATAATGCCTGCCAATATCGAGCCTGTTCTGGGGTTCAATTTGAGCTTCTTCGCAAACTTCAAGCTCAATGAAAACGCAAGTGATATCGCCGTTCCAGCTTAAACACACCTTGTGGGGTTCACTGGAGGTCCTAGACTGAATTGTGTCCATTAGCAGCAGGTTTGTAGCGGAAGATGAACAGCTTTTCATTGAAAAGAAGACTAGGAATTATAGCTTTCAAATGACTCGTCCCATTTAGCTTAACACTAGTCGCTTACTAACTAAGCGAATCAACACTAGTACTCAATCAGCAAGTTACAGCGCAAGAACTCAGAACTCATGAGTCTAAAAATAAAATTGAATCTAGTTGTGTTTTATCGAGTTAGTTTTAAGCACTTATTTGTTTCTCCGGCTTCTTTGGGCATTCATGTTGACTTGACCCTAACTTGGCTGTAAATTGCAAACGCCGAACGATTGGAAAAAATAAAACTCTAAGCGTAAACCACTCGCGCCTTGCAAAATGAATACCATGGAAATCAGTTTATGTTCTTTATGTTTCTGTTTAGGAAAACATCGTGTACTGCTTCCCACGAACGGACTGGATGATGCCTCCATAGAATCCATCCTTCTTACCTACAAACTTTATACACACTTGTTTATCTTACAATACAGCATCTTCGGCCCCTTCTCAATCTCCAATTGTTCTGATTCATAATACTGTCGTTATAGCTAAGTGAATAGCCCTTTGGCTGTCAGGTTCACGTGACGTTGAAAGCAGCAATATACATGAGTACTTGTATTCCGTCAACAAATTTAGCTCCTTAGCGTATTTAAACATATTTATATATTAGATAAAATATCTACTTTTTAATTTACGATTAATTAAAGCTATTGATAAAATTTAGTATTATGTAATGTTATAATCTAGAGAGAATACTCTTCTAGTATTCCCTTGTAATATATAGAGGTCTTAGAGGTTATGTTACCCTTCGTCTAATCTAAGGAAGCCTCTTGTAACGAATTACAAACTCACGGGTCTAACAAGTGTGACTAAGTCTTCGTCGGTTTGGTCGCAGTAGGAAGTAAGGGTCGCCGGGGTGTTTACTCAAAGGTAAACTCGTTACTTGAACTCAAGATGTCAAAACAAGATGTATTAAAAACTAAAGTAAGTTGAGCATGAAGCTCCTATCTAATAGCAGACGTGCCAGTTATATATAGAACCTTCATACTTGATGATCATCATGATTACCCTGATTATACTGATCTAGCTCAGTGCTGCTCAGTTGATCATCAATGATCAATAAAGGTCACATGACTTTTATCTAATGAAATCCCTGGATTGCTTAGCTATACTAACCAATCCTCAGATACTATAAGAGTATATGATAGTGCTTAACCTGTCAGGACGCTGCCTGGTCTTCACTAGTCACGTGTGCACGTGATTCGTGACACTATCCCCTTCTTAGCCTAGCGTGTCCCTACGCTTAAGTACAACCTAAGAAATATTGTCAGAAGGTTAACAGCGTTCTTCTTCTTTCAACATGTCCTCTAAGAAAACCCATGATTGACAAGCACTCCTTAACGATATTATTAATTGAGGTTTTCCTGCTGCCATGAAGTATTCCTACTGTCAGACCCACGGTCGCAACTGCATCATGAGCACCTGTCATACCCGTTGTTCTGAATGCGTTTGAGTTAGGCATTCAAAGTATAACGATGAGCCTGAGTTCCTTGATGGCTATAAAGCCCTGGCTAGGCAGGAAGAAAAGCTTGAGGAGGAAGAAGAAGAGGCAATAGCGAAAATCCTTTGCCTTTGTAAACAAAAGAAATTCCTTTAATGCTGTCGTAACGACATAATAGCTCATAGTTTCAAGTCCCTACAGGAGCTAGATGCTGCCAAAGAGAAAGAACACACAGAGAAAGAGCTAGAGGAGAAACGAACAAAGGAAGGAGAGGAGGCTGCTCGTCTGGCCGCCCTCTCTACCCCTACCTCTTCTGACCCTTTCCTTGACCCAGGTCTCGACCCTGGTTTCTTCGAGGTTTTTCCTCCTAACCACTTAATGTAGGAAACCCTGGATTTTGCTAGTGGAAGGCTACAAGAAGCTGGGGGCAGTTCAGAGCTGACTTAGGTTCCTAAGTGTTCTCTGAATGTAGGTAATCCAACTACTTAATCAGGTACTTGACCTGTTTTCTAACAACCTTACAGTCAAGAATCCTCTTGACTTTGTATTCTACATTAAGGTTGACAGGTTGGATTTCTGTGAGTGAGGCTAGTAGTACTCCTAGTAGTACTAGTTTAAGTAAGGATACATAGAATACTAGATAGATATTTATAGTTTTTAGTAGCGCAAGTTCATAATTCAAAGGTCCTTTGACATGTTTGATTTTAAATAGCCTGAGTTTTTTGTAGTCTAGTTTACTGCTTAGTCTTTTAGTGTTAATGTTTTTTCTAACTAAATAGACTTTATCCCCCTCCTTTAACATTAGCTCCTAACTATGTTGTTTATTATAGTAGTGTGTATTGTGTTTTGCTACAAACTAAAGTTGCTCTACAAGCTTCTTGTATAATTCTCTAAGTTTGTAGTCCTATAATCCTACTTTGTTATTATCGATGATACTTAATAAGAGATCCTGATAAGTAACTAATTCATACCTATAGTTAGCGTAGAATAGTGTAACAAGTATGGTTTCTGTTATTAAACTATTGTAGGCAAACTATACTAGTAGCAGAAGTTCAACCTAGTTGTTTTGCTTATAGTTTACATAATATCTTAAGTATACTTTGATAACTTAATTTATTTATTCAGTTCCTCTATTTGTCTGTAGGTGAAAAGCTGTTAATAACTTCCTTTTTGCACCTAGTTATTCTATAAGAGCTGTCTAGAATTTCAAGGTAAAAAGTTTATCTCTGTCCGAGATTATTTCTTCTAGTAGACTATATAGAGCAACTACTTCTCGTAGGAACATATAGGCTAGGTGTTCTGCCGTGCTTGCTTCTATATATAGCACGAGTATTATATACTTCATGAGTTATTTAACAATAACTAGAATAGAGTTATATATAACTTCTATTATTAGGTCCTTGGATTTTAGTAGCTTAACTATAAAATCCCATGATATAGATCTCTAAGGTATTTATAGTATTAGAGTAGTACTCATCTGTCTATAAGGTGTATAGTGAGAAGCCTTGTTCCTAGTACAGGTATTATACTCTACTATCACTTCCTTAACTACTGCTGATAAGTGATTAACATAGTAGTGTTACTTAATCTGCTAAAGGGTTTAACAAACTCCCTGGTGACTATGTGCTAGAGTAGTATAGTATTCTTTGACAAATTCCTTTGCGTAGGATTTAGAGACATGTAGTTTCTCGTTTGTATACTACTCTTTGTTGTTTTAATTATTTGTTGCCCTATATTTATTAATAAAGTCTCCCCTACTATTAGGCAAGTTCTTTGGTATAGGTTCTTATTTAGCTAGAGCAGGTTACTCTATCTCCTGGGCTCTCTAGACCTTCTTAGTTCACAGACCTTCCCCTGTTACTACTATTTCGTGCACAGCTAGGGCTAGATCCCCGTTCTCTAGAGTCTTTAATATTGCGATCTTCTTGTACTCCTTATCTCCTTTGTAGCCTAGCTTTCGGTTGAGAGTGTTAGCTCGAGGGTTAGCTGTCCCGCTAATATATTAGATTATAATGTTATAACCTCCTAAGATTCCTGCCTACCTCGCAAGTCTTCTATTTAAGAGTTCTTATATAGTAGTGAATGTTCTAAGGTTCTTGTGATCCAACAGTATAGTAACCTAGTGATTTACATTCTAGAGATATATTCTCTAGTGTTTAAGTACTAGAACTATAGTAAGAAGTTCCTTATTATATATCCTATAGTTCTATTGTGCTAGGTCTATTTTCTTAGAAAAGTATACCACTGACATAAGTTTGTTTTCTTTTCCTGGCTAAAGATGTACAGCTCCTACTACTGTGTCTAAAGCGTTGGTCTTAACAGTACTTAGTTTACTAGTGTTGTAGCTTTAAAGAATAGGTTCTTCTGTGAACTATTTCTTGATTTCCTGGAAAGCTTCTTCGGCTTCCTCTGTCTATTAGAAATCAATGCCTTTTCGAGTTAGGCTTGTTAGAGGACTAGCTAATTTAGCGTAGTCTCTAATGAATTGTTAGCAGAAGTTAGCGAATCCTAGAAATAACTAGACGTCCTTGACATTTTGTAGCGTCAGCTAACTCTTGACGTCCTTGGTTTTCTCTAGATTAACTTCTACCTGTCCTAGAGTAATTAAACACTCTAGAAATGTTGTACAAGTTACTCTAAACTTGTATTTCAATAGCTTAAGGCAAGAGTCTACTACTATAAGTCTTCTCAGGACTTCTTTGACATACCTCTTATAATTCTCTTCTTGTTCTAAGAATACTAGAATATTGTTCAGGTAATATATTACAGTTACTCCTAGAAGATCTTCTAGTATACTATTGTTCTGTCTTTAACATATAGCAGGTGTGTTTGTTAAACTAAACAGTATTACTGTATACTCATAAAGACCTAATAGTAAGACAAATGTAGTCTTCTATTCATTACCTTCCTTAATCTAAATTAAGTTAAAGGCACTTCTCTGATCTAGTTTTATGTATTAAACTGCCTAATCTATTCTGTTCTACAGGTATTAGCTAGTCAGCAATAGGTAAGCGTCCTTAACTGTTGTGTTGTTGACTTCTTAGTAGTTAACATAAACTCTTCTGTTTAGATTGTCTTTCTTGTATACTATAAGTATATTTAAACAGATAGAAGACTCTAACTTTCAGATGTATTCTTTCTTAATTCCTTCCTTGACATACTTGTTTATTACTTGTAAGTTACTCTATGTATATAGTTAAAGCCTTTGCTTTCTAAGGTTATAACTCTCTTTTACTTTTATTTCGTTGTCTTATAGTTAATGTTTTAGCAAGGCATATATGTCTTCTAGGTTATTAAACAATTTCAAAAATTCTCTATACTATATAGGTATTTTGTTATCAGCTGTCTAGCTAACCTGTAGAGGACCCTGGGCTAGGTATTTAGGCAACTTGGAAAAGGTAGCACTAACCTTATTCCAGCCTTGTAGTTACAGCTACTTGTAGTTACACTAGCTGAAGGAAATCTCTTTTTCCTTCTAGTTAATGTTAGAGTTATATTCTCTAATCCAAGGCATTCTAAGTATTGTGTTCTTCTTACTAATATCTACAATATTAAATTATGTGTCTAAGTAGTATCCTTTGATCTATGTTTTTGTAGGTATAGTTTATTAGTTAACAACACCTCCTTGGTATTCTACCTCTGTCTCATTAACTACTGTAAGTTTATATAGTGTTATTCCTTTGACTAAGACATTCAGCTTTCGTATAGCTGAGAGAGAAATGAAGTTGCTCGTAGCTCTAGAATTAATTATAATTTAGAGTTTCTTTCCCCTAATTGTTGTAGTTACATATAACTGACTTTCTCCTAAAGTTATATAAGCTTCCTGTTGCCTAATAGGAAAGATTTTAAACAAGAGCTTATCTAGCTCTTCTAGTATTCTGAAAACTACTTTCTCTTTGTCTAAATAGACTACTTTATATACTTCTCCTACCTGACAGTACTTATCTAAGTCAGGTTTAAGTAGTGTTACTAAAAACCTTGGCTTGAATCTAATAATTCTAAGAGGTTGTTCTAGCTTCTAGGTACTAGTCTTATTGACTAGCTAGATTACTATCTATTGTTCTTCTTCCTTAGGTCGCTAAGACCTAGAGCCTTTAGAATCTTGGTAGTAGATGTCGCTCTTAGGACGCTATCTATATATAAGTTCTAATGTTTCTTTTTCTAAACAGAAATTTCAAAAGGTAATTTAATAGTTCTTGGCGAATACTACTTTATATTTGTCTAGAGGTACTAGTTTGTCCCCTTGTAATATATGTAGGCTCTAGAAGTCAGGCTTGATTTCGTTGATTTATGTCTAACAGTTTCTATCTACGTAGGTACTAATAAATGTCTATGTTTCCTCTACTTCTAGGTCCTTGCTTACTACTTCCTAGTCGCCTGTCTCAGATAAGCTAGACAATTCTAACAAGTACTCTATAGGAATAATTGTTTTAGCTAGGTCAAAGCACGTTCTTTCTACAAAAGTCGTTTATAGGATTATACTAATACTTGTTAAACTAATCAGGCCTTCTCCTAACTATTAAGTAATATATCTTGTATTAAACCTTAGATATATGCCTAAGTATAATTATATAGTTTAAAAGGTTTGTTTAAGGTTCTGTGGATTCTTCTATCTATACTCTTGTTTCTTACTATACATTAATGTTAGTATTAGGTAATAATTACCTTACTTACTAATAGGCTTTAGGTTTAAACCTTAGTCTATACTAGAATGTTCTAGAGGGTTCGATTAGCCGAACACGTGATTATAACATTTCTTTCGAATCTTCTAGCTATTACTTTATTTGTAAGCTATAGAAACTCCTAGAATCTCTCTAAGAAGTATATATAGCCTCTTACTATTCTTATAGTTAGAAATCAAGTCAATTTTAAGTCTTTATCTTATACTTATCTAATTCCATAGAAACGTGACCTAACAGCCACGTGACCTACCCTGCTCTGATCTAATTACTTTACCTATCACCTACCCTGTGCCTACTCTGTAGCCTACCCTGTAGCCTACTCTATACGTGCTGTTTACCTCTAACAATTAATATCTAGGTATCTCTAATATCTATACTAGTAGATTCTTAGACTAGCTCTACAAGCTATTAAAGTAGGAGGATTTCTACAGAGTCTAATTGTGTACTATAGTATTCCTCTAGGATTAGATTATCCGATTCATCTATTAATTCTGTTTCTTTGATTTATATACTAATGTATTTAGCTAACTCTTCCTCTGTAAGCGGCCTGCTTTTAAATACTACTACTTCCTTGCAGCTAGCAGCATTAACTTACTTTCTCTGATTAAGTTACTTCTTTAAGCTACATTCGCTTGCCCTGTAACTAGTTTTACTATATAAGTAACATAAATTCTACTTGTGTTAGCAGTTCCTTTCTTCTTAGGAAAGTTTGCCTTACTTACCTACCTTTTTCTTTAGCTAGGTTTTGTTTATAGTATCTAGTTCTATGAGATCTCTATAGTTCTTTCCTCTACGATTTACTTAATGTCTATAACTTCCTTTTCTTTTAAGCCTTTGTTTATAGTTCTAGTTGTTAATTTTAATTAAGTTGTTAATTAATTTATTAAGTAAGGTTAGCAGGTTGTCTCTTACTAATTCGTTCTTAACGTTGTCCTTTAATCCTCTATAGAATTGTTTCTAGAGAACTTTGTCGTTCTAGTTTAGTTGTGTAGTATACTACTAGAAGTGTAAAGTATACTTAGCTATAGAGTTCTTCTGTTAGAGATTATATAATACTTGTATAGATTTCTTTTTTAAATCAACATCTGTAAATGCTTGATTAAGCTCTTCTTTGAATCTCTTTATGTCTCAGAACAGTTTCTTTATAACTTTAGACATAATTATTAATACCTTTCTCTTAGGTGTTTTATTCTTCTAGAAGTCTTCGAGGTATAGTTCTATCTAGTTATAGGCTGCTTCTTTAAGGCAGGTAGCAAGCTATATAACTTAGTTAGTTTCACTTATGAATTATACTATATGAAAGTTCAAGTAGAGAGAAGCTTTTATAAGGAATTCCACAAGCTTCTCTAGTAAACTATCGAATAGTTTTAGGATCAGTAGTTTCACTTCCTCTTAGAGAGTAGTAACAGTTAGTGCTATTACAACAGCTAGAGTAACAGCTACTTTTGGCGCTACCTTTAGAGTAGAAGATGTAGCTAACATTGTAGTAGTTTACTTCTAAGCAGATGCTTAAAGTATAATAAATTACAAACTTACAGGTCTAACAAGTGTAACTAGGTCTTCGTTAGTTTAGTTGTAGTAGGAAGTAAGAGTTACTAGAGTGTTTACTTAAAGGTAAACTTGTTACTTAAACTCGAGATGTTAAAACAAGATATATTAAATACTAAAGCAAAGTTAAGTATAAAGCTTCTATCTAATAGCAGACGTGCTAGTTATATATAGAACCTTTATTTCTACAAGAAGTCCTATTTCTCTATAGAGCTCTAACTAAGAGGACTCTAACTTCATAAAGTTCTGTTTAAGAGAACTCTAACTCTACTTAGAGTCTCTTACAGAGGCTCCAGGATAGGCGAGGAACTCTATTATGTAACTACTTAATAAAATCCTTAGAACTAGCTAACTAATCTCTTCCTGCTATCTAGGTCCTAGGTATTTCTTATCCTAGAGTAGTATACTTGTTCTATTAGGTCGTCGCCTGGACTTCACTTGTTATATACTAGTACATGATTTGTAACAAGTCTACTAGAAGAGATAATCTCTAATAGAGATAAACTCTTTACCTTAAAGTTCTAGACAGCTCTTATAGAATAGCTAGGTGTAAAGAGAAAGCTATTAACAGCTTTCTACTCCTAGACAAATAGAGGAACTAAACAAATGAATTAAGTTATTAAAGTATACTTAAGATATTATATAAACTATAAGCAAGACAATTAGGTTAAACTCCTGCTCTTAGTACAGTTTGCCTATAATAGTTTAATAACAGAAACCACGCTTGTTACACTATTCTATACTAACTATAGGTATGAATTAGTTGCTTACCGAGACTCTCTACTAAGAACTATTAATAATAACAAAGCAGAACTACAAGACTACAAATTTAGAGAGTTACACAAGAAGCTTGTAGAGTAACTCTAGTTTGTAGCAAAACATAATATATACTACTATAACAAACAACATAGTTAGGAGCTAACGTTAAAAGAGAGGAATAAAGTCTATTTAGTTAGAAAAAACATTAACACTAAAAGACTAAGTAGTAAACTAGACTACAAAAAACTCAGGCTGTTCAAAATCAAATGCATTAAAGAACCTTTGAATTATAAACTCATACTACTAAAAACTATAAATATCTATCTAGTATTCTATATATCCTTACTTGAACTAGCACTACTAGGAGTACTACTAGCTCTACTCACGGAAATTCAATCTATTAACTCTAATATAGAATACAAAGTCAAAAGGATTCTTGACTATAAGGTTGTTAGAGAACAGGTCAAGTACCTAATTAAATAGTTAGATTACCTATATTCAGAGAATACTTAGGAACTAAAGAGGAATCTTAACTAGTGCTAGAAGGAACTTCAGGAGTTCTACTACTAAAACCTAGAGTTGCCTACATCTTGTAGTTAGCTAGAAAAGACACAAAGAAAGCTAGGTCAAGGCCTAGGTCAAGAGCAGAGCTAGAGAAACAAGAAGTAGAAAGAGCTACTAGCCTAGCAGCCTCTTCTTCTCTTCTGTTCTTTGCTTTCTGTTCTTTCTTTTCTTTTCTTTCTAACTCTTTAGTAGCATCTAACTCATCAAGTAAGTTAAGACTAGCTGCTATTATTCTCTTCTCTCTATTAAGGAGAAGGTGTTTTTGCTGTCACAAGTAGAGAATCTTGGCTATTGCCTCTTTCTTCTAGGAATCTAGCAGGGCTTTCTACTTCTTAATAGAAGCCTAGTCTAAAATCAAAGGTATTTAGTTATACTTATAATAGTTACAAGATTTTCTCTGCCTAGTATAGGCAGAGTAACAAGAATATTAATTGCCTTGTATTATAATACATTAGCGAGGCTTGCTAGCTAAGTCAAGGGATTTTTTATATTAAGTACAAGAAGCTATTTTGTCGCTGTGTTATTTAATGTAGAAACTAAGAGATTAACGTTTAGTATATTTCTTATTATTAGAAGGTAGTATAATAGAAACAAGAGAAGGCTACTAGCCTTCTAACAATATTTCTTAGGTTGTACTTAAGCGTAGGGACACGCTAGGCTAAGAAGGGGATAGTGTCACAAATTATGTATTAGTATATAATAAGTAAGTCTAGACAGCGCTCTAATAGAACAAGATACTATTAAGTAGATATAGGTTATAGGGATTAGCTAGAGTAGCTAGCCGATCCAAGGATTTCCTTTAGTATAGGTTATGTAATATATTAGGTTGCCTAGAGCAACAAGCTACCTAAGCAACTAAGTCAACTAGAGCAACAGGCACTCTAGTCTACCTACGAGAATAAAGGTTCTATATATAACTAGCACGTCTGTTATTAGATAGAAGCTTTATACTTAACTTACTTTAGTTTTCAATATATCTTGTTTTGTCTTCTTGAGTTCAAGTAATAAGTTTACTTTTAAGTAAACACCTAGTATACCTAAACCTCTTTCTGTATCCTAACCTTCGAGACTTAGTTACCTTTGTTACTTTTAGTATAATAGTAGGTTTTGTTATACTATTCTACCTAGTCTCTATAACCTATATCTACTTAATAGTATCTTGTTCTATTAGAGCGCTGTCTAGACTTACTTGTTATATACTAACACGTGATTTGTAACATTGAACTTAAGAAGTCAAACAAGATATATTAATAACTAAAGTAAGATAAAGAGTTAAGTATAAAGCTTCTATCTAATAGCAGATATATTAGTTATATATAGAACCTTTATTCTCGTAGAGTTAACAAAGTTAACAGTTGCTCTAGAGCGACTTGTCTACTAGTTACTCTGTTATATAATTATAACTAAAGGAAATCCTTGGATCAGCTAGCTACTCTAGCTAATCTCTATAACCTATATCTACTTAATAGTATCTTGTTCGGTTAGAACACTGTGTAGACTTACTTATTATATACTAATATATAATTCGTAACACTACTGCTTTTAGTATAGTTTTTGTATAATAGTTTAATAACAGAAACTATACTTGTTACACTATTCTATACTAACTTTAGGTATAAATTAGTAGTATATCAAGAACTACTAAACATAACTATTAACAACTAACTTACTTACTTAGGTTTAGGTCTTAAGAATCGAGAAACTATATAAAGAACTTATATTAGAATTATAATTTATAGTAGAAAGAAACACATACTACTATAATAAACAACGTAGTTAGAAGCTAACGTTAAAAGAGAGAGATAAAGTCTATTTAGTTAGGAAAAACATTAACACAAAGAGACTAAGCAGTAAACTAGACTATAAGAAGCTTAGACTGTTTAAAATCAAATATATTAAAAGACCTTTGAATTATAAACTTATACTACTAAAGACTATAAATATCTATCTAGTATTTTATATATCCTTACTTAAACTAGTACTAGAAGTACTACTAGCCCTACTCACAGAAATTCAACTAGTTAATCTAAACACTAAATACAAGGTCGAGAAGATTTTTAACTATAAACTTGTTAGAGAACAAGCTAAGTATTTAATTAAATAGTTAGATTACCTACATTCAGAAAACACTTAGAAACCTAAGTCAGGCCTAAATTGCTCTCAGTTAGTATCTAGCTTCTACTAACAAAACCTAGGCCTTCCTAGAAAGAAGGATTACTAAAGTCAGGAAGAGTCTTGTTAACTAAAGGAAACTCGAGCAAAGCGTTAGTTATAGAAGGCGTAAGTAGACAAGTATCTCTAGACACTCTCTCTGCTGCTTCTCTTGACTCTGCCTCCTCTAGTTTATCTATACTCTTTAGTCTACAACAGAGCATCTCTGGTTCTCTTTTCTTTAAGAACTTGTGCTGTTGCACAAGGTAATTAAGACAACTAGCGACTGTGGCTAGAGCCTGAGCCAGCTGTGCTGTCTTATTACAAGCCTGCTACTCCTTAGTATTTAATTTCTCTTCTGCTCTCTTAAGAGTATCCTAGTCGCCTATCAAAGGCATTTCTATATTATATTTTACACTAAGGCAAGCATACTTAGAGCAACAAGTAGAATTAGCTACAGAAGATATAATGCATGTCTTTCTAGACTTTTCACATGTTAAACAAGGCATTATTTTATAACTAGTATTTTTGATTTATTAAGAAAGTTAAATGTGTTCTCTTATCTTCTTTTGAGGATCTGTAGTTATAATAAAAGAAGAAGAAGGTTGTTGACCTTTTCGCGATGTTTCTTAGGTTGTACTTAAGCGTAAGGACACGCTAGGCTAAGAAGGGGATAGTGTCACAAATCATGTGTTAGCACATAATAAATGAAGTCCAGGCAGCGCCCTGACAGGACAAGCACTTTAGAATATTACATAGTAGTTGCAGAGCTAGTTAGAATAGCTAACTGACTCAAGGATCTCATTGTATGTAATTACGTGATGAATCTTGGGATCTTGAGGATCCTAAGATCTAGTCTAGGGATCTAGAGGATCCCCAGATCCACGAGCAGGAAGGTTCTATATATAACTAGCACGTCTGCTATTAGATAGGAGCTTTATGCTCAACTCTTACTTTAGTTTTCAATACATCTTATTTGACTTCTTGAGTTCAAGTAACGAGTTCACTTCCAAGTGAACACTCGGCGACCTTTACTTTCTTCTTGCGAACCAACCTACGAAGACTTAGTCACTTTTGTTAGACCCGTGAGGCAGTATTCGTTACATAAACAGCTACGGCGTGACTAACAGAGTACTTCAGACCCCCCAAAAAAACAAAGTAGAAAATGAATTGAATTGTATGCTAAGGGACTGTGTAGGCATGCGAATCTGCTTCATTGGATTCTGTTCGTTTTAGAAAAAAGGGGGCATCACGTGACTAAAACTCTATTATGGTTTCCCCATCGTCAGGAACCCTTTCCTACCTCTCCCCCGAGCTGATCTTGTCGACTTTGTAACCCTCGAAGAATTCTGCCTACGAGTCTTGTTCCTCAATTGCATAATGCCACCATCAAACGGAGACGGTTCAACAGAAAGTCGAGTACCGTAACTGATGAGTACCACCTTCACTTTAGAAGACAAATTTCTTACCATGAGTGCTTCAAAAAGTTCGATAAATCTTCTTGGCCAGATACTCTTGTCCTCACAGTCCAAGCCCATGACCTCTACATCGATAATGATATAAAGTTGTGGCAAGCCAGCAATGGCCGAACCGAGAAGATCAAACCACTCTTGTTCAGTGGTAGCACTTTTATATCTTGCAGCGTTCAACGATACTGAGCGCTCGTTTAGAATTGTCTGATTTATACGAAGAACTTGAAGAACTAAGTGCTTCAATACGTCCAAAGCTGATGGCATTTCGAAGTTTGGTTCCGAGTCCGGCTCATAATTTTTTGAATTCAAGGCCCAGACAACTGGGATCCCACTTTCTTTGATAGTCTCGATGATTGAGACTGCAAGATCACGAGAGAGTGTGCGGGCTGCAAAACTCCCTCTCGTGATAACTAGTGAAGAGTGATCTGAGGAGGCCCAAGTCTGGAGTTGGTTATAGCTTTGTGGTAAATTCAAAGTTGAAGTTCCTCGACGTCTTCGGTTTCGCATGGCAAGCTGGTGATTGAAATTTGATTCGGGGCTTCTAAGGAGAGGTGTAGTGGTGACGAATGTAAGGATTTCCGAAAATTGAAGCTCGCAAAGTCGGCGATTGGTGTCGAGCAGCCCGGCAGAAGTAAGTGCTTGATGCTCTGAAAGTATATTAGCTCAAAGACTCATGGCTACGGGTTTAGTTTATTGTGTCTTACCAATAATCAATTTTTTGAGTTCATGAAGAGTAATATGCATGTCTCTTTGCTGTAAAGAGATCGATATTAGATGGAGCTCATAAAAAGTTGAGCCTGCGAAAACCAATTACCTCTGCTTGTGCTGCGTCAGCAGCGAGTTGTTCGATTCTCCTTGAACAGTTTTGGATCTCATCTACGATATCTTTGTATCGTAGAGAGAATGGCTACACGACTATTAGTATCCAGGAAGTGGAATGATCGGAATTGTGACCGTAGAGTAGTAAACACACAGGTGCCTACTTGAGTAATTGCATGATAGGCATGTTTCAACTTGCCTTCATTGTACCATCCCAAAGCCCTGAAGACGTTAGATATGATATTACGTTTCACATAGGAGGTTTACCTTATCAAGAACTTGATCACCTGAGAATAAATCATTGCCACCGCATGTTTCATGGTTTCGGTCGGGTAAAGCGAGAACTTGATGGCAGCTCTTGGGAGAGCTTCTCCAATTTGAACAAGAGCCTTGGAAAGTTGTGTTATTAGCTCTCCATGATTGAGGACTCCTAGAACTGGGTTAGCTGGAGAATGCAATGTCCTAAATGAAAGAGACATTACCGATGAAGCAAAATTTGATTGCCCCCCATACCAAGGACACATATTCCGGGTGGTGTTGTGACATCTATCAAGCGACAAATCAATATCACAACTTCTATTTTACGCCGTTTCTGAGCTTGACATACTGTATCCATGATAGGACTATAGTACTGCATACGAGATGAAAACTTTGAAATCCACTCGTATGCCTTCGAGTCGCTTTTCTTTCCATATTCCTTTTTAGCTTGGAAAATCAACTCTGCGACGTCTGAAATATCATGCTTTGTATCTATCCATTCGCGTTTCCTCTTGTCTCGAGTCAACTTGGAAATGAACAGGTCAACACCTTCCTGGTACGCTTCTTGGAGCAAGTCGTCTGAGCTAAAGCTTGGTCAGCGTGAAGGGAACTGGGGATAAGAGCATTTTTTATTTTTACTAACCATGGTCCTGTGTCTACCCCTCGCCAGGCTTTGGTGACTGAGCTCAATTCCATGAAAAAAGTTTGTCGTTTGTTGGGACAGGGCTGACGGACTCAGAAAACGAAAAGAGCATGTCGCAATCACCCAAATTGGCATGTGCTACAAGCTGCAGCACCGCCACAAATTTCCCCAACAAGGCTGTCATCAGTTTTCACGACAATGTAGATTACGCTCCCCTCGTAACGATCTCTTTATAGTGATCTTAATTGCTTTGGAATGCACTTGATTAAAAAAAAGCCCCAAGGTACGTAACCCTCGAAACAAACGATATGGCGTACAACACCAGTAGTAACTGATACCGTAGGAGGAATCACAATCATGGCCCAAACCTTCAGTGGCTTTGAGTGAAACCAATTCGAATATCGTCACCTATCTGACAGCAATCCCTTCAACTGTCGCGCAGTATCGATATTGCTGCTTCATTAGTGCCCGTCAGTAACTACTCTCGATATATTCGCCAAAATGTCCGGTCCTCCTCCTCCTCCTCCGCAACATATGGGATTTAGATTTCGCGGCTCTCCCCCGCTTGCAAACGCAAGACCTCCTGCGGCACAGGATCCCGAAAACGAAAACCGTAGTCAACAATATATGACACCAATGCATCACGACGATAGCATTAGCCTCGGATCCCCCGGTGGCAAAGGTTCCAAGCCATATCGAGCGACGGCCAGTCAAAGTGATGCTGGTTTGGTCAGTATGATGGGTGATGGAAAGGCTGGTGATCTGGCGCGACAAACCGGGGTAGAGCTGGGGCGGGAACCCAAAAACGTCGCGACGGATATTCAAACCCACGCAACCATATCGCAGGACCATACGGGCAGCAAAGAAGACATGGAAATTGCGGCCTTGAAGTGTTTAGCAGAAAAGTACTCGGGCTATGTGGAGGTAAAAAACGACTTTGTGGGTCTCGAAGGCTCTCCACAAGGCGGCGATGGTCAAAGATTCCCTATAGTTGGTAATAATGGTAGGCCTCGTAGAGATAGCGAGGTACAAGATTATGAGGCGCAATTGAAGCTTCTCGGGCAGCAAAACAAGAAGAGACTTATGTTGGCTCGCCAGGAGCAAGATGACACAAGGAATCCGCCTGTTCCCAAAAAACGCAAAATAACACCTCCAGACTACACCTCTTTTTCGAGAACGCCATCAATGAATATCACATCCCGTACTAAGGCTGGAAATACCTCGAGTCCCCAAACAGAAGAACATCCCGAAAAGGAGAGGATTATAGTCTTTGCGCCACAGAAACGACTATTACCCCAAATTCCTTCCCTGGGAATGCATGCGCAGCCGATCTTTTCGGGAACCGAGATGCAGCAGAATAGCATTTCAATGCACAAAAACATGTTTTCCCGCGATGAAAGTGCAGAATATGAAATTCAAACTTCACACCTACAGACAGATGAAGTCCAAGGGCTGCTCAATCGTATTTCCCAGCTCGAAGAGGATAAGAAGTTGCTTGAGCTTCAAGTTTCATCATCAGAACCATCGTGGAGGACGCTTTATAAAGTCTGTTGTGGGGACGGTAGTGTAACAACCTACTCAGATCCCCCAATACTACACAACAGCGATAATCTTGGGCATTTACAAGGTCGGCATATTTCAGAAGATATTGAGCTCTTCATTGCCCGACAGAAGACACATATTTCCTTTGTCATTTATCACGAATATCGATGCTGTATAGACAATGACACGTTCTCAATTTCTCATGTGCCAATAAAACGTACTCGGAACGAACATGATGCAATATTACCAGGCCCACACCACAACCAGGAGCATTTATATATCGCATCCAAAAACTTGAGTAAGGCTTTGAAGAAAATGACAGAGCTCACGAATCGCGGCGAACATTACTATCCACATTTTGACAGTGGTAACACCGTGGAGGCCCCCTATCTTTGGTTTTACCACAATAGAACAGGGCTCGAAGATCCGAAATCCAGTGAATGCCTTCCTCAGATACAGCGGATGGAATACAACAAATTCCTTGAATATGTATCTCAGAATATAGGCGAAGAGTACAAAGAAGTTTATCATCTTCTTTCAGAACATATTATCACTGCGAGATACCTCAATTACTTGTACAGCCCGAAATGCATTGTTGTTGGCGAAAGCCCAGAAGGGTTTTTAGCATTCCAAGAAGAAGGCTGGGCAGCTCATTCCACATCTCCAACCTTTCGACTTCACAACGGACATTTCTACGTTGAGAATTACACTTTGCAAGTATTCTCTTTCCATTGGACTTTTGATGGAGTCTTTCAGAAGACAGAAGAAATCCTCAACGTAGAGTTCAAACCTTCTGGCAAGCCTCTAGGCTACAAACTTGAGTTAGATGAACAGATTGAGATCAAAACATTGCCATTCTATCCACTTTGTCACGCTACCCCCAATGCAGGAGAAAGTCTCCAAAACAGAGGAAGGAAGTTCTGGAGCTGTCGCCATCGCCAATATGTTGCTTACAAGGAACGGGATCACAAAAGTGAAGAAAGCATTGTATGATATGGCTCTAGAAACTTGTATTCTGTGTGCTTACCCTTGCCTTAGATGGATACCAGATTCATGATTGACCAAATGACTTTCAACAAATTGCATTCAGAAAAGCAAAAGAAAGGTCTGCTTAGAGATCATTTAGGGCCCGAAGCAACTGCGAGAGAGGATCCTCCGGATGAAACATTCCTCCTATTATTACCAGCGAAAGTGAGGGGTTTCAACATGCAGGAGAAGAAATGGGGTTTGTTTGATATTCTTTCTTCAGCATGTTAGATATGGTTACTGACCAGTAGTTTCTTTAAAGTTGATCTCAATGTGGACGATATAATGCCAGTACAGTGGAATAAAGGAGCCTTCAAAAGTCTTGTTGCAGACGATGACACCAAGACACTGATAACAGCACTTGTCACAAATCAATTACGCGTGGAGAGAGGAACAGATCTTATGAAAGGGAAGGGAACAGGTGAGATATCTTATGCAATATGGCTAGTATTTCTTACTAATTGCCGCATTTTGCCAGGACTAATAATTCTCCTTCACGGCGGACCAGGGACGGGCAAGGTAAACTGTCTTCTACATTTCTTTATTTCAGTGTACAAGGATGGCATTGACACCTCTGGAATGAACAAAACCAGGCATTCGATGCGGAATTTCAACCATATGGTAGTTATGATGTATGCTAATGATTGGCGTAGACTCTCACTGCCGAGTCAGTAGCCGAGATAGCCGAGAAACCCTTATACCGGGTAACATGTGGTGATATAGGGACCGATGCTAGCGCTGTCGAAAAATATCTCGAGACTGTATTACTGTTAGGGAAGAGGTGGGGTTGCGGTTTGTCTTCCATCTACAATGAATAAGCCCAGAACCATTCTAATGCTTGTTAGTTGTTTTACTTGATGAAGCCGATGTGTTTCTTGAGCAGAGGACATTGCAGGACTTGCAACGAAACGCCTTAGTTTCTGGCAAGTCTCTTCTATCTTGAGTTATAGAGCCTGCTAACTTTAATTCTAGTGTTCCTTCGCGTTTTAGAGTACTATGATGGTTAGTTATCGGAACGAAGAATAAAAGTTTTCAAGTTGACCTCACCCTAGGCATTCTTATACTGACCAGTAACCGAGTTGGGACGTTCGATGAAGCGTTCAAATCTCGCAAGTATTACCTCCTTTGCCTTTTGCCATATTCTAATTCAAGTAGGGATACAACTTTCGCTCCACTACGACAATTTACAAAAAGAGCAACGGAGACAGGTTTGGGAGATATTCATCAAGCGTCTAGAGAATTTTAACACTGATACCACGGACAAAAGCGAAGGAGAACACGTAGACACCGAGGATCTTACCGATCATCTTGATGAACTTTCAGATCATAACATGAATGGACGACAGATACGGAATGCGGTAACCACAGCACGACAATTGGCATTACACATGAAGGAAAAGATGAGATATCGTCATATGAAACATGTTATCAAGGTTGCGAGGAAATTTGAAGATTATTTACTGCGGGTGAACGAAGGGACTTCGGATGATCAGATTGCAAGGGATGATGGCATACGATAATCTTCTTGCTTGGTATTTTAACACACTCAACTTGCCTTTCCAGAGTTCTTTATATGGAAGTGGTTTATAGGTGAATGAGAAGCGATTAGTCAGCAAGGGGGATTATATAATTATTGCAACCCCTCGTAATCTATACTCCTTCAACACCACCACTAATACGTTCGTCACTGCACCACCGCATCGTATTGATTAGGCTCTTTTCTTTCTTTATTCCCTTCTCTTTCTCGACTCACAATGCCTCCCAAACTAATGGAGGACGGTCGGAACACAACCTCAATTCGGAAGGGCAATATTACCAAGGTCGGCAACAAGGCTGTAAACGCACAACACATAATACTCGCTACGCAGGGAAATATCGGCCTAGTAGAGCGCGCTAATATTAAGCAAGCCCGTTAAGATACTATAGAAGGTAGTCCAAAGTGGAAAAATCACAAGACGCAAAAAGGAGAAAAAAAAGGCGTTAGTTTAATATCAAGAAACATATATAGAGTAATTACAGCGTAGCTAGACACTTCTTTGGCAAAATCTTAGTAGAGTTAACAAGGACTCCTTACGCCGCCCAGACGTCCTTGCTACCTCATATCTACTTCTAATATCGGCCAGGTCGCTTCTTTGGCTCTTTATCCCGAGCATTAGGTAGTCCAGTAGCCAGCCGACCTCGTTTCTAAGGCCGTTCCCTACCTCCGGTCCTAGTCCTAGCTTCCGCTAGGAAGGTATCTACCAATTCCTTAGCTCCAGCTAGTTTAGATTCAGGTATCCACGTCTCTTGTGAACGCGAAGAGTGAGCCACTGCTTGCTGTGATGAATATAGAGTCAAACCGAACACTGCTATATTGAGCGAACAACAAAGTGGGGAAAGAAGAGAGTTCCAGAGGAACGGAAGCTTAAATACAGGATTCCCACAGCACGCACGTGCTGTGCTACACGTGATCTGCCCCCGGTCCCTCCAACTCCGTAACAGAAATGTCACAAAACATCGTGATGGCAGAGATTTCCAAGACCTCCTGGCAATGCTGCAAATGCAAAAACCTGTATGGAGTTATAAGGTACCCATTTAAACCCTTGAATAACTCTCCTGGTACTAATATTGATTAGGATGGGCGATTGAGAAGCGAAATATAGGTCGATGCCGGTTGCAACAGAAAGTGGAAGCAGGGTATTGACGAAGTCTGTGGGCGTGTTTTTATTGATTACAACGAGCGAGAAAAGACATGTAATCATACAAGATGTCAGTATTATCATGCTAGATTAAGTTATCGAGTTGTTTAGACTCCATCCTAACGTCAATAAATGTATGTGTGAAATTTGGGAAGTTTGGTAATTGTAACTTGGTACAAAAATTCCAAAGTTCTCTTGGGGGCTCCTTCTCTATACTCTTACATTAATCCTGCTTTCTATGCTTGAAATCACCCACTTTTGGTCTATCTAGTAGAAATAAGTACGGAAAACTACAAATTTAGCCCACGGAGCTCTATCAGAGACTGTGGGATTCTTTTTATTACTTGATTATTTCTTTCCTCCTGAGAACTTCTAAGAATGACTTGACTCTTTCCTGAATGACGGGTTGGAATTCTTAGGAATCTGAGAGTAAAGTAAATTTATGTTGTTTGTCGGCCACTGCCTTCTATTTTTCTTCTCCAACAAAACTTTAATTCCGCTTAGTGCTATGAAAGACTCATTTTCTGAGTACTGTACATATTAATGTCAATCCAGTACTTTACTATCACTTCTGATAATCTAGTTGATATCGACTCCAAGTACTTTAGACTGTTGACTTATCTCTTCCCCTGTTTCTTTCACGGCGGATGCGTAGATCGCTGTAGTGGAAGACACCAAGCTGCTTCTCTCAATATCTTCAGCTTGACTGCGAATCTCTTAGATCCCAGGTGAGTTCAAACGAAAGGAGCAGTGACAATAGGTCGGTAGATAAGAGAATTGACTATCTAGTGTGCTTATAAGAGGATTATACCACGTGAGAGATTATATCCCTCCGGTCGATAACTAAGAAGGCCAAGAATACAACCTCGCAACCTCTATCGTAATTGCTTTATTTGCTTCTTACCACGGTAACTTCCCTCTCTCAAGCCGCTACTCAATGTCTCTTATCCGAAGAAATGGGGCCTAACTAAGTCGGCACCGATTTCGATTCAGAACTTTGACTAGCATTTGGAAGAGCATTATTATTCAAGCTCCACTAAGAAGGTGCTTCACCCTCCGGATCATGTAACTGCTGCGTGTCCTTTTTGCACCTGTTTTCTAATGATCAAAGCCTGAAAATCGATCGGATGCTTCCCACGAGAGATTCAGGTGACTTGCCTCGGAAAAGAGGACGGAGGGAGGGGAGACATGCTCCTATTAGTCTCATGCACGGCTCGATTGATGTCCAGATTATTATGTAGTAATCTTCATCGGAGAAATAGGCTTAATTAGCTTGGGGTAAGAAGCGAAATGAATAAAATTACTGACATTCAGGACCATAGTCTTCAGGGAAGTTAAAATATGATGCGGTCCGCCCTATGCCAGCAACGATGACTCTACGAAATGAAGGTTGACTTTCATAGTACCAAATAGTGAGTCCGTGTACTTTCCTTACATGGCCCCAATCATAAAAATTCCCACAAGTGCGAATTTATTTTTGCGAGACAAATGTTGAAGTTTCATAACGGGGTGTATTGCCATTACAACGATGACAAAATCACTCACAACATTGAGAACGGCTGCTGCTCGGAAGAACTTCTAGGGAAATGTCAATTACAAGACTCCGATTGGTGTGAACACTTACTAGAGAGTCGATACATTTTGTATCAACAGTTGTGGCGGGAGCAATTGGCTCGCATTGGAAGATGGTAGTGAGTAGCACGGCAAGTCACCAACAAAAGACATATGCCGAAACGGCCAAAGCTACTTTTTTGAACCCCGGTGAGACAAAGATTCGCCTATAAAATGCGAGAGTATAAAATTTGATAGCTGGAATAGCACAAGTGTGAAGAATTTCGAGGGAGTAGATAGCCTGATTACCCACGATTCTCATCAGCCTTCTAGACTCAACCCCAAAAGAGCGCTTTTCTGACTGTAGCTCAATTTTTTCCCTTTTTTGAAAGAAAGCTTACTTACAATAGGAAATTACTTCATTTGCCATCCAGGCTGTCCTGGCTTTCATGGTGGCACAAAATGCCAATAAGCTACGATGATAGCGATCACCACCACGCCCAAGGTTAAGAGCGTTATGGATTATGAGCATAGTAATTCTTTCAACTTTTTAGACTTCTATGTGGACTCACTAGTGCCATGAGAACCCAAATATCATCAATTCCAAATTTCATATGTTTGAGATGGCGTGCCCAGAAGCGGAGACCAACTGGGAGAGTAGATAGGAAGCCGAGCACAGCACTCACTGCTACAATTGTAATGGAGCTAGTTTGCATGACTTGGATGATTTGATGGGACTGCTCAAACCCTTTTGAGAAATGGTCAAAGTACGGGAAATTGGAAGAAGCAGTTCCCACGCTTTCCCACATGGGAATGGGGGGTTACTTGTTCAAATATACTCATATGTAGTACGGTAAAAAGTTCCACACTATTCTTAGAATAGGCCACAAATAAGATTCTCAGACCTACCGGGGGAGGAGCGGTTTGTTGAGAGCCGCAAATAGAAAACCAGGCACAATCAACAATTTCATGTACAGTAACGCAGTGAGGCGGGGTATCGTCACCACATTCGTGTAATGTAACCGAGCTCCGGCACTTTCAAGAAAACTCGTGATGTTACGACAAGATCTCACAGAGGGGTTTGTCGCGGTTTCACTTTGTGACTTCTTATGTTTGTTGCTTTAGATCTTTTCAATTTGCAATAGTTTTAGTTTCTTAATCTAAAACTTTTAGCGGGGGATTTTTGACGCTATGAAGCTGTGAAGTTGGCAAACCAACTTGTACTGCTCTACACGGACTCCTTGTCTCTTTTAGAGTGGGGGGGCCTTTCGTCACTTCAAATTCCTCCTTTCAAAATGGTAGGAGGAACTTGGTTACATATGTTCTGCGGTGGCACGTTGTGCCAAGGGGAAAAATTGTATAGCCGAGGATCTCTTTACCAGCCCGAATCACGACCATTAACCCTCTCGATGTGCAGAATGAGATTTTGAGATTGGAACGACTCTCTACTGGAATGCAACCCCTACGATTTGAAAACAAATCAACTTAAGAAGATGAAACCATATCTTACAGATAGCATGTCTTTCTCCAAGATTACTTCTCAAATCTTGACTAAATAAATAAGAAATGGGCCTCTTGCTCGTATCAGCATGCAACAAGAATATCTCCAGGTGCTCAGTCCAGCTGATTACATCTTCAGTGCTCAAGTACAAATGGAATCCTCAACTTCTCTATTATTGCTCTCAGCCCTAATGAACAACTTCATTGATAGCCAAACCTTCATCCTCGTGGCAAACAACTTTTCCCTCTCTAATAGTTACCTCAATAACCGGATCGTTCCGCTTGGTTTGCTAGTTTGTGGCTTTCCCCTCTCTGACAATCAACTCAATGACTGACTCTCGGATGAGGAAAATATCAAACTTCGATCAAATGCATATTGTCAGTGTGGAAAATGGGCTCCAATTCAGTCATGGGCATTTTCAAGATGGCTGGATAAAGGCGAGTATCGTATTGGAGCTGGCCCCTTTGAGAATTCACATTCCAGGGGTTAAGAAGGTCATGCTTTGAGAGCTCGGAGAGTTGATACATGTAGCTTAATACTATAACGTTAGGTTGGGTAGAAAACTTATATACATGAGCTCATAGTAGTAAAATAGTAAGCCTATAGTAGGCAAGCAAGGAGCGCAGCACCAGCATGCTGTGTGAGACCCAATCACCACTAGTTAACCAACTTCGCTAACTGTGTATAAAATAACTCTTCCCAAATAATCCCCGATCAACCTCGCCCTTTCATATTCAACTCTCACGCACTATTACCAGTACAGTCACGATAACATCACAAATGCCCTCCGAGGGCGAAATTCCATTCGATGTACCCCAAGCCGAAATACCATGTTATACTTGGTATAAAGTTATCGATGACTTGAATCCCTCAACAAGGATATCAAACACAACACTATTGGTCACCCTTCACAATGGTCCCGGTGCATGTCATGAGATTTTGAGTCCCCTAGCAAATCTGAACGAGAAATACGGCATTCCTGTAATCTTCTACGACCAAATTGGTAACGATAAGTCAACCCATATACGCGAGAAAGCTGGAGATGAATCGTTTTGGGTTGAAGGGTTATTCGTCAAAGAACTTGATAACCTGATTGACTACCTGGGTCTATGGGCTGGATTTGATCTTTACGGTCAGAGCTGGGGAAATTGCTAGCATCTCGTTATGCCACATTGCAACGGAAGGGTCTGCGTAAACTCATTATTGCGAATATGCCGGCTAGCGTAGAGTGTATGTAGCTTTTCTATTTGTCCCCAGCCCAGGTTCTTATTCTTGACCAGAGACTCCATGTTCGTTCCCTCAGGTCCTTCACAAACGAGAAAAAGCACACATTAATCTGTCATAGTGGTCCATAAAGGCGAAGAGGCTTTGCGAGAAGCATTGCCAAAGGACGTGAGAGAAACTCTTGAAAGATGCGAGAAGGAGGGAAGAACAGATTCCGAGGAGTATCAGAAAGCGATGGATGGTTTTCGGAAGCGACATGTGTGCCGTATCGACCCTATTCCGGAGGAGCTGAAGATTGCTTATAAGCATCTGGAAGAAGACCCAACTGTTTCTAGTACAATGTAAGCCTACATAAATAGCCCCGTATCCCGCGAATTATTGGACTGAGATCCATCCAGGTGGGGAAGTGACAAATGGAAACCAACGGGAACCCTCAAGGACTGGACTGTCATCGAAGACCTACACAAGATCCGTGTGGAGACTTTCATTCTATATGGTCGATATGACCAAGTACAGGATATTGCTGTGATTCCTTTCTTCGGGAAATTGCAAAGGGTTAGATGGGTAACGCTTGAAAACTCTAGCCACGTTGGATTTTTCGAGGAGCGGGAGCGATATATCGAATTGACAGGCGGTTTTCTGGCTGGGTTTCCAGAATAGCTCTGTCATAGCTCATTTAGAAAACAACAAAACAACAAAATAAGAATGGTTTTGAGAGAAAATTTGCATTGAGAATGTACTTGGAAATTGCCTGATACTACCGGTAGACCAATATCAATTCGGTGCCGCTTTACTGAACCACGAGAGCCGCCCCATTTGGCGACGCGACGCTGGCTTCATAGGTATGTATACTCGAACAACTTTACAGCAAGAGCACTAAAGAAAGATCGACAACTTCAAAATGTCTAGTCAACAGCCAGGGCAACCAATATCGCCAAATCCTCCGATTGGAGCACCACGTGGGCCACACAAATACCAAGCGCAGCAGACTGGCCCAGGACGTAGCCTCAAGCCAATTCCGGTTGTGGATATGAGAAATCAAATACGGGAGCTAGAAAGACAACGAAAACGACAACAAGTGGATGATTTATTCGACACCGTAGCCAACAATGATTGTGAAATCGAGGGGCCGCGAAAGGAAGACGAATCATCGCCTGCCACCGAGTTGAAGCCTTCTCAAGGCTCGTTGCGTTTGTACCCTCGAACAAGTCAGCTTCCAATGGTGTATCAACAGCAACAAGGCTCTTTTCAAGGCTTCGACGGCCTCCAGGACTTCAACTTCCATCAATATGTGGCTTTTGAGTGTGGTATGTTTATGAGATTCAACTTTGGTCAGCAGTTATTACAAGGAAATGAGATTATTACATTCAACAACGGGGAGCCAGTAGAGCAGGGACACCAAGGGAACGAGATATGCTATGGCACCATGGATACAGTTCCCAAAATAGCCAGATGGACTACCATGGAAACCAGATTGTGCCTCGGGATGGGAGCAACTTCAGCCACAGATATGGGAAGCAGTTGTCTCAAATGCGGCAAGGACCCCGTCAGTCATTCGTGGATTCATGTGATGCTGTGACTGGTATTCAACCCAGGGATCAAAATCATCATGACCGAGAGTACACAACTTGGCAGAGAACTTCTGGGAAAATTGGCAAGGTCTTCAGAATCAAAGGCACCGCAAACCAAGTATCTCCCAAACCCGCCTCTGTATCTTCTCCTAGGGAGACCGGCAAAGTATCCAAAGCTCCATCCTCGGGATCTAGGGGTTTTCAAAGAGCTTGAGCTGCGCAAAAGTATTGCTGGACAGCTCAACCCCTCGGAAAGCAGTATAAATTATCCCGACGACAAATTAGCTGCTGAGGATGGGAGAAAGGGGCAAATTGCGATGGGTGATAGATTTCCGTTGAAAGTATTTGGGTTGCGATTTTTCACGCCGGCGCTGATGAAGGCGCGATTCTCTGTCGTCTTAGGGCGTTCTCTTATCGAAGCTTGAGGGTGGTATCGATTTCTAGGAGGGGGAATGGATTCTAGGGTTTAAGGGGGTTCTGTGCCAACAGCATTAGAGAGGGGCTAAAAAATGGATTTGGTGCTTGGGAAAGACATTAGGAAGTACTTTATGATGGGCATAACATTTCCTTATTCATGTTGTTGAGAGCACCGTTTTGCTGATGTTTTGTGGATTGCGATGTTGTCGTGTCCCTGAGCCTCAGCGTCCTCATAGAGAATAGTTTGGCTTGGGGATGCTAAGCCCTGCCCTTGTAGTGGTGTCTCACCCTCTTCAATTCAACAACACCTCAACACCTCAACGCCTCTAGCTCTCCCACAGAGATATGCCTTAACCCCTACAAAAGCAACTGGGGGATGTTTCTTCACCTATGAGTAACCTGACTCTTCTTAACACACTTTCTTTTATCAGCTGATAATGCTACGGAACAGTGGGCTTCAAGGGCACACCCCCTAATATATTCCTGATTTGCTACGCTATCTAATGCTATTTTCCAGGAAAACACTCCCGTCTACCTAAAGCAGGCCTTGATTCTTCGTTATAGGCAACTAAAACAATTAACTTCATCTACCTTGCATGCTAGCATTTACTATTGCTAGTGTATTTCAATCGTTTCAAGTATTACAGATCCCTTTTCAAGTTCATGCATGACTTGGCCTTCCATAATTCCGTGGACATCTGGGATAAAAACTGTCAACAGCTTGCTCAGAATGAAGAGGCCCATCCACAACTTACACGATTCTCCCTTTAATATATTAATTCTATTCTCCCCTTCGAAAAGCTTGCCTTTCAAGCACCCATGCTCCATGCAATCATAAGCATTCTGATGTTTTTCACAGAGGTCTGTCTGTTTTATGCACACAGGATTGATATTTTGAATTATCATGGGCACCGATGACCCAAGAAGAACACACACCATATCACCTGGGGTTGTCTCAAAAGGGCCTAGTCCTAAAAGCCCTCTTTCAGTGACAAATAGCCGCCGGTGGTCTATTGTTCTGACTAGAGACTCAATGAAATTGCTGGGAATGGTGCTGTTATTTTCTGAGGCTCGCCACCGAACAAATTCCTCCACGTCCTTCGCGGTGGCTGCTTCTTTAGTATCGAATCGATTGGCGACTAAGGTCCTCCAAAGCAATTCACCATGCGAGGAAAGGCGAGGATATGAGTCCATATCAACCCTCGCCAAAATCCACCGCTCGAGTACGTGATAGGAACTTGGTTGAAGAAAATGTTGCCGAGTCGTTACATGGTTTTGAATCCAAGGAGGAAAACACTCCTTCACCGAGTCGTATACAATCCCCGAGACTACTAGGACTTTATCATCTGTTGAAACACCAAAAGAGGCGAGTGATCCTCCATCGGCGCTATATGAAAACCTTGCTCCTTCATCGAGCTGATCACCAGGCCGATCATAGCCTCCGGGTAGAGGCTCGGTTATCTTATCTCTAGTCCAGTTAGGCACCCAACTTGGGAGACCAGGTAACGCAGTCAATTTGAGAGACTGCCGAAGATGAGTTTGTTCATGTGTTAAGACCGATCGTTCACAAAGACTAAGCAGAGTTAACCTCTGAGAAGTATGCAAGATATGACGGGCGACAGCAGTAAAGATAACATCAGGGGCTTTCGAATAATCCGGACGTAATGGCCATTCCGACTCTGGAATAATGTTGAGCATTGTAAAGATCTTATCTCGTGGATCTGTCGATATTCTGTCTCGAGTACTGATCAAAGTCTGGACAAGCGTTGTGCCCATAGAGTTCTGTCTGGATAACCGGGACTTGAAGAGGAAGTCGAAGTGTAGCGAGGCTCTCCAGTTCATGAGGTCTCGAGACGAGAGGCTATAAAAGCTGTCAAACGGCCGGATCATATTGACCATCAAACGGAAAGGCTCGAGCGATATATGTGCTGATCCGACGAAGAAGGTAAGATTCTTAGCACATATGAACTCTTGCATGGTCCATACACGAGACCACCATAGCCTTCCAAAAATATCACCAATCGCGTTGACCAAGCTGGAATTCTTCAGCTGCGCCGCTGCTACTGAAATACTCCTTTCCATTTCATCTTGATTCGAAGAAGTCTTAGCCTGTTGTTCAAGTTGGTTCCACCGTCTTTTGAGCTCTTCTATTGCCAAGGTGCTTTCATCGGTCTCGCTCCCAAGCCAAATTAAGACCATTTCCGCCTCTTGGTATACATTGTGCATGTATGTTACATGCCTACTTCGCTCGTCAAAGTCATTCTGATTAATACAAATAGCATCAATCCAGATCAAAACTTCTTCATCAACATCTCTAAATCTTCGCATCGCAATCTCCAGATTTCGCCTAATGAAAAAGGTGGTTCCATCAAGATTAATAGACCTGGTTGCCGATGATGTTCCCCAGGTGTAAGATAGAGCCTTGTATGCGGGGGGGTCTAGGACGTTTGCTGCTATCAATGCGCAGCTCAATGTTTCTGACTCCTCTGCTGGAGCGATCAATAATAAACGGATTTCTTTCGCATCGGTATCGATCGGAAAATACTGAAAATAGTTGTTTGTTGACATTCTTGCCAAGCAAAAGTTCAACTGCCTTTTTTGACTCCGTAATGGGGGAAAGATTGTTCATGTGCATGTTATGCTAAAAGGTGTTGCACAGGAATCAGCCTGTGGCGTTGAATATATGCACAAGAATTAGCCTGTGACGTTGACTGTACGCACATAAAGTGGATGACTTCGATCGATCTCGTAAAGATAAGCAGCATTATATTAATGCAGTGGCTCATACCCCCATTGACGCAGCTGAGCCTCAGAAGAGTTTTCACTTCGCAGGAATAGGATTGCTGCACCGTTAGCAATACACTCACCGAACACAGCACAGCCAGGTTGGTGGAACCGTTAGATTAAACTGCCAAAAACACTCACCGACGAATCTTCACAATGAGATATTTAATCATAGTTGACCACCACGCAAGCACGAGTTCAAGAGGAAAGCTACATATACCAAAATGCCTGTTCGAGTCGTTACAGCTAGCCATAGGGCAAATCCCATCACCTCCCAATTCGCCGATGACGGGTTGCAAGTTCTAAAGGGAGCTTGTGCTGGACTCTGGAACCGCAAGATCAAAGTACTACAATCCTCTTTTGATGACGACAAACTTCCATCCTCCATATACGCTTCCAACAATGGTTTCGTACGCTCCGTTATATCCGCGTACAATAATCACCACCACTTGAATATCCGCCCTGAGGATATCTGGTTAGCTATTCTCACACAAGTCAGCAGTTATATCAATGCGCATGCGGAAGAACTACGAGACAAATTTGTTGAGCACCAGGGGAAAAAAGAACTGAAGATTAAGTACAGCTCCGGAGACCGGTATAGTGTCGATTTTGGGGCGTTCGCGTACCAAATGACGAAGCTTCTCGAGGAGAACATTATCGATTCGGAATTCAGAGACTGGGTCATGCCAAAGTTTACAACAACGACAAAACATGATCAGGTCGTTGCTTCTATTATCATGATGGCAACTATGGGAAGCTATTTCACGTACAAAGCCAGTATCTGCTGCGGTATTCCGTCTGTGACTCTGTTAGGGGAAAAGGCAGACTATGAGTTGATTTTGAGAAGACTCGATAAACTTGAAACACTGGGGACTGAGCCTGGCCAATTTGCAGCAATTCTTCGGCCGGTGCTTAAAAGAATGCTCCACACATTTGAAGACCCAACGGATGCTTCCGATTTTTGGCAAAGAGTTGTTGATGTGAGAAGCGGGAGCGGTACTACAACGTACTCTGGATGGCTCACTGCGTTTTGCTTCTGGAATCGAAAGGGGAAGTCTTTGTACAATTTTTCTGAATACGATCGGATCGAAAATTATTCGGACTCGGCTGCTTTTGTCAAGGTCATAGGCAACTTGAACTACCGTCAGACGCTACGTTTGATGTTAGATGGGGTACGGTATCACACGGTTGAAGACGATGAAGTACCTGCTGGGTGGTGCAAAGTTCCCGTGATTATCGACGATAATGGGAAAATTATACAAGCGGAAATGGTATCTGGCTCGGTGGGAATTTCGTGTTCAATAAGTGGCATTGAAAACGAGGAAGGCGCGGTCTGTCTGGACACAATGCAGCCGGAGGCTGGGTGGTGGATTTATGAGAAATAGACAATGTTAATTGTAAAGAAGTCGAATGTTGCAGCAGGATATCTACACTAAATTCAAATTGATCCGAAGGAGGGTTATGTCTATCTTGTGAATTACTTACTTTTGACCAAGCAAATTTCACTCGCCATGTCATGAAACCCTTTTCATGTTCGCTAGTCAAAAGAAGAGAACTTTTACTTATAGCCTATTAACCTACAGACTTCAAATTTATAAATTAAATAACTCTTTCTAAAAATAAGCTAATATCCCTTCCAGGGTCGCTATGCTCCCCCGTATCACAACAACGCAGTAAAGATTTATAAAAGAGGAAAATTGTAGACAGCTATCTAAGAATGATTATATCCATGAAATCAATTCTTTTTTAGCTAGGGTTTGAATTAGCTGTGTCATTCACAATATTGGAATTGCCCCACTTCTTAAAAGGGTGCACAGCGAACCTGGAAGGGATAATCTATAATAATAATGGGTTTAGATAAACTATATTATATGTAATAGTAAGACAACGTATATAGTAAGCTCTTCTTTATTCTACTAGAGCTAAAGTTAGTACTAATATAGTAATCAATTTTCTAAATTTTGTTTAACGTGGTTTACCACCGAGTCGGCCATATCACCGAGTCAGCCACTTCAAAACCTATACAAAAAACGTCTGTGCATAACCGTGCACTTTACGCATTTGTAAATAAAAATATCTAAAATTAAATTCTTAATTTTATTAACATATAAATATTCTTTATTCTTAGTTTTCAAATATTACTTAGCTTGTACGAAAGTGTTATTTAAAAAAGAAAAAATAGTTAATAATTACAGGGGTCTTTTTAAGCGAATCGTTAAATAAAACTAGTAAAGATTTAAAATTAATATTTTTATAATCTTAAACCCTTGTTTCTTTAATAAAATTTTAACTTAAAATGAATCTATTCATAAATACATAAGGTGCACGGTTATGCACAGATGTTTTTTGTATAGGTTTTGAAGTGGCTGACTCGGTGATATAGCTGACTCGGTGGTAAACCACGTTATAGAAGTTTAATACTCGAGATATTTAAAATATTTAATATAAAAGTAAGACTTTATAGGTTTAAGGTAATTTAATCTCCTTAATAAACATTAAGGTTTACTTTTTTTACTACTAAATATTCTAAGAGATAAAGCCAACTACGATTAAGAAATCTCGTAGTTTTAAAACTCTAAATTTTCTAAAAAGTATAGAAGAAAACTATTAATTTTAAACTAAAGAAAGGCTAAGAAAACTACTTTACTAATTATAATAATTTCACTAAGAGTCCTCAGTATATAGTACTTTAATAGTTAAAAAAAATAGGATTTCTTTTAAAACTGTTAAGAGGCTACAGGCCGGAGAGGTAATGCTTAAGAGGCTCTTATCTTTCTTACGGGATTGAGTTATGTTCTTGACATAAAACGTGTGACTCTCCTCTTGACAAGGAAAGCGCGAAATACAACAAAACCTAGACTCGTCTTTCTGGTCCTTGTCCTCAAAAGTGCGACATACAAAAGAATTCATACTCGCAATCTACTCACTCCTCTTTTCTCACAACCCCTGAAATGAAAAGTACAAAATGTCTTTAACATTGAAAGTGCGATGTGCAACAAAATCTGTACTTACACTTTCTATCTACCCTTGACATGGAAACTGCGATGTGCAATAAACCTTAATGATGGCCAATTCTCCGAATCTCGAATTCCAAAAAAAAAATTAAAAAAAAATCGAGAAAAAGCGATGCATAAGTCATATCTATTCTACGATTCGTAAGAGGCATTGCTAGTGTGATGACCCAGCAACAACCCATCTCAATAAGTCCATACCCGTCGCCATTCTTCGAGCTAGTCGTCCTACGTCAAATTGGTATCTCTACTAATCCTCATAGTGATACCTCAAATCCCAACACTCTGTTCAAAACACCCCACCCCATTCCTAAACCCCTGTTCCCACTCCCAAGCATACTTCCCCCTCTGCCCACTCTCCAACAACCTCTTCTTAACCCACCCCTCCAACCCCCCAATTTTCTCTCCTCCCTCGCCATTTCCCCAAGCAGGAATTTTCCCCTCAACCCTCGCGCCAAAAAAGAACATCGCATCCGAAAAACCCACCTCCCATCCCTCCCCAAAGAGATGATGTTCAAATGCCTCCCCCGGACTAGTATTGTTCCAATATCCCTCATGCCCTTGTCTTGCATTGTGGCAGGCTCCCTGACGAGATTGCTGCGCGTGTTGGAGCCTAGCTTGGATATCCGGGAATGGGAAGGTGAGGAATGGGGGGATGGAGATGTTGGATTTCTTGTTTTGTTCGACGAAACCCCATTCACCGCCATCCATCCAGTCCATTTTGTAGGTCCAGAAGTAGGAGCCGCTGGATTTTTGGAGCCAGCGTTGGGATTGGGATTGTCCGAATTGGTGGACTAGGGGGTCTTTTTGAGAGGGGTCGACTCGTGACCAGGTTTGGCCGTCTAGGACGTTTGACCTGGATGCATAGTTAGTATGTTTTGGATAAGCGAAGAGGGGACGGGTAAATTACCATTCTCCAACTATGACTTGGACTTCTCCTTTATCGCATAAAGCCCCTGCGTTCACCTCATGTAACTCGTTCGGGATCGTAGCAATAATTTCTTGAGGACTAGACGCTCGATCCTTGTCGCTAAATGTGTAATATCGATGTGTATCAATGATGATAGGATTTCTCCTACAATTATAAGGATGTCTAGAATTTACCCAGTTGATAGCCGTAGGTAGATCCCACGCATCACTAATAATAATTGGAATACTTTCATCAACACCACCGATGACTTCTATGACTTGGGCGTAGAAATCGTACATTCCTTCGGCGTTATGGGTGCTCTCATTTACGATTTGGAGACCTTCGACTCCGTGCATGCCGTTTCGGATTTCGCAAGCCATAAAATGGAGGGATTGTTTTGCTAATTCGAGGTTTTTTTTGTTTCCCCAGAGAGCGGCTTTGTGGCTGCTTGTTCCGGAGTGGTCTTCTGCGTTGGCTCCACCTGGGAGACCGTGGAGGTCGAGGAGGACGCCGACGCCGTGGTTGTGGGCTGTTGCTACGAATTCTCGGACGATTGTCTGGGATAGCATTAGCGAAGATCATGATACTCAAGAAATCGGGGAGCAATTCGAATATCCCAGATGTCCCCATTTTGTAGAAGGAAGAAGAGCCGATCAAGTCACGTTCTCAATATTTCCAGAAATCTTTGATGCCAAGAATTCACAACACCTTCGAAAACAAAAGAGACTCACCCAAGCACCACAATAAACACCCTCCAACCCAGCCCAGTCAGTACCTTGAAGTCTCGAAGCTTGTTCATGGCCACCCATGATCCACCACCCAACCGGGAGCCTGATGCTCGTACCTCTCGCCTGATTCTTGAACCAATCCCAATCCTGCTCACTAACAGCAGTTCTCCAGTGATTTTCCCAAATTCTTCTCGTCTCATCAATACCCTTTTCTTTCACGCTCGCAGTCACAGCATCCAATTCTGATTCTCCCTTGGCGGATTCTGGAAACATAGATCCAGACAACCACTTCTCAAGGACAAAGATGGAACCCAAATTGCTGCCATGATGGTAGCGATATCGGAATATATCATCGGGAGTGGGAGGCTGGATTGTTGAAGGCTGATTTTGATGGTGTCCGGGGTTTGGTTGGTGTTTGCTTGGAGTTGCTTGGCCACCAAGAAACTCTTGGGTGAGAGCATCTGCTTTTGCCTCGAGTTTGTTGAAGAATTTCTTCATGGTTGCGGGTAGAATAGAAGTTGTTGAGGTGAAATATAAAGGGGTAAACTTCTCAATTGCTTTTTAAGACAGCGCATAGAATGGGGGGTTGCTCTTTCCAACTTTGGAGGTAGGCGCAGTTCAAGAATTGTGGGCAGGAACATTGGAAATTCGGCAACAACGGCACTTTATATGCATGATGTCGTCAACTTACACTTGGTATTCAAATATGAAGCCGATGTGTGTCAGCTCTTAGGAGACAGATACTGTTCATACAACACGAAAGAAGAAACAATAAATAAAGAGTAAGGTGTCGAGGTCGTCGCTGAAAAACGGTCAGGGGAATCGGTCCGGATTATCATTTCTCCAGCCCACGTTCTCGAATTCGCAAGCTGAGTGGCTGATCTCGCAACATGTCTTCAAGTCCAATCATTGAACGCACGCGACACTTCCATGCGGATTTCAAGCGTGTTTGAGGATGCTAAATAACTATCTCCTAGACTCAGATATCCATTGGGCCCACGAATCCAATGGCGTCGAAACGTTGTCCTGGTGCAGGTGGGGTAACAGCATGTGTCTGTCTGCCTCCGTGGGAAGTCTTCCGCCTCGAGCCTCTTTCTTCTACCTCCAACTTATCGTGAGACTTTGCTGCTTTTCTTGAACTTCTTGACTTGCTTCTACTGTTCTGTTGTTGCTCTCTTGTCAGCTTCGTGTTCTCTTCCTCTCGTCCTCCTCTTTCTGCTTCTGCTTTCCGAAAAGCTTCCCTCCTTCCTCTTTAGCCTGTCCTACGCGAAAGCTCCATTGACAGCCCACGAGCCCGGAAAACCTCAAAATCACCACGAGGGACACAATGCCTCGTCTACAGCACCCTCCAACACCAGCATCCTCTACGGAGATCAAGAGCAAAGATGGTTCCCAATTCTCCGGAGTCCAGATGTCCTTCGAGCTCCCGCCACCTGCGGTAACATCGACAGAAACTCGCCCATCCTCGAACTCATCATCCATCTCCCCCTCTCACCAAACATACTCGATATCCCCTACTTCACCTGCAATTCCCGTTAGTGAAGCTGTCAAAACCCGACGAAGATCGTCACTTGCACAGAAGCCCAACCAAGACACCTTTGCGCTCCCTCCGCCACCCACGAGATCAAGAAAGATAATACAAATGAAGCCAAAGGGTCCAATAGAAGATATCGCAGAGGTTCCCAGCGAAGAGCCGAAAGGTGCCCCTACAAAAGCACCAGCTACACCCAAGAAGAAACAACCATCCTCCACTAGTGTTGCTGGGCGCAAGATAGCTCGGAAAACTGCACATAGTCTTATTGAACGGAGGAGGAGATCCAAAATGAATGAGGAGTTTGGTGTTTTGAAAGACATGATTCCAGCATGTACAGGAGAAATGCACAAGTTAGCAATTCTGCAAGTGAGTTTTAACAAGTTGGCGACTTTTGACTTTATCCGCTAACTGAACCAAGGCATCAATCGACTATGTTCGATACCTGGAAGATTGTGTCGCCAAACTGAAAGCTGAGAATACTCGAAATAACCCTTCATCCAAGGAAAAATTCATACCTCCCCCTCCCGTTCGTGAAGAATCACAAAGCACACCACGACCCTACAATTCACAAGAAGAGGATGGAGATATTGAAATGGGTGGTTCTGAGGACGGTATATCACCAACGTACACAACGCCAATCCCACCACCTTCTGTCCGTCCATCAGCATCGCCAGCTCTCATACCACAAGATTCTCGTCATCGTCAAGACTCGTACTCCTCAGTCTCAACAGATCACCGCCACTACAGTTTCAGCGGATCTGCCACTACCTCTCCAGCACTTGGCCCATCAGCCTATGATTATTCAAGGAGTATGGCGCCTATAGGATCCGCTCTTACTAGTCCGGCTTTGTTACCACAGAGGGATTTGGACCAGGAAGCTACGGCTGCGTTATTGATGTTGAACACTGATCGGAGAGGAACGCATAGTAGTATTAGCGGGAGAGGTGGGATGAGTGTGAAGGATTTGTTGAGTTCATGATTGTGATATGATATACCCTGGAGTTGAGGACTACCGAGGTAGTATTAGCTAGATTAATTAATTTGCTCAAGTAATAAAATCGAAGTTTATTTTTTGAGAGTTTGTCCAGAGGGCTTGCGGGGGTTGAAGTTTGAGTTGACGTCTGTCTGATGGGTGTAAAGAATCTTATCAAGCAGATATACAGGCGTGTCGAAAGCCAACTTGGAATGTAGGTCCTTACTTCCTGTACGCCGTATGAACCTCTCTCCTCACGAGTCTTTCTTGGGGTTTTTTTCATTCTCCTGGTAGTCTAAGGAATAATAATTTTCTATAGAGAAACGGATTCAGAGTATTAAAAACAAGTTCGCAACCTCGTTGAACAATTTGGAGAAGCATTTGAAAAGCAGCGGCGCAGAATATATCTAGGCTAATTGCGAAAATGCCCCCACGACCCCCACGACCCCACGTGAGGATGCGGCGCAGTTGTCTTCTCCACCACAACTTTGTCCCCATCTCCAAGTAAAATTTATGCTTTATGAGCAACCTTCAAAGCTGCTAGACTTCGCTCAAGCCCGGCCAAAAGCACAGGAATGGCGGGGAAGTACCAAGATATGTCAAGTCCGATCGGTGACGGCGAAGAGTTTCTGGAGAATGCCAATACGTCCAACTTCTTCATTTCAATTATATCATACATTTATAAATTGATTTTTTCCCCAATACACATTTTGCTCTGGCTACTCAATTCAAAACCTAGAAAGTCCAATAAAGGCTCCCCAAAGACATCTAAGCCGCGGCATAGATCACAGGTGGACAATTTCAAATATACTCCGCTCAAAGGTGCATCGGAAGTTCGCCTTCTTCAAATAATGCCCGGTAAAGATGATGAGCCACTCATCGGTAGCTTGCATCACTTCAATCTTTCTCTCCACCAACTCTACAAACTGGAAGGACTCCCTAAGTACGAAGCGATTTCATACACCTGGGGATCACCACGAACAGCCTGCACCATTCAGTGTAATAACGATTCACTGGGAATTACTACAAGTCTGAAGAATGCTCTTTGCCAAGTGCGACAGCCTCAAAATGTCATCCACGTATGGGCGGATGCTATTTGTATCAATCAGTCAGATTTGCATGAACGTAAAATGCAGGTAGCTTTAATGCGGGATGTTTTTGCAAAGGCAGAGAAGGTTTCAATCTGTCTTGAAGCAGAACCAAACTACACGCTTGAAGAACTGGATGTATTACGAGCAGTACTTCGATCAAAAACCATCGCATCCGCAGACCTCAAATCAGATGAGCAGAATCGAAATCGCCCATTTCTTTTCGAGGGGCTCTTTCCTCCTCAGTCTAGGTCGGTAACGACGATGAACCGATCTTCAAGAGTGGTTTTTCCAACTCTGCCTCTGAGAAACCGGGCGTTACAGAGGCAAACGCTCGCAAAATTCTTCGACAATCCTTGGTTCAGTCGCATATGGGTGGTCCAAGAAGTAGCCGAAAGCAAAGACGCCCGACTTTTGCTCGCTGGTCTGGAGATTCCTTGGCAGAACGTAGTAGACCTTGCAACAAATATTCTGAAGGATGCTAAATATCAAGCGAACATTCTTCCATTTACAAAGACCAAGGGGATTCATAACGTTTTGTTTATGAATAACAGTACGTCGGTCTCTGCGCAGGATCCAATACCTTCCCTTCTTCAGTCTACGAGGGACTTCCACGCTTCTGATCCACGAGACAAAGTTTACGCTGTCTTACACAGACCTATCCGGAAGCTACGGAAGGACAGAGGTGTTCTGTTTCTCCAAAATTGGTTATATCTCCAATTCTCAATGCACACTATCTCTTTGCTATGTCTCCTGTCCATTGTCTTTGAAAATTCAACCAAAGATATCCGGTTTTGGTACCTACTCCTTGCACTGGGGATAATAACTCATCATCTTCGACTACATGACTCATTTCGGTTGCTAGCTTTTGATTTTTACCAACGTTTCACAGATTTCCTCTTCAAACTGGAAAGAGTAATCTTCACCCACTTCCCGATTACCGATACCCTCTACAACATGCTTCAAATATCCGCGGATTACTCTCTGACCGTACCATCAATATATCGCTTAGTGGCAACACGAGTGATTTTACGCTCTCAAAATCTCAACATCCTGTCATATGTAAATCATGGTGTCTCGATAGACATCACATATCCGTCCTGGGTGCCTCGTTGGGATTGCCCGACTGGTGGAATTGATGTTCTTCTCTCTCTCCCAAACCACCAATATCGCTCATCAGCCGCAATGAAGCATACACAATCTATACGTTCTAAACACGCAGACCATCTCATAGCCGAAGGCATTCGATTTTCCACGGTCTCGTCGATATCCAATGTGGTTACGTCGACGCAATCTTACCAATTCCCCCAATTCAAGGCAAATCTACCCACCTTTAGAGATGTTCGAGCAAATGAACTTGATGTCCAAGAACTCGGGGACATGTACCCAAACGGTGAATCGATGCGTAGAGCATACATTGCGACTCTCACAGCAGGTCGCCTCGGACATATTGATCAAGACAATGCAACGAGCCTGCCTAACAAGTTCCGGTGGATAGTCGCTGCTGCTCTTCATGTATGTTTTGGGCGACGGCAGTTTGTGATGGAGAATGGGTACATAGGCCTTGGCCCTGCCGCAATGCAAAAAGGGGATATTTTGTGTGTGCTGTTTGGTGGAAGTGTGCCATATGTTTTGAGAGCTACGGACACGAATGGGCTGTATAGAGTTATAGGTGAGAGCTATGTTCATGGAATTATGCAAGGACAAGTAATTAAGCAGTGGAGAGAAGATAAATTCGTAAAGGATCTTTTTACATTATGTTAATACCCAAAGAAAAATAGTAACAATTCTGTTCTTATTAACTTAATATCAAACCCCCTTCAAAAAACCGAAAATTAAGCCCGTCTTACTAAACCTACATTTAACGACACTGTCCACTTTGCTGTGCTGCAATACATCCGCACTCATCGCAGCCTTTGATGTCAAACCAACCCCTAAACAGACTAGGAAAGAAAGAATGACAACTCTAAAAGAACCCCCATCTCCAAATCAACTTTTCCACATCTCACTTAACGACGCTCAACCAACCACCCTCGTCCTCCTCCACAGTCTAACTTCCTCACACCGAGAATGGGCCTCAATCACCCCCCACCTCTCCAACTACCACCTCCTAATACCTGATCTTCCCCGCCATTGTAAATCCCAAAATTGCGGTCCATATACCCTAGCCAACGCCTCGAAGCTCGTGGCCCAACTTATCCGTTCTCATGCCCACAACTCTATTTGCCATTCTGTAGGCTTCAGTGCCGGTGGGTTTGTAGCTGTAGAGCTTGCCCATAGATATCCAGAGCTGTTGGAAAGTCTTTTTGTATCTGGGGTTTATGATATGTCCTCTCGTCGAAAACTTCTTACGGTAGCTCCTTACCTCGCGGTTCCGGTGCAAACACTTCAATGCGTGCTCCCTGTTTGGGTGTCTTCTTGGCTTTCTGGTTTAGATTTTCCTCCTACGTTATTGGAGGATATTCGGACGAATAATTCATTTGAACTTGCGAAAGAGGGGTTTGCTGCACTTTTGGAGTTGGGGAAGGGATATCAGCTTCAATGTCGAGCGCTGGCTATTGCTGGTGGGAAAGAAGATTTGGTTGAGGAGACAAGGGAGATAGGAGCGATGTTTAGTGGGGGGAATACGGAGAGTAGGGCGGTGGTTTTGAGGGAGGGAAAACATGGGTGGGGGATTGTGTGCCCGGAACTGTTTGCGGATGCTGTAAAGGCTTGGGTTGAGGAGAAAGAATTGCCCGAGGAATTTGAGAGTTTGTAGGAGGAGTGAGTAGTTAAATTTGAATGCTATAAGCATCGTTGTGTTGAAGGTTTGCTCGTAGGTGAAATATATATGTTCCATATAGAAGAATTAGATGATTCGAATATATGGCCGAAAGTGTAAGAAAGTACTCTACCGTTGAACCATCCTTTACAGTAACATAATTGTAACTAGATGGTGTCAGAAGTAGTATTACTGTTGAACTAAAGTGGGAAGAGAGTAAGACTCTTGAGTACTACTTATGACCAAACTTCATCACCTGCATGAAGTTCTCATTTACAGTACTCATTTGGCCTCTTTTGCAATAAACATTACTCAAAATATGTGTATAATTAGACGAAATTTATATTATAATCAATGGTCGTAATACTCATGATCATTTACTTCAAGTTTGCAAACGGATATCGATTTTGTCTATTTTCTCTACCGTGAATTATATTATGTTGAGCATCTCTAACTCGCAATCCTCAAACCAACTAAGTTCGCTATATTGGCATGCCCAGTACCCTTTTCGTTGGTAAGTACCTTCTTCAATCAGTTGAAGTATCATCCCCTGAGTGTGACGAAGATGTAGGCAAAAAACATCCACGGGATAGCCCTCGCTCTCGAGAACATCTTTTGAGGTGCCATTTAAGATAGCAATCTCACCATTTGGTTTTCTCAAAGTTGCCTTCTCAACATCCCAGACTGCAGGTCGAAGTTTTCCTCTCAAAACAAGTTCTCCACCGCTTACCCTATTCAATGGCGCAGGGTCAACCTTACAGCTCACGAGTACAATATCCTTTTCAGATCCAGCTCTCCCCATTCCAAAATACTGCGACGTGAAGGAACAACTAATGGGTCCATCGACGCTTGCCCATGACCAAGACGGTGCCAGATATTGCTTTGGTCGCGGTCGAACATCACTGTCACTGACAGACCACAGCAAACCCGTCACAAGCCAACTCTTCCACATCCCCGCAAGGTATTCATCGCCTTGAAACACTCTTCGAAATTCTTCTGCCACGCCGGAAATCGCTGTAAGTCTGTCCTCCGAGAAAGTGAGTGAACGTGCTGCATATTCTGACACCATATGACCCCAGACGCATCGAAATCTTTCCACTTCAGATTCATTTAGGTTGCCTGTCTTCGCGAATATCGGGTTTTCGGGCCGCCAATCATACATGGCAACCCATCTCGCTGGCCAACCTCCGTTACGTTGTTCCCCGGTCTGACACTCTAGGGACAACCCTTGATCTCCATACATTAAAAGTCTGGGAGAGAGTAGCCGTTCTTGGAATGTCCAGCCTCGTTTGCTGATTGGCGATCCTGGCCTCCCGTAGACACTTTGTTGTTTCTCGAGTATGACCTTCCCCATTGTGTTATCGGGACATCTGAAAGGAAAGAGAAAACGTTCCGGGATTGGATTCGGAGTTCTGGTCTGAAGGAATCCATCCATGCAACTAGCTGCACTCGAAGCCGATATTGTGAGGTAAGCGTCCTTATAAATCCTGGCCATCTTATTTAGTTCTCGTCCCTTATCCTCCAACGAGTCTTGAATGATACAAAGGGCGTCGATCCAGAGATATCGTATGCCTAACTCTCTCGTTGTAATTATGGCATCCTGAATCGTCTTTGGCAAGAGTTCAAAGACAAGCGATTCTTGGTGGGATTCCAACGAAGCCATGGATGTAAATATCGGTTGTGGCCCACCCCAGCAATAGCTCAATGCCGCGTATCGATCCTTCTCTCCTTTACTTGCGTAGAGACGAAGTTTTTCCAATCCAGAATCAGGACAGACGTCGAGCACCCGTGTTGGTAAAGAGCTGCTTGTGGTACTTGGACACTTTTCATGATTCGCAACGCAATCTTGTAGCCATCCATTTGCCGCACGAAAACTCTGAGACGAGCCAACTTCAAAAACCGGGGGAATTGCACCAATAAATTCCGAGCTTGGATCGTCTATGGTATGGGTTTGATGAGTATAAAGATAAATGCCTGAAAATGGAGGAAGCATGCCCATACCTAGTGGAGCATAAAAATCAAAGTACCCAATTCTAGCTTTTTCGTCTCTTCCAACAGTTTCGATTGAAATAATTATATATACAACATCAAGCCAGAGCTGTTTTTTTGTTATATATTCTGGGACTGTACTGGAGGAGAAGCTCAAATTGAAGTGCCAATCCGCGGTTGGATGTTCACTTCGGAATTCTACAAGCTCTTCCAGTTCATGGATCGCCTCCCATATCTCCTTGCAGAATTTGCAGCCATTGTTTCGAGACTTTACAACCTCATTGATTTCACGAGGAATCAATAAACGATCTGGGTTTACCAGTTCGTCGCTGTGAGAGACCAAACGTTTGAGGTTCTCCGTGGAAACGAATATGCTGCCGCACAGTTCGCAGACCTTGGTGGTCCAAGGATCAGACATTTGTGTGCTTCCTTTTATTGTGAAAGGCAGTATTTGGCGCGGCTGAAATCTGATTATCAGAAATCTGGGGAAGTGGGATAAATATGGCACACACGTGAGCGCTCCCTTGCATTTTTGTTCAGGGGCTTGCGATGGACATTAAAAGTGGCAGTAAATACTTCGACTTGTACCTGCCTACCTAGCTTCGTTGTTCAAACCTTCTAGCACAATTCACCTAAACATTTAGAATAATTTTAAATTATCCTAGATAGGTGGAGCAATCAACTTTAATTTTCCTAGGAATGTAAAATAACGAGAGGTATCGATGGTTTTTACTGCCGCTTTTAATGTCCACCGCGAGAGGGGTTGTAGATAAGCGACGGCGGAAGATTCTTCCGAGTCGCGTGAAAATGCTTATTATTCGACCCTCTCCCGCGCCAGCTGAACTTCACTTGATCCTTCATTACTTGGCACGATAATTTTAACAACGTCTCGAGATCCTGCGACAGGCAGATGCGCCAGCAGCCAATGATTGATATAGACGATGTGATCTTCCTCGTCTTCTTGTGCACCACTTGGGGGCCGATCATTTGACAACACAAACTCGATGGCGGGGAAAAGGTGGGAAAAGGTAGGAAAAGGTGGGAAAAGAGCGTTTGAAATGAAGCCAAGACGGGCTGTACAACAAAGCTCCCGTGCTTACATCTAATGTTACTGCAAATAGGGCTCATAATTTCTCGAGTGTTGGTTATGTCCCTGTAACATTGGGAAAGTGCTGCAAGGCTCATGTATTTTCACCCCTCGTGGCGGTCTCATGGCTCACGCCTTATGAAGCCAGCCGCAATCGCCAAGATTGGGGTTTACCCGCTTCTGATTGTGAAGGATTATTACTTTCCTTCTGCAATGGCTCTATGAGAATATATATCTCCTTTCTTTTTTTTTTTTTGACAGTTGTTTTATATCCCCAAACCCTATTCATTCTTTACATTCATTCGGGAAGGGACCGCTCGTTTTTTATCAGGGTTTTTTAGGCTTTCCATATCGAGACGGGTTATTTCTGTTCCACGATGTTTGGCCAATTCTTTCTTTCATTGTGCTTCTTTCTGTCGTTTCTTCACCAAGTCGTCGCCCTCACCCTACGACCCTTATCTTCTGAACATTTCGTGGATAACCCTAGGGTTACCAAACGAAATTGGAATGGAACTGATGATTTCGACCCTTCTCGTTTAGATCTTCAAGATGTTGAGAGTTTTTATTGGGGAGGGCACGGAGGGGACAGCCTCTTATTCGCCAATTTGACTGGTAGCTATCAGAAAAGCTGATGCCTCTCGCAAGTGCTGACGATCATGGCTAGTTTACTTCAAAGAAGAGTTCGAATTCGTTATTGGGATGGAAAAATTCGATGGCATGCTCAAGTCCGTCGACTGCAGCAACAATATGATGCTGGAATTCAAAGACAATGCCACCTTTACGTACGCTAAACAAGCTTGGAATTGGGTTAGCGATGATGTCAACAACACCTTTGTGTAAGTCTTTTCGCTTACTCTTACTGTTTTCATAGAAGTTTCTAATTATTGTTATAGGTTAGTAGCTAATTACGAAGGGTGTGGGGATGACCAAGAACGACAACCTTACCTCGTTAACGATATTACCTTTGACCCTGCGACGTTCAAAGTGCATCTCAAAGCACAACAAAAGGAATGGGAGGATGTCGCAAAGACTTATACATTCAAAATGGGTTACCGACCTCCATTAAACACGACTGTATTGGCAAAGCGAGATGATCCAGATTTTACGATGAGTCTCGCGAGCAACTTCAACAGGAACCTCTTTTCCACAACCGTCAGCGGTGTTGATCTCTCGGTTGATTGTGTCGACTGCGGGACTTCTGGAAAAATGCTCGTAGACTTTGATTTAGACGTTGGGTTTTCGGGAGCTAAAGCTCAAATGAAGGTATCTCCTCAAGATGTCGTTGCCACTATACAACTTTCCTTGTCGGCTAGTGGTACCCTTGCCAAAGAATACAATTGGCAGAAAACAATCATCTCAATTCCCATCGAGGGTGTCAAGGTCGGAAAATTTGCCAAGATTGGAGCTTTTCTCGACGTTGATGTTGGTTTCACAATGGATGAATGGAAAGGGGAGGTTGAGGCGACATTTGGTGCGAAAATGAGTCTCTCAAATTCAGCCATTGTAGAAATCAACGCTCTCGAACCTAGCAAGGGAAAATTTTCCGGATGGGCTCCAGCTTTGACCGCAATACCTTTCACATTGAGTGCGAAGATCGATGGTGGAATTGAGTTATACGCACAGCCAGCCATCGCGCTAAGTGCAGAAGCCTTTGGGAAGGGTCTCGAGATGAGCTTGGACCTCAAAATGCCAACCATTCAAGCAGACTTTACTGCCATGGCCGTCACCAGTGGTGTTTGTGGAACAGAGAAAACACTAGGAGTTGATGTTGATGCATCAGCCGGTGTTGACTTGTCCGTTCAAGTAGCTACCGCTGGAAACGAGGCTAATCCTCTGTGGGAGCAAACTCTCTTCGAGCAATCATGGCCGCTGTTCTCCAAATGCTTTCCATTTGGACCAAATAATGCTGTATCAGGGGCAACTCCACAGCCAAAACCACCAAAGAAGCAGAAGACTAAGCAGTCCAAGCCTAAGACGAAGAAGCCAATCAAGCCCAAACCCACACAACAGGCACCAGTTAAGACGCTTAGGCCTGTCAAGCCCACCAAAAAAGCAACAAAACCACCTGCCACGAAAAATACGAAGACTTCTGATGACGATACGAAGCCTACGACGAAACCACCTGCGACCAAAGATAAGTCAACTTCCGATGATGACAATGGTCCTACCTCGAAGCCGTCCGCTACGAAAAGCACCAAAACCTCGGATGATGATACCACGCCAACAGCAAAACCCGGAAGCTCGAAGTCGAAACCCACCACTAGCCCAACCAAGGTATCATCCAAGGATGATGACAGCACTTCAAAGTCCAAGTCAATATCTGCCTCATCAACAAACGATGATAACAAACCATCAGGAACTATTAGTGGGAAATCTGATTCCAAGCCAATTGAATCTTCAACCAAAGCTCCGAGTTCTTCAGGCACAGGAAGTGCTGACGGAATCACTTCGATATCGACGAGTTCAGATGCCAGTATCTCTTTGCCTTCGTCCTTTTTGACATTTTCTACATCCAAGACCGAAGAGAATGACGCTGGGAAGACAAGCAAGACTGCAGAGGGTTCAGAACCGGGAAGTGTTGAACCAAGTACCACTATCTCGACGGGAACCAATCAAGGTCAAACTGGAACAGCATCCCAAATCGAGCCTACATCCCCATTATCCACACAACCTTCTAACACTGGACCTGATACAAACCCAGGAGGTACCCAGACCGAAATTGAAACAACACCACCTGTCACAGAGCAATCGCCAGTCCCCAGCTCCCCTGCTAATACAAAATCTGGGGAGACTGTCACAGAAATCCAGACTAGAACAGAATCTAGCCCTTCTGAAAGCACTCCAATTGAAACGAACCCTGGGGAAACCGAAACCGAAAGCAAAAAGGAACCTGAGCCTACCGGTACGGGATCAAAGCCAGCTTCCGGCGGCGCTTCTAGCACAAAATCAGGAAAGCCCAGTACTGAGAGCAAGAAAACTGGCACATCCAAGGCGAGTGTAGGTACCAGTTCCAAAACTGTAACTACAAAAGCTCCGACTACCACAAAATCTGGTAGCAATACTGGAAAAGTCACAAGTGGCAAATCAAGCTCAAGTTCATCAACCCACGCCGTTGCATGTAGAATTCCCAAGCGCGGCGAGGTAGTTGATCAATACTGTGATGACAAGGGACATACACATACAACAGAGACAACTTCCATAGTCCCAATTTACACCACGCCAGCTGTAAAATGCAGTAAAAAGTGGAGCCAAGCTTGCTACCATTACCGGTAATTACCTTACTTCGGACTTTCAATGCTAGTACTAATTGTCTCAATAGATCCGTGATGAGTGTTCACACCAACAAAGTACCACCAGAGACCGATATGGCTCGCTTCACATGTGGTGAAACTACTACTAGCTCAGTCGACGGTAAAGCCACAGATCTCTGGAGTTCCAGTTATTCGAAAACTATCACGGTTGATGGAACACCAACTGTAGTCGCAACAGTGCCAGCGAGCAACCAACACCACTTTGGCTGGCTCGACGGTTGGACTCAACGCCGTCAAGGCAAGTGCGATCGTGATGAATGGCCTCCTCGTGCATTCTGGAATAAGAAGGATCAGGTAGGTCAAATGGTTCGTTACCTGCCCAGTAATCAGAATAGAGGCTCTGGGAGCATGTGGAAAAACTTTTGTTGGAAAAATGGTGGTGATCAAAAGGGCAAAGATGGTGTAATGACGAAGCAGTCTGCTTCTCATGTTACCATGAGTAGCTTTAATGCGGAAAGGGTTGTTACGGAAAGTGGATTTATAAGTACGTATATCCCTCAACACTCTCCACAAATCATTTATCGCCGTTCAGCAGCTGACACCTTCCCATTACAGCCACGATCACTTCAGTCCGAGTCCAAGTTACCCGACCAGTATTTGAAATCAAAGACTGGGATAACCTTCCAAATGACCCTCAAGACGGTCTTGAACAAAATCCTTGTTGGCCAAGTATGATTGTGCCCAACGACCCGGGGTTTGCACTTCTCACAGACGACAACTATTACACAAGCAACGCCAAAGGGAAATTAGCCAAGCCAACCATAAATAAATATTCTTCAGCTCCCGATCCAGCAATCACAGCTCATTTAACTCCATTATGGACGGCTACCAAGAGTGTCAAGCCTGCGACTACGTCTGAAGCTGCTGCTGCTGCTGCTGATGATGATGATACCGAATTCGTGGAAGAGGATGCTGAGGGAAATCCTATTACACCGCGAGGTCCAGTACTCGTCAGAAGGATGCAAAATGGAACTGAGATTGAAGAATGGGTTGATTGGAGAGAGTTGGAGCAAGGTTTTTGGAGTGAAGCCGTGATTTCTGGTCCAGCAGAGGTGGAAGCTCTACCTACACCAGTTGTTGGTGTTCAAAATGCGAAATCAACGTTGAGTACGGTTGTGAGGACTGGTGTTACTGCGGGTTTGCCTGTAACCACAGGCGTGTGATGGATTCGTTTATGGTTTATGATTTGATTTTTGGAAATTTGCAGATACAAGCGAGGATTTGAACTTTTGTATCATTATTGTAGTGTCTTTAGTTAGCTTTTATATACCATGCAGCTTTGAATTCAGTTTAAAGATTGAGGGTTCGGCTAATTACATCTGGGTAAATCCCGCTATGGCTCGCAGAAAATTTCTGAACCGAAATTGTGGAGCAACCCAAAAACCGTGTACGCATTTGTGACTCGAATTACCTAACAGAAACAAACTTAAATCATCCACGAAGCCGGAATTTTGTGCTCCATTTGACAAGTTGAAGACAAAATGTAAAAAAGACGACCTCGCCAAAAGTCCTCTACGTGCAAAATAAAAAAAGAGGCCGTCAAAAACCAAGAGAAGACCTAAGAAAACAGCCTAACAGCGAACACAGCCCTCACTTAGATATAGAACTCGATCAAAGCTAAGAAGGATCGTCACCATCACCCTCGCTTATTCATTTCAAAAAGAATACCTCCCAATCAGGAAGCAAAAAAGCTGCAAAAAAGCAAGTATTGATCAATCCTTCCATACCAGGGAGTCGAACCCTGCGCTACCGCGACCAATCTAAACCCAAAGGTTTGTGAGAGGCGGAAATGTTACCGATACACCAGTATGGATTGTATTTACTTGTTGTTGGGGAGTTTTGACTTATTTGGAATTTTGAAGTATTTCAGACTATTGTGGGTAGTAAGTGGGGCCCTTGGGGTGAATGGAAGGTTCTAGGGGGGAAGGTGGAATTCACTTGAGTTCCCAAAAAATGGAAGCACCAGAAAGGGTTCATTTTTGGGCATGAGTAGCTTTTCATCACTATTTTACCCTAAGATAGGACTTCATAGAGGAGAATCAGTAGAAGCATTTGCCCCGAGAGCGGTTTGTCGGTTTAGTTCAATATCAATAAGTGTTAAAGAGCTGTATTAACTTCAATATCGTTGTAATCTGGAAACTGGGTAAACAACAAAAGAGGTAGCAGATAGGTAACATCTCTCTCGTTATTCAACCTTAGCATTATAGTAGAAGTGAACTGAATAGTTAGGCAATGCATTATTATGAACCAATACAAGAAGGAATTTATTTCTTACCTGTTAAAAAATAAGTAACTTGGGTTTTAAATTTTCCAAATGTCCTAAGCTGTTAGGATAATTAAGTGAATTTCCCCAAGTTGTAACGACGAAAGCTAGAGACAGGTTTTGAGACTGAAGATAACTAACCACCAGTAGGTTTACAAATCTTTGTTGCATCTCGCACTTTTGATGTCAGTGACAGAGCACTTTTCAAGAGCAGAGGAGTATAGGTTTTGTTGCATATCGCACTTTTGATGTCAGTAACAGGCCACTTTTCATGTCCAAAGCAGATGAGTATTGGTTTTGTTGCAAATCGCACTTGTGATGTCAGTAACAGGCCACTTTTCATGTTAAAAGCAGATGAGTATTAGTTTTGTTGCATCGCACTTTTGATGTCAACGACATCTAGCATTAATGTCGATACTGTACCTGATAAGAGAAGAGCCTAGATTTGTCTCCTCTGGCCTGCCGCTTTTTATCAGCTTTGAAAGAAGTCCCATTTATAAAAAGTAAGAAAGCAAAGCAGTCTTCTCAGCGTTTACTAGCCTTTTAGGAACCTTGCAGATTCGAAACTGCAAGATTTCTTTCATGGTTAGCTTTGCCTTTCTGAATTTCCAGTAGCCAATAGAATTAAGCGTTAAGATTTATTATGAAGTTAAGTGTATGTAAAGAAGCAGAAGGAAAACAGCCCACCCAGATAGAAATCCCATTTACATATACTACATCCAACACATAAAATCTTATCCCTATAACCTCTTCTTTAGGAGGACTCGATGAGAGTTAGCACATGACTCACTTCAAAATGGGTTAACACTTGCTCACCATCCCTTAACCTTCTAGAGTAGAGCTCTGTCATCTCCTCGAAGGAAATAACATCATCTTACGTCAGGAGGATGTGGTATCTATCTTATAAAAAGGTTCTCTTGCAGTTCTGTGGCTTTGACTAAACCTACAATGCATCCATTAAGGCTCTGGTCCACGGGTGGTGGAGGTATTGAAATTTGACCAAGACAAACTTTAGATATGCTTTCAATAATTTTCATAATGATTGACTTTCTAATTAAGCAGATAAGAGTTGCCTACTTGTCTCAAGAGAAACAATAGAGTCTTGCCATTGGTTCTGTGAAAATACTCTTAGCGAGCCGGATATTCACTTTCAAGTAAAATATACCAAACCTCTCGAACATTGAAAATAAACAGACAGAGTTCAGATAAAATCAGTTGAAGTATGAAGCTTCATTAAATTAGTTGTCACTATGTTTTCCAAATTCTCCACCCAAACCCCCCGCTTCACGGAGAAATTCTCCACCACCTGCCCACAAATATTAATTGAAAATATCACACTCCCACAAGCCCCACAACCTGCATAACTCCACCTACATTTTCAAAGACTCAAATTACCAATTCTGCACTCCATCAAAAGCACAAAAAGCCCTCGTAGCTCAATGGTAGAGCGCGTCACTAGTACTCAAGTATTAAAACCACCTGAATATGATCATGACGAGGTTGCCGGTTCGATTCCGTCCGAGGGCATTAATAAATACCCTAGCAAGTACACTAGGAACTTGCTTTACATATATTTTGGCTGGTTTTATGTTCAAAATTTAGTTTCGATTTTTTTTAACGATTTCTTTTTTGGAGACTTGTTTTTATATTGTTTTTATATTGGAACAATAGGAAGTGGGTTTTAGAAAGATATATTTTCAAGACAAAATGACTTGTATGTAATGCACAAGTTCTATTTAATACGGGAGTTAACTGACTGTAGATGGGGGAGAATTCGCTTAGGAGGATTTAGTACGGAACCGAGTTCTCCATTGCTCCTCTATACTTCAAGTGATAATTGTGACGGTTATAGTCACGAGGGTTGGATGTCACAAGCTTGCTAAGTGATTCACGCTTGCTTAGCGAGGCGCGCTAGTACTAGCGTGCGCAACCTGTATTTAGTTCCCAGCTCTCTCGAGCTCTCCTTCTCTCCTTAGCTTAGAATCCTTGTATTTGACAGTTTCTACGATTCCTTCTCGTACGTGTCGTCACAATAATTACGTTATCCAAGGATACATCTTCTGAAATTGGACTATCAGAGTTCAGTATTTGAGGTTTTTGTAATATTTAATAGGAAACTCAGGTTGCTCACACATGCTCTCATGGAAAGATGCTGCTCTATTTTTCTCGGCGAATATTGCATCTTCCACGGCATGCTAAAAGGTTAAGTTATTAGAAAAAAATAATATCTCGCTGTTATTCGTTGCTAGTAGAAAGAAAGGCATGCGAGTGAAATGGAACCAAATTACGGATATGTGAGGCTTGTATAAACCCATGAAAAGCCACTTGACATAGAGGTGCGATATGCAACAAAACTTAGCCTCGTTTGCTCTTGACATTAAAAGCAAATCTAAACCCACTATACCTTGACATGAAAGTGCGATATACAGCAAAACCTATAACCCTGCGGTCCTGAGGACTCCTGACAGCAAAAATGTATAATGCCGTTGACATCAAAAGCGCGATATGTAACAAAATCTATTCTCCGTCTTTCTAACAGCGATTTGACCTCAAACGCGCTCTCATTAACAAATCTTATTAGTGGTCGTCTTCCTTAATCTAAATTCCATCCGCTAAGTGAAGTCGCAACTCGCTTCGCATCACTGAATGAATTACGAATTTCAGAACTTCCAAGTTTACAAGGCGAAAGAGACGACTTGGCCAAAGTAAAGAAATTGACTTTCCCATCTCTTGGAAAGATGGTACCACCACCGCCGACCCCAGTCAGGTACTTCCCCGTCGAAGCTCCAATCGGTGACTTGGTTATTCCGAATACTTTAACCTAATTTGTCTTCGGGAATCTAGGAACCAGATCGTATTTAAAGATAAATGCTAGTTGTTATATCTCGTCTGAACAACTTTCCTAAGTAAGAGAAGAAGAATAAGTTGAACAGACAAAGGCTAGATATTTACTTTTTTGAATTCCTAATAGATAACAAAGTCTTTTTTAAAAATAAAAATATTATTCAAACCAAAATTTTTCAAGTGCCTTCATATTTCCAAATTCATTAACAAATTCATCGACAAATTCGATATAAAATAGTCTAAACTTTCCTATTTTCCGAAACTATTTTAAATAAGAGCAATAAACATCAAGTTAACTAAAGATATTTTAATATCATCAAATTACCCAACTGACCTGTTTTATTTATATAAGAATACAAAGTTTTTTAAGGTCTAGATTTCCTAGATAAAAATTAGAGACCGAGAAATTGCGAGGTCAGCCACGACATCCTCATTATATACTAACTTCATACATAAAATTTAAAATTCATTTAAACATCACCTTTCTCTAGAAATGATAGAACATTGACAAAGTAGAAACAGTAGTTGCGATCTTATAAAAAGTCAAGTTTTAAATACACCGATGCAATTTTAATAAATCAACTCCTAGTAAAAATTTCTCTTAAACATTTCGAGTAACGCAGCAAAAGAAAAGAAGTTAGTTAACTTACTGACTCCTAATATATTAAAAACATAAATTTGATAATTAGTAAATTCATCCAAACTTCAACTTTTCCCAAGAACATTAAGAAAATGATAAAATATGAGCAAAATTACTAGAGTGGCGCACATATACTTCAAAGTTTCATTTTGTTCATTTCTTCATTCTTCACTACTTCCACGTTTTCATTCCAACGCCACAGGATGCATCAAATCGAAACAACAGGGTATCTTTGACGCGTTCCAAATGTACAAACACAAAATCCCCTCCCAAACTCCAACCTAAAACCCAATTTTCCCCTCCCAAACGCCAAAAACAAGCATTCCCCAATTCAGAGAGAATCTACCAAAGATACCCCCTACACTTCCTACTCTTACAAAGACACTTCGTCATCTCCGCCTTCTTCTTCAAATCCTTCTTCTCCATCTCCAACTTCTCATCCTCCCCATCCACATAATCAAACGTCAACTCCTCCTCCTGCCCAATATCCTTGACCGCAAAAAAGGCCAAATCATGAAACCGTTTCGTCGCATGATCCCCCACCCTCGCGAAAATCCTCAAATTCGGATCGCAAGAATGATTGATGAAGCGCGTAGGACCAGAGCGAAACTCGCCGTCTACAAAGACGGTGTTGGCGAGCGAGGTATCCCGATCAGCGTCGTCTTTGAATTTATCCAGTTCGAAGAGGTAGACGTCTTTTTTCTGGGCGATGGACGAGTTTTGCCGGCGGATTTCGGTTTCTTCTGCGGTGAGGATCTCGCCGACGTAAAGGTCTATGAATTGGCCTTTGCGGATGGGTTGGAGGGCTCGGACACCTATTTCTATATTAGCATCCTTCCATAGCTTCACAAAAATAGAAATAGAAATGGGAGAACTCACCCCACCCACGCCCATCACTCGTCCTAAAAATCTGCAAAGGAACCGTCCGTCCCCTTCCCACCACCCTATTAGGACACCCCTCCCCATCACACTTACAACTCTCATGACACTCATAAATCACCTCCCTCGTCTCCAAATACTCATCCCGCATATAATACCCTCCCTCCCCCTTCTCATACACAAAGACATCCTTGTTATGCTCATCCAACACCGTCATATCCTGTAAACACGAGCATCGCGCAGTCTTGCAATTGTTGGTTTTCTTGCACTCGCAGCCGGAGAAGAAGGCGGGGTCCGGAAGCTCGATGTTGATCCCGGGTTGGGCGGATTGGATGAATACAAAGTCGCGCGGGAGGGACTCGTCGTCTACGCGGTTTACTATGGAGATGTGTGCTGAGGTGTGGGTTGTGAAGGATGAGATTTGGCACCAGTGGCAGGTTTCGTCGAAGCCCTGTGAGGATCATTAGCTACTGCCTGAGTATTGAGGAAGAATTGAGAGGAGATAGACTTACATTTTTGTAATCCGGATGTCCCTTATAATGGCGAATGTAAACTTCCCTCATCGTGACTTTCCGAATTCCTGCTCAATTGAAAACAAAAAGCGAGGTGTTAGAGGAAAACTGAAGTTGTCGCAAAGCACGATGTTTTGAAGTCAACAACGCGTTGGAGTGGGGTTGCCCTTCAATTGGTTCAATCGCCCACAAGGCTGTCTCCCAGCCTCGTGCACGGATTATTTCGCCCAAAAATAATTTCTGCTCAATCTTATCGCAAGCTTCCCCTCCATCAACACCTCTCCCACCTCAATCCACATCCCCCATACAATACCGCCGCAATGGAAGACTCCTCAATCCAAGAAACCCCCTTCGTAAAACAACTAGCCGCAAATGGTACCTCTCCCCTCCTCCCCCATCAACTCCCCAACTAACATCCTCCAGACCGACCAACCCGCGACAAAGCTCTCCTCTCCCTCCAAACATACCTCTCAGGCCGGCGCGAACTTCCCCCCCTCGAACTACTAAAACTCCAAAAAGGCCTCTTCTACTCCCTCTGGCTCTCCGACCGACCAATCCCCCAGCAAAACCTCGCTACCTCCCTCGCCTCTCTCCTCGAGATCCTACCCTCCGCAACAGTCGTCCCCTTCCTGCGCGCGTTTTGGCAAACAATGGCGAGGGAGTGGAATAACATCGATGTCCTGCGGATGGAGAAATTCCTCTTGCTAGTGCGTCGATATCTGCATTCAACCTTCGTCGTTTTGCAAACTGCAGAATGGGAAAAAGAAAGGGTGGAGGAGGTACTGGCTGTGATGGAGGAAATCCCATTAAATGTTGAGGATCAGAGGATACCGATGGGTCTGCGATTTCATGTGATAGATATCTACGTCGACGAGATTGAAAAACTGGGGTTATTAGAGGATATGAATGTCTCTGGTGTCATATTAGACCAATTAATGTCACCTTTGGTCAAATTGAGAGAGGGCAGTCCGACGAAGACGGTTAGGATTAAGGCGAGAGATGCGTTGGGGGATGAGAGGATACCGGGAAATGAGAAGGCGGCACCGAAGGAAGTTGATACGGGGAGTGAGTGGGCTGGTTTTGATGATTAGTTTCTTGCGAAAATCTGGGTGGGGGGCCTTGCATTTATGATCGATCTTGGGAGGGGATTTTTTTTCATGGCATCAGCAAGGCGTTCAGGACAGGCAAAAATCAAAATCAAAATTGTTATTCTACGCTCCTCTCCTTCTTTGGCGAGGGCAAGAAAAATATCGTATTAAACTCTCCTCAACTCACCCGATGCCCAAGTTGAGATGGGGACTGAATGGGTGGACTTTACTCGAGAGTCCATAATGACTTTTTTTTCACTCATGGAGGTGTTGAATTTTCAGAAAGTCAAAAGTCAAAATCAAAAATTTATTATATGCTATTCTTCTTTTTATAAGTGCGAACAAATGTACAGAAAAACCAATTCCTTCTTCTATCATCTTTTCAATTCGCTGTTGCTCCCCTCTCCCACGACGAGGGCCATCTCTGGGTATCTTCTGGCAATCAAAAATAACTCTTGAACGTTCTGCCGATATTACAACGTAAAAAAACAAACAAAACAACGAAAAAAACGCCACCCCAAATCGCAATTCCAAATTCAAAGCAAAAATTCTCTCCCTCTCATCTCCAAAAAATCCCTCTCTCAAAAATCAAACCAAAGGTCCAGGACTCTCATAAAGATGTCCACTCTTACTCAACACCGTCCCAAGCCCCTTATGCACCTCCGCCTGAAACGGCTGGAACGGCACCCGTTCCCCATCAATACTAATATACCCATTCGCCTGATTCTTAGGAATAATGCGGTACCCCAAGATTTTGCGATACGAGACGGCGGGGATATCGAAGAACTTGTTGTCTTCAACGGAGAGCATCATTTTGAGGGCTGAGAGACGGGATATGTTCCCATTGACGCAGACTAAGTCCATGTAGCCGTCTGAGGGCAGGGCTGGGGGAAAGAAGTTTGCGTCGGCGGCCATGTATGCCATCTGTGAAGTTGTGGGTGAGTTAGAGTTTGAGTGGAAAAGGGGAAAGGGGATGGAAGGGGAAAGAAGGGGGAGGGGGAGACGTACGTTTCCGCAGTAGAAATTTCCTAGTTGGTCATAGGGGACTAGGTCCCATCCATCAGGTAACTTATCATTTATCGTTCCATACCGTAAAGGTGGTAAAGCGTCTTCCGGTCCACTAGTAGCCGAAGCATCATCATCGATCAGAAATTTATACCCCCTCCTCTCACTAGCCGGTTCGCGATTGCTTTTCTCCTTCTTGTAATGCTCTCGTATCGATGGTTTATCCTCAATAGCAACCTTGACAGCGATATCACAAGGATAAACCGTTTTCCCGAGTAACCGTGTTAAAAACCCGTAGTAGAACCTCATCTGTCCCATCCAGCGTAAATTCTCGGTCGCCAAATCGGATTCGGCTACAATTCCAACGGATTGTGATAGGAAGCTGAGAGTCCGGGTTTCGCCCTGGGTGATGGAGATTAAATCCAAAGGCGTAGGGATCCCTTTGATCATAGCTAAGGTAGCCAAACTAGGACTATCCGTTCCATTCAGATTACAACTCATAGCATTCCCACTCCCACAAGGTAAATTGACAACGGCAATCTTTGCCAATGCCTTCTTAGCATTCGGTCGTTTCCCCAGTCCGTTGAAGACTTCATGTGGTAGGCCATCGCCGGAACATGCAGCCACCACATCAAAAGCTTCAATATCCAGATTCTCCGCAATTTCTACCGCTTCCCCTTGGTATTTGGTCTTGACCATGTCGATGGAACAATTGGATGCTTTGAGTAAAGGTAGGATATCGCGCGCATACCATTTCTCCGCGCTTCCCTTGCCGCTATGTGGATTGACTAGCACCTTGACTCTCTTCTTCATCTGCGACTCGCCGTAGGATCGATCCAGCAACTTGTAAACCCATTTATTGACTTGTTCCACCATCTGGTATTCAACAGGGTAACTCATCGTCGCAGCTCTAACAACGGTCTTGGAAAGCGGCGAGGCATATTGAATCGTGAGCACGGAATCGACCAATTCCGCCCAAAGGATGTTGTAAAAGGGAATGGCGCGTGTATTCGCAGTACCTATATATACCCCATTAGTTGTTGTTTGGGTGGAAAGATGGATGGGATCCGAACATACCGGATTGCCACAAGCCGAAGCAATTACTATATTTCTTCTCCTCAAATGATTCATCTACGCATATCAGCCCTGCCATTTACCTAGTATACAAAGGAAGCTCACCTAAAACAATCAAGGCATCCGTCCCCAAAGTCAGCGATGCATTCTTCCCTAGCGCAAGCGTCGCATCGACCGCGAACGAGTTCCCTCTGCCATTCTCGTCAAAAGAAGGATTAGGATCGACAAAAGGGTTGTCGGCGGACAACGGAATCTGTTCTGTCATATCTTCTTAAATAAATCCAAGCCGACAATCATGGTCGTCGGATTTGGTGGTAAGAATTAGTAGTGTAGTTGGGGAAACAAGAGGTTACAGAGGGTGACGTTCTTCAGCCAGCCGGACCGAGACACCAAAAAGATGCCGAGCGAGATACATGTGGACTACTGGACCGCTGGACCACTGGACCAGCCTGTAGGCCCATGGTCCGCCTTGCATATGATAATGACCCGACTTGCCTTTTTCAGTATCCCCCGCGCCAGAAAAGTGCCAGACGAGCAGTAGATGATAATCACTAGGCCTGTTCAGTACCTGTACTTGTACCTGCACCAGCACCTGTATCTGTATCTGTACCAATAGTTCTGCAGCCGCGGCTTATAATAAGCCTTCGTGAGCTAAAGAACCGACTATCTAACTTGAAGAATAACCTCACCAGTCGACTCAGAACAATAGCTATTTATGCCCAAAAGAAATCAATAATCAACTGCGGCCTCCGCCAACAATCCATTTGGAGAAAACAAGCTCGTATAATAAGGGGAAAATAAGCGGATAGGCCACTCCAAGTGGCCAACACGGCTACCTAGTCTTATCTCTCATGCGGACAGAATTGCATGTGCCAAAAGACTCAAGTGCCGACTACAGCATACCCAATTTCTCCTCCAAGATCTCAATACAAGCATTGAGATCCGGCTCCCAAGAAATGTAATTCATGCGCACCGGTCGAAAAACCGGAGCCGGTACCTTGGAAACTCACAGATCTCGTCCCTGGGCCCTGACATTTCAACACCCACGCCTCACTTATGCAGGGTCTTACCTACTCTGCTTCAAGGTACGAACAACCCAAACACACCACAGCTTACTTCATGGACTCAAGAGTTCAAAAAATCTTGCTTCATTTTCAACCCCTCCGCCAAATATTCTAGATAAAAAACTCCTTTTCGCTTTTCCATTCATAATGATGAACATGAAAAAGGGCCCACTCGACAAAAATTTCTGAGGGCGCCGAATGAGTCCTGTTCGCTCAGTGCCTTCTCTCTCTGCTCTTGCTCTCATATATCTCATTAAGAAGTGATACGAGTCCGACAAGTCCTTCATATAAAAGGGGGTGATACAATCGGCTAGTTCACTAACATCATCCTCCCACTCAAGCTACCTCACCAACTTTGTTCAAGCCCTTTAGCGACCCCAAGCTAAGTGCCAAACCTTGAGATCTACTTCGAATACGGACAAAGCCGGTAACCGGTCCATCCTCTCCCTCCTTTTCGATGCTCAAGTTGGCAAGTGCATCCTCACCTAAAAAAAAACTAGTTAGGCCCGTCATAATTTCAATAGTCAGAGAGTGAGTGCACTTACCAAAAACGCTTCGTGCGTATAAATTCGCGCTCAAAAATTGACAATCGCCCTTCAACGACGCTTCAGGGGTCAAACAACTCATATTCGTGCAAGCCATCAGTTGCGTCAGGAAATCCCGTAACGACTTGGCCTTGGAGTTGATGTTGACCTTGTTCTCCCACTCAAACTCGGTCCACATGGTACGGAATTGGGTTTCCGTGCACACTGCTGGCTGGATGTAATCCATGATATCAACGTGGACATCGTTCAGGATGACTACATTGTTTTCGGTCGAACTGGCACCATCGTAGACAACGTTGCCGAAGATAACACCCGTATCAGTAGATGAAACTTTAATGGTGGTTTGGACGTTCTGGAAGTCGTGAGGTCCAAGGTTTTGTGTGGTAGGTCTTTCCACAACCTTAAGATCGCCTAGTGTTGCGAATTCCACAGAGAGATTTTGAAGAGTCTCGGTTGTTTGGTTGACCAGGAGAACGTCGAGGACAATATCAAATTGGTGAACCTTGACATACGCCTCTGCATAGACTGGATCCGAGAATCCAGTAAGTTGCACAACACGGCTAAGCTTGGAAGACAGGTCCTCAACGGCAGAATCTCCACCAGTGGCCTTCTCCAAATCAAGCTCAATCTCGTCAGTGCCGTCGCCAGCATTCTTCTTTGCTAGTTGACGGATTGAGACAACATCGTCGACTTGAACAGCCGTCTTGGCCTTTTCTTGAGCTTCCTTTGCGGCACGCTTCTTCTCTTCGACTTGCACCATAGCCCTGAAAGCTGTGCGGGTATCGTCAAGGAAGACTGTCTCGAGCTCCTTGTTTTGTGCAAACTCGGCAAGAGATCTTACACAAGACATGATTCTGTCAACAGAGTCCTCGTCAATAGGTGCTTTGACGAATTGTGATTGTCCAACACGGATGATAGAAATCATGATAAGCATTGCCTCAGCACGGAGTGCGTTGGTGCGAGCGACATCTTTAGAGATCTCTGAATGTCGCATGACGAGTTTGGTTAGGGTGGACGACAGGACGGAAGCGAGATAATAATCTCCGTCGAGGATAAGTTGACGAAGAGGGGGCTTTTGGGCTGCCTTGACGGCTTCTAATTTTGCAGCTGCAGCGGATGTACTTGTAAGGGCACTCTCTGTCGCATAGGTGCCATCTGCAAGAACTCGGCGTGATCCGGTAGGTGCTGCTTTTGAGTGGCCGTTAACTTCGTCCTTTGGTGGTTCATGGCCGTCCGCAACCTCATCCAAGAGACGTTGTTCTGAAGCCAAAATTGGTATTTCACCCAAACTAGCCCGAATACGCTTCCACGCATCTCTAATATCATGGGCCTCAAGTGAGTATTCTCCCACAATCCAAAGTGCGCCTCGGTACACCTTACCAGCACGAACCTCGCTCAAAGTAGAAACTAGGCGCTCAACAATACCCGCACGCAACTTGGGGAACTTCTCAACTACCTCTTTGACGAAAGAAATAACGTCTACGGCTGAAGTGTTATTGAAATCTGCAATGAAGTCCATCAATAAATCGACCACGCTAGCAGCAACCTCTGAGAATTTGATTGCACATTGGTGTATTGAGTGGATCAACAATTGTCGGTATTCGTTGTTCTTTTCGTACTCTTGATCCACCGTCTTGGTCAATTCCTTCTTCAGCAGTAAAACAACTTCTTCGACGTTCTTGCTGGAAACCATTTCCAAGGCAATCCCTAGAGCCTTCCGTCGGACGTCGATATCTGGACTTGAGAGCACTCTGAGAATTTCCATAGTTAAATCATCGAGAACGCCCTCGTTCTTCTGTCTTAGATGGTCGACTCGGTCCAACACAATAAGCTTGACATTGTTGTCGGCCTCTTTGATGCTGAGCTCAATAAACTTCGAAGCAGCAGCCTTAACTGCCACAGGATTGCTGGTCAATGCGGTAAGAGAAGAAGCAGCCTCATAGACCACGGTACTGGCGCCAGCTTCCAGGAGATCAAAAATGAGTCGTAAGTAACGGGCTTTGTTTTGAGAGTTCTGGACGGCATCCTTGCGAATGAATTCCAGCTCCACTAACTGCAAAAGTTCATCTGCGTTTGGAATACCATCAAAAACGCTGCTCAGATATGTCAAGGCGCTGTCGTGGCTAATGCTAACCAATGCAGCGAAAGCATTACGTTTGCAAGTATGGTCACTCTCCGTCTCCAAGAATGTAACGATCAGCTCAGGGGCGTCTGGAATAAGGCTTTGGAAGTGTTGGAAAATAGAGGCAACAGCAAAGACGGCGTTTTTGCGGACATATGCATGGCGATGCTCCAGGCATGAGCGGGCGGTGGATAGACAAGGCTCGATAAGCTCAGCTTCCCGGAGCTTGCACAAGAATCGTAATGTGTTCCCTCGAATGTATTCGTTGGGGTGCTGTAGATCGTTTCTGATGCCGTTACTAAGAATGGCATTAGTTTATCCTCTGCTTCATGTGCCATAGATATAGTTACCAAACCAAAATCATCTCCTGCTTCAACTTGCCGCTGGCATCTAGCTTGGGGCATATCTCATAGTAGAAATATAGGAGCTTCTTCAAAGCCTTGTGTTTCGAAGGCATGACGAATCGAATAATGTGCATGAGTAATTGAGGCATTGGATCCCCATTCAACATGACTGTGAGAATCCGCTTCATGGTTTCCACCTTGCTCTCATCTGTTCCCTTCTCCAACTGTGTCCGCAACTCGGACATGGAAGGTACGTCTGCCGCATTGTCCTGGTGCACCAAACTGTAGGAATTCTCCAAGAAGGACGCCATATTGGCTAGAAGTATGGAGTAGAATGCCGCAAAGGCTGGTTGTGTTTAAGTGTCGTTGAGGTTCAGGGGATAGCGGTGCGGTGGGTGAGTGGGTGGGGTGCTTATTCGTGGCTCTGTGTCGAGAGTGAGTTGTAGGAGGAGTAGGAGGATTGGTGGATCGTTTATGGGAGGAGAGTTGTTGCAAGAGTTGGGATTGTTTGCAGAAGACCTTTCACGCGGAGGAGGGAGGAGGCAAGTCGGCGCATTCAGAGGTTCATCATGGTATATGGAGGTGGTATGTTTGGGTCTGATAAGGTAGCGTAGGGTAGCTTTCTGTGATGCTGTTCAATTCAATTTTAGCGTGTGTGGGAGCCTGGCTCGCAAGGCAAGAACCCCCGCCAATGGCTTTGGCCGGCCTCGATACCAAAAAGCTTCAGCCTTCTCCCCATCAACATCCAAAACAACCTTGCGCGTTGGACGATAATCATGGCGGCCTCTAACGAACCCTTCTACATCCGATATTAGTTTGTATCCCTCCTATTATATCCAAGGAAAATACTAACACTTATTCCAAGCTCAGGACATCAAGGACGACACGGCCATGAATTTCTTGGTGAGCCCCTTCGACACCTTCGATTTGTTTGCGCAACCACTGATCGTGGAAAACAGAATTCGATTTCCGAGTCCTAGGAGACGGAAGAAGCGCATCTGCACGTTATGCAAACAACTCCAATTACCGAAATGATTCTCTCATCAGAAAAGAGAGTACGTATACATCCAACTCGTCGCCAAGGCGACCGCTAATCAACGAATCTCAATAGTGTGCGTCAGTTCCCTCCTCGTGGACGAGATCAAGCGAATTATCAAGACGAGCGAAATCATGAAGTAGGTTGGAGTTCGCGGGGGATTCTAGAAGCCTTGGCTTACAGTCTAATAGGGAAGACGACAAGAACTGGCCTCAGAAGAATAAGGATGGAAGACAAGAGTTGGAAATCCGGTTGGGGGGCGAGCACATCTCATTCGAGGTAGGTCCCATTTTTCCCTAACCCGAACAACTTCTAATGGGAATACTTCCAGACGGCCAAGATTGGTTCCCTGGTCGATGTTACCGAATCACAAGATCCTGAAGGTCTCCGTGTGTTCTATTATCTTGTTCAGGATCTAAAAGCGCTGGTATTTTCCTTGATTGCTCTTCACTTCAAGATCAAGCCTATTTGAAGGGAGATGGAAGTAAAAAGTTGGGGAAGACGGAAATACGGAGTCGGGCGTTACATGTTTTCCATATGCAGAGGATACCAAACGACAACCCAAATTCGGATCAATTCGAAAATGTTGCTATTTGAATTACATTGAAATGCCGAACCAGGAAGGTAATTTACGGACTTGGAGTTGTGGCAGATATGGAGGAGAGTGGAACTTTAAAAGGATATTCCTGCTCAAGACATAGCAAAATCCAGTTTTGAGTGTCGTGGAATCACAACATGTTTTCTGGCCATCTCGATACTCACATTTTTGACTGATTGGTGTCTAATTATAGTAACACAACGGTACGTTTCTCTCACGCAAACTGTTTAGTCCCCTCTTTTCCTGACCTGGATGGGGGTGGATCCCTTTAGCTGTTGTGGAATAGGTAAAAGTGCCACAAATCCCATGATTGATACCGATACGACTAGTAGCACAAAAGTGGACATGCACTCGGCTTTTTACTTTTAACTTAAACACACTGAATTAAGTTTGGAAATTGTAGAATTTCAGATGAACTAGATTTATAATTCACTACGATCGTCCAATGTATACAGCAATAGTTGACTAGTTCAGCTAGTCTATTTATAATCTTGTTGATAGTGATTCGGTGTTTGATGTCTCCCCCACGCCACTCGCTCTCCACAAAAGCCCCCTGTCAACCGCTAAAGCTGGCCATTAGTCTTCTCCAACATCTATCTACACGCACATCTCGCAGCTGGTGCACCTCCTTTCTGATTCTTCCTGACGATGCATTGCACGACGGCGCCCCTTTACATCTAATTGCTTCGCGCTTTGTCACGTTTCTTCCCTTCCTGTATCATTAGTCCTACCTTCCGTCCATATTAAGCCTGGCCGGCGCGGGCGCAAGCCAAAGCCCCAATGCCCACCCCTTCGAGCGACGAGATAGATATCGAGGGTATCGCGGCTACACCTCCGTCGCACACCTCATGCCCGCCTGAAGATGATCGAGCCAGCTGGAGGAATGTAGAAATGGACGATAGCCACGAGGAGGCAATTGTGACCACGACCGAAGTAGAAGTCCTTCAACAGCCCACGCCGCCGTCGTCGGACGCGCACGGCACCGGTTCAACGGAAACCCACATCACGGAGCAGCCAAATGTCAAACGAATGGACATCGATGAGGAGGCTCCTGCAGCGGATATGCTGTCGCCTATGAGTGCGGAGGGCGACAAGCAGGACGAGGCCGAGTTGCCGGCAATAACGAGCACGGATTTGGGCTCACCATCTATGGGTTACGACTTTTCTAACATACGAGTATGTATACAAGCATCGATACGTCTTGGGAGGACAAAAAGGCACTGTGCTAATCGGTTGTTCAGCTTATGCCATCATCTCCTTCCTCATTTCTTCGTGCCGGCAGTAAATTCCATGGAACCCAACAGTCGGAACGACAAGTTTACGACGTTCAAGTGGAAATCAAACATGTAGATATGCGAGAGTCATTTCTTTGTGGATATCTCCGAATCCAAGGTGGGACAATTCAAACCTTGTGGCAGATTCTTATACTGACTACAGGATCTCAGGATTAACGGAGGACCACCCAACATTAACAACATACTTCGAAGGCGAGATAATCGGTTCGAAATACACCTTTTTGACTCAACACCAAGACTGGGGATCGAGTGATAAAGTAGACCTACAACATTGGGCGAAATTCTCCGCGTTCCGGCCATTTCAGAAAGCTGCTAAGAAGGGGCAATTCAATATACCACAGCTAGCACAACGAGAGAATATATTCATGCGATGGAAAGAGCATTTCCTGGTCCCTGATCACCGAGTACGGACGATCAGCGGAGCCAGTTTCGAGGGGTTCTACTATATCTGTTTTAACCAGATTCAGGGGACTGTTAGTGGGATATATTTCCACGCAAAGAGCGAGAAGTATGTCATAACATTGACTCGGCCCACTCAAAGATACTTTGCTAATACATTCGAGTTCTGATAGGTTTCAACAACTAGAATTAAAGCATGTTGAGGATCGCGGCTGTTTTGCAGCAATGGAGTTTCGATGAATAATGAATTTTTTGATGAGGATGAGGTTATAGGTATACATTTGATGGGAGTGAACAATGGGAATTAGGGCGTCCCCTCTTTTTTTGGAAAGGAAATATGGGCCTGGAAAGTGGTGTTGAAAGCTGGGGGTGAAATGCATATTGGGAAACTTGAGTCTTCTGGCATCAAGGAGGGAGTTATTCAAACCATATCTAGTTTCGAGCGTCTGGTGTTTATGTTGCCGTAATTGAAAGGTTCCAAAGGGTGCTTAGGGTTGCTTACCCGTGCACTTACAACTCAAAGAAGATTGATTTTGAAAGTTGTGAATATCCTCGGATGAGATATGTGGTGATAGGTGGTTTGTTCCTTTACATTAACTCGAACCATTGTCGTACGACCTAAATTGGAACTTGTATTTAATCGGCTTTGAAATCCGAAGCTGTCTTGAAGCTGCTGCTGTAACGGTCTCGAGCACTCGTTTGCCCATCCCCTCTGTTGCATCCACCCCTAGCAGCAGCCTGATTTTTAGGCCGAGGCTGACAACCTCGCATTCATCCTATCGACACGCAATCCTACCCTCCACCCAAACACCAACTCTCTACTATACACCTCACAACTCACACACCCCTCTCTAAATACAAACAAAACAAAACATTACAAAAACACTCCTCACGACCTAATAAACCATGGATTTCGCCCCCTACCAAGACCAATCCCCCGAAACCTCCCGCGCCCTCTCCCCACCCCCCGTAGAAGGCCGTCGCTCCTTCTCCCCCGCCGACGGACGACGCTCTTTCTCTCCTGCGCTGGGATCACCTACTAAGGCTACGAGTCCGCTTGCGAATCCTTGGGGTGCTGCTTCTTCTACTACTACAAATGCATTTGGTAATGATGGGAGTGGTGGAATAGGTGGAAACGGAGGGGGATATTTTGGGGGGAATAACGGGGATGCGGAAAGTGGGAGAATTGGAAGATTGAATGAATTCGAGACGAGTTTACCGATAAGACTGGATTATGAAGCTTGTTTGGCGTATTTGCTCTTACCGCCTGCGGGGGGTGTGTTGCTTTTGATGTTTGAGAGGAAGAGTGATTATGTGCGGTGAGTTTGGTTTCTTTCCTATGGGGTTCTCATGAATTTTGAGGAGGGAGTTGGTGATGGTGGTGGTGAAAAGGCGAAATGGTTTATCATGGGAAATTTGGAGATATGAACTATTACTGATTTTCTGGACTATCTAGATTCCATGCATGGCAGTCCTCCCTCCTATTCTCCGCCATCTTTGTTGTACACCTGATATTCTCGTGGTGGACATTTATATCTTGGGTTCTGTTTGTGGGAGATGTTGTTTTGATTGCGTATCTTACTATGAGAGCTTATCGAGATGGTGAGTTCCCCAAAATCCAAACCTAACCCAGATCCAAGCCACCGTTTATGAATTGTACTAATGTTTGGTTTAGCGGACACACTTGATCGATGCGAAGTTCCGTTCTTTGGACAGCTTGCAAGTAGCATACTTGATGATGAATGAGGACGTTTGATGGCTTTTTATGATTTTTCGCGTTCTTTCAGAGATACCCTTTTTTATAATGCGGGCACAGTAGTATATTTTTGTAATTTTATACATAGATAATAATTGTTAATTGATAATATCTTTTGACTTCTCTGTTTTTTCTTTTCTGCTGTCCCCTATGCAAAATATATTTGGGAAAAGCATCAAGTAGTTTGTTTTCTCAAGCCCCCCCTCTTCATGATTCCTCAATGAGCCAGTGTTGTCAAATCAACCCCGGAAACTGTTATATTACATATATCGCGGCATACCATATGGCCGTGACTGCTCCGCCACAAAATCTGCAGAAATGGAATCCACACGAGTAACTCTCGCAGCAGGAACCCGATTCCCAATATCCAGAGGCTGCGTAGGCATAGGACCATCCAAAACCCCACTCATAGCAGGCCAAAACTGACTAGCCATATTCAAGCTTGTATCTGTACTCTCCTCGTTGTCGCCATCCATCTCATCCCTCAAAGCCTGAACTTGCTTCTTCAACTCTTTCCATAGAATATTCCCACTCAAATCATCTTCCCTGCTGTGCCTGGCCTTCCTCTTTTCGTCCTGTCTTGCCACGATAACAAGTAGAGCAGCGACAAAAGCTTCCTTCATATAAGCGAATGAGAAGTCCTCTGTGATATCTGCGATGCGAACGGACATTTCGCGTGGGAAATCGACCTTCTTACTCTTAGATAGTTTGTGACGCCAGTACTCTGAGTATTGAACTCTTTCCTCTCTCGTCGGGACGCCGAAATAATACTTCCTATCAAATCTCGAAGGGCGCTTGGAAATTCCAGGGTCGAGACGCTCTAGATGGTTTGTACTCCCAATCATAAGAATTCCATGATTTGATTCTAGACCATCGACTTCATTGAGGAAGTAACTTCTCGTCAGAGGACTAACCAAAGCATCAATATCTTCGAATATCAAGAGACAAGGAGCCATCTGCCTCGCTTTCAGGAAGACGGTTCGAATTCCAAGTTCGGGACCTCCGTAACTGGCGAAGGATTTCACGTACAGTGATTCGATGGTTGGATTTACCCGTTTCGAGATATCGTGCATGAGAGCCTTTGTAGAAATCGTCTTCCCATTCCCTGGTGGGCCGTGGAAAATCACACCTCGTTTCCAGGGGACGCCGAATTCTGCGTATCGTTCTTGGGACTCGAAGAAGCCGAGGACATCCGAGATGATGGCTTCCTTCTTCTCTTGCTCGAGGATGACATCTGTCCAGTTCGATTTCTGAATGTTCTCCCAGAGTTCCTTGTTCTTCTGCCACATGCCTTGGTTGAAGACTAGGACTTCGGAGTGCAGATCTTGCATCCATTTCGTAGCTGCTCTCACGAGCTCATCTGTCTTTTTCTGTGCGAGTGCTTTTTCTTCGTCATTCATTGGATGATTGGACTTCGAGGGGGGGACGAGGATGTAGTTGTTTTGTGCTTTCCCGTACATGCCGTCACTTCCAATAACGACAAATAACAAGAAAACCTCTCCTTCAAAGACATAATCATAAGACCCGAACTGGACGGTCTCCACGAAATCGCCACCATTCGCATCATTGTATCTTCTCGTTGGTGGAGCGAATTGTCTCTCGAGGAGTCCATCGTTGGAACGAAGGGAGTAAGAGCAGTCGGAACTGGAATTGGCGAATGCGAGGAGATTGCAAGTGAAGCCCGGGTTGATAGTGAGATGGTGTCTTGGGTATTGATTGCGGAGAGCTTCGACAATTACGCCTTCTGTGTACCACCGTTTTCCGTGAGTGTTCTCGAAGAAGACTGATGATGTTGTTGGCGGGGGACCAGGATAGGTGGAGACATGGATGAATTCATCGTTTGAAGACATTGTGTATATAATTGCGTTGCAAGAATCGTGAATTCAAAAGAGAGAGTAGCAGCAGAAATCAGCAACGAAATCAGAACCAAACGAAAAGAAGTTCAAAACAAGTCTGTTTTTCTTGTACAAATGTTGCTGCCTTGCAGCCGCGCGACACAGAGCGACACAAGACACATGTAATACGAGCGGCAAAGCAGAAAGGCTGTGTGCATACAATTCAACTTCCTGAAACGCCTTACATGTTTGCCGATCTCATTGAGGAGTTCACGAGGACCTTTCCTTGCTTCTCGTGGGGTTGTACCAAGTTGATGCGGGTTTCTCATGCATGCAGTGTTTGGAGGAAGTTCGTTGGTTGTCGGGTAAACTGGAACCAGAAAGGTGCACCACAGGAGAGGCTTGGAAGGGGGGCGGATTATCCGGGTCATGTGATTGTGTTTAAAATATGATAGAAGGTATAGTTGTAGTTGTAGGGCGAGTAGTATTGGTGCGATGATGAGAGAAAGTGGAAGTGTTTTGCTATTGTTCTGTAACTCAAAACTGCAATGAAGAACTTGCCTTGCGATGGACTGTAAAAGCGGCGGTGGTTATCACTTCGTCCTCCCTACCTAGTTTGGTGTTCCAACCTAGACACTTTTAATTTGGATATCTTGGAACAATCAGGTTTCATCAGTCTGTTGTATTTGAGGTAATATCAAATTGTACTAGAAAGTTCAATAAACGAGCTATTTGCTCCTCCTTTTTCTGTTAACGGCCTCCAGAAACATGTACATACATATTGAGAATCGAAAGATTGGTCAACGCTTAGCGTTTCCGATACTGTAGAATGATCGCTTGGAGTAAAAGAATCGAGACCCCCAGCTACCAGCATAAATCGCTGCACTTTCACAAACACATCAACAACCAGTACAATAGGAAGAGGAAAAATGATAGCCGAGGACGCAGCAGAAGTAAAAAAATGAATTCCCTACTAGCGCTTTAATCGAATACAAAAAAATTATTTACAAACAATTCAAAGTAGCAAAGGCCACCACCCCCCATGATACCAACCCAACCAACCCCTTTTCAAATCCAAAATGTGCCGTGTACCAAAAACCAGACTTACCAAGTCAACAGTCCCCATCCAAGACCAGAAAACCATCGCCATGGCGTACGAGAAAAGCCATCAAAAATACAATTTCCCTCAAGCAGAGCCTTGGCTTCGAGTCTTCCTCTGCGCCTTTCCAACAACAGGTTCCTTCTTCTCCTTCTTCGCAGCACCACCTTGACCCTTAGGTCGTCCCGGCTTCTTCTTCTCCGTCGTACCGTTTGCAGGAGCTGCTGCTGCCGTTCCATTTGTATCGGTCTTTTGTTTCTTCTTGTCGTCGCCATTCTCTTGCTTCTTTTCGGCAGCTGCGTCGACTTTCTTGTCAGCCTTTCGCTTTTCACCCGCTTGAGCTTCTTTTCCGTTGGTATCAGGGGTGGCTTCGTCTTTCTTCTCCTCGGATTTGTCATCCTTAGCTTGGGCGGGATTTTCCTTCTCCTCTCCAGTCTTCTTGTCTGTCTTCGCCTCGTCCTTCGAAATTCCATTTTGTTTGTTCGAGTCTGAACCAGAGGCTTTGCTTTCGACCGTCAATTCGCTGGCCTTCTTGACGACATCGTTGCCGCTGCGCTCAATGTGAACTGCTGGGTTGGACTCGTCGCCATTCTTGGAAACTTCATTTCCGCGATTTGTAGTTATCGTAACTTTTGACGACTCGACCTCTGCAGCAGTTCCTGATGGATTGCCATTGCCCCATTTCCAGGAAACTGAGTGATGAATGTGTTAGCCATTTGAAGCTGGGACGAAGAGCCAGAATGGGGTGCGGATTCAAGACGTTCGCGACGGGGAAGTTCGGACTTAAGAGTGCGGAAGCTTTGAATGTGCAATTGGGGAAAGTTGAATTTATAAGAAGAAAGAATTTGGATAATTAGATTCTCAAATTTTCAATTGTAAACAGGCCTGGGAAGCAGCTTGTCGTACCTTTGTCTCCTGTTTCTACCGGACCAGACATGTTGATCTTGTATGACGTACGTGAGCTGAGCTCGTGAATGTGGGAAAGTAGAAGGTGGAATCGAGAGTGTTGTTGGATGTATTGCAACCTCGCGACGTGAAATATGATATCAAATAGTATGCGCCGATGCAATTGATGGGTTGCGATAGGAAAGAAGAGGTGATGTTGCGGATGGAGGATGGTGATGGGACGAGGTTGGAAAATGACGCTTGTGGAGATCGAGGTACGAGACAGGGGGTAGCTGAGGTAAGAAATCCGATATTCAAGGTTCCCCACTCGGGATCTTCCAAGTTTGCTCTGTGCCACAATTGACAAAGGGAAACGTGACGAAGGGGCTTAAAATGTGGGGTTGCGGGGACAGCTAGTGACCACTGAAACAATAATTGAACCATATTTCTTCTACCGAAATACACTTTGATGCCAATATACAGGCTATTCAAATGCCAATCAACGCCGTCGTATGCTTCTTCATACCTGTACGCCAAACTCCCAGAAAAAACCCTCGACATCATGTAGATGTCTATCAAGCAAGACGGAGGGAATCAAGAAAGTCAAGACTTGATGCTTCTGCAGCCACTTCATCAAGTTCCTTCTGTCTCGTTTCTCCAAGCTCCTTGGGGAAAGTATTTCGAAGAAAATTCATCACCCAATCCGCTTCTGAAATTCTGTCGTGATCTAGTAAAAACTTGGTGGCATCGAACCCAAGATTTATGGCCCTAGTAGTAGCTGAGACGCTTATCCTTTCTACGCTCGTTTTATCGACAGGCTGCCGGTAGCCCCTTGTGTGCAAGTTATCCCAGCTAGAGAGTACTTCTAGCGCCGATTCAACGGTCGGTTGGGTGGGATGTAGAAGTAGTATGTGGGCCATTCTTATCTCATAACCGATGCTGTCTACCAGAATACCTGGTAAAGTGTCGATAAATTTTGTATAAGCATCTTCAGAAGCTTGTGGGCGGATGGAACGACCGTTTATTGTGAACTCGATGAGATATTTTTGAGTGGAAGCTACTAGCACATCTATAGCAGACTGTCTAAGTCCAATGCTCTGCAAAAAAGAGTAGCCTCTGCTAAGCTGAAGGTAGGCATTGTCGAGACACGAAGAGTGTTTGGCCTCTGCCATGACAAGCTGCAAGAGAGGCCATTTTTCGGAAGCCCACTTCTTTTGCCGTAATTCTGCTTGTATGTTCTCCATGTTTAGAGTCAGATTTCTCTTTATCCATGTCCACTAAATTTTTCAAGGTTAGTAAGAAGTGGTCTTGACACGCTTTTCGATTCAATAGATAGTCATAAATCCCGGTTTGCAATACCCAAATTTCTAAACTGAAAAGGCCAAAAAAATAGAAGGAAAAGAGAGTATTCTTACCACTACATCTTGCAAGCCCTCAGCAACCAAGAAGTACATAAATATCCCTGTGAAGTTCTTATCGGCAAGAAACGAAAGGTCGTCTGCCCAACCATTGGACACGACCCATTTCATAACTACAAGACCAGCCCCCGAGTCTTTTGCTCCAGAGTCACTGAGTCTTTTCTGCTCCATCCGTAAACAAGTTGTTGCCGAATCTAAAGTCATCATTCCTTTTGCCACGGCTTTCGTAAATGTATCCATTGGCAGCGAACGACCGCGGATAACTTTAGGTTTTGCGAGCAGGGGATTTGTGAGGATGGATTGGAAATGCTGTGTAGTATGACGACTACCTTGGTTGGGTGTGGAAGGAGGGATTGACTTTGCAAGTCTTTCCCCAATGGGGGACTTGGTCGGGCCATGTTCTGAATCGAGATGTTTTCGAAAGGAGGTTTTGAGGAGGCCAAGGAGTTTATGTGCGTCTCGATCATTCAGTGGGAGAGGATGGTGTATGGTAAGAAGACTGCGTGTCTGCTGGTGCAGCAGAGCTTGGGAGGGGCGAAACATTTCGAGGGGATTATGGGCCGATGGCCCTCGAGATGGAGGTTGGGATTGAGGAGGAAATATCGAGAGGGTAGATGAGTAGTAAAGTCGGAGATGAAGATTAGACAGGCAATCGATTAGCTTCGCGTTAAACTAATGGTAGGGACGGTCGAGTGGTTCTGAGTGTTGATTATTCCAGCGGCGGGGTTTGACAGCTTCAAGCTTATGAGATGCCAGCAACAGCCGAATGCTGGTTGGTGCCTTAGATAAGTTACTTTACCTGAGAGGTAAGGCTAGAACTTTGTAAGAGCACGTGATACTAGAATAAGTAAAGTCAAACTTGGCGGTTGGTTCCGAGGCCCCAAGGTAAGACTCCTGAATACTTTATGCGATTCTTCACTCCTATTTGTGCTGCATAAAGACTTGAGTGAATGGAACCCTAACCCTAACTACACATAATTCGGACCCATAAATACCACAGTGAATTGTCTCGTCCTGACCTTGTCCCCAACCAAGATTAGTCCAGGGCGCGTACCTACGGTAGACGCGATTCATTCAGGAGAAGCTCTAGACGAACAAGGCCCTGCAGCAGCCCCCAGCAACCTGACCAACAGCCCAGCAGCCCAAAAGCACTGCGCTAAGGAAAGCTAAGGAAACCTCGTCCGTCATTCTTTCGCAACAACACCAAAACCACCACCTCCTCAAACCACCTGCAAATCTCACCTTCCATCAACACCACAACACCACGCCCACAACCGTCTCTGTCGCAATTCCCTTCCTGCCCGCATTGATTTCCCCTCACATACACCATCCAGCACAATGTCTGAGGTGCAATCCAGACCCGTCGCACCGCGCGGCAGAGGTTCAGCTCGTGGTCGAGGAGGCTTCTCATCAAGAGGAGGACGCGGTGGTAGACCTCACCCAACAAATGGCGCAGATCATGCTGCCCCGGCTCCAATTAAGGACGAAAGCGAAGTCGGTCAACTGAAGAGACAGTATGGCAGCAAAGTCACCACCATCAAGGAGATGTTTCCCGACTGGACCGATGAGGATATTGTATTTGCTCTGCAAGAGACAGACGGTGACTTAGAGAATACCGTCGGTCGCATAACTGATGGTACGCATCCGACTCGCCATTCAATGCCATTACTGACTTGGATCGCAGGCACAATCTCACAATGGGGCGAAGTTTCAAAGACTAAGAAAGATCGATCTCGATCAAAGGCCAAGGACGCAGCCGTCTTTGGTGATGCGGCTAATCAGACCAGAAACTCGCGCGGTGGTCGAGGCGGTTTTGATAGTGGCAGAGGAGGCCGTGGTCGTGGTACAGAGCGCGGTAGAGCAGGAAAGGGCCGTGGAGCTTCCGTCGCACACACGAATGGAGGACGCAAGGAAAATGTCGTCGAGTCCACTCCTACCATTGAGTCGAATGCATGGGATACCGCCGAAACACCAGCATGGGACAGTTCCGCAAAGGCTGCTGATGCCCCCGTTGAGGAAAACAGTTGGGAACCTTCCGCTGGTGGTGCTACTGCAACTCCTGCTGCCCCTGCTACTCAGGCTTCGAGCATTATTCCAGACGGCGTGAAGAAGAGTTGGGCAAGCATTTTCGCACCCGCTCCTGCTCCAAAGAAGGCCCCTGAGCCCGTGGAGAAGTATGTTCCCCTGGCTTGTGATAAATGCTGGTTTTGCTAACATTTTTTTTTCTAGACCCGCCCCAGAACTTGTTAAGGCACCAGAGCCCGTCGAGATTCCAGTCAAAGAACCAGAAGTCGTTGCCCCATCTGAACCTACCCCCGCCGAACCAACTGAAGAAACCCCCGCTGTTACCACCACTATCGAAGAACCTGAAACCACCATTACACCCTCTCAAGACGAGCTTACAGAAGATAACCTCGAACAAGTTCCAGATACCTCTGCTCCCGCCCCAACCGCTACTGCTGCAAGTACTGCTGCCAGTTCTTGGGATCCTCGAAACACTGCTGCATCTACACCATACTCTGCTCTTCAAGGACAGGCTCAGGCCATTCGACCACCAGCAAGCGGTTTCCAAGCTTCGGCTCTAAAGGCAACTGGCTCGTCTGGACGCACTCCAAGTTACCAACGACGAGTACTCGATCAGGAGGAGGCTGTGCGCATGCCAGGAAACCGTGAGGTTGATCGAGCTGCTGTTCAATTCGGTGCATTTAATCTCAATGGAACTGGAGAGGAAGATGTTGATGGTGACCGCGAGGAGCCTGAAACCCGTGGACAACCGCCACAACACTCCCCAGTCGCTCCTCGAGCTTCGCTTCCACCAGCTCCCGTCACTCAACAACCAGCCGCACCTACCCCTGAGAGTCTCCCAACACCAAAGCAACCGGCAGGCTTGCCAGCAGCGACTCACCCCATCGGTAGGTTTCTATGTGAGGATTTTATGGAATCTACAACTAACAATATAAAAGCTGCGCCTGGTCTTCCAAGCCCACAACCATTACCAAGTGCTCAAGGTAAAGTCTTTTGCATCATGTATCAATTAACGTAGACTAACATTGCGACAGCACCATCCCAACAAGCTCCTCAAGCCAATGCCCAATTCGGTCAATACGGTAGATTTGCGCAATCTGGCGCTCAAGAACCATCATCAGTGCCTCAAAAGTCATACGATGCCTTTAGTCAACAGGCCCCATCAACTCAAAGTCCCTTTGAAGGATATCCAAACCAACAATCTCAATCACAGCCACAGCAACAACCTCAGTCTGGGGCTTTCTCCTCCGCACCTAACGAATTCTCTTCATACTATACTTCAGATCCACAAGGTCGCAACGCCTATAACAACTTTTATAATCAACAGCAATACGGATTGCAACAAGGTAGTCAAGGTCAGCAAGAAGGACCCGCCTCTCAACGAGCTTACAGCGGTTACGGCGGACCCCAAACCGAAGCTTCCTCACAATTCCCACAAAGTGCTGCTCAGCCAGCTCCGTCACGATATGCAACCGCTGGCGAGGGACAAAATAGCGGACATACCACCCCAAACCCAACTGCCCAGTCACAGCAGTCCACTGCAAGCCAAGGAGCTCAACCACAGCCTGGTCACCCTCAACAACCTCAAGGCCAGAGTTACCCATATGGTCACCCATACTTTTCCAGTCCGTACTATGCTGCGTACATGAACCAATATCAAAACTACCCAGGTGGAAACTACCCCGCTGGTCCTTATGGCGCCAAAGGAGGACTCCATCAACCTTACCAAGGATATGGTATGTCTCCAGGTGCTCCTTACGATCAACACGCATCATCTCCTGCAGCTGGTGGGTTTGGTGCTGCCTCCTCCTTGCATGGCCGTGATAGCGCAGCTTTGGGTGGTGGACTTGGAGAATATGGTAGAGCCGGTTCCGCTCAGCCATCTCAGACTCCTCAAGGACTCGGAGCTAGTGGCGCATTTGGTGGTGCTGCACATGATGCTTTCGGTCGCGGCTCATCTTACCCAGGGCAAAGCCAACAGCACTACAATGCTAATCAGAGCAGCCAACAAGGTGCTGGCGATGATTTGAAGCCTTTTGGTGACTCCAAGTCAGCAAATGGCCCAAGTCCGTCATTGGCACAAGCTGGTCGTCCAGGATCTGCAACCAATACAGCTCCAGGATCTGCTCTTCCTCCACCACAATCCCAACAAGGTGGTTACGGAGGCTACCCAAGCCACCTTCAACAACAACAGGGCCATGGCCTACACGGCAGCCAAACCGGCAGTCAGTATGCAGGCCTTGGAGGTGCTGGAGGTCACCAAGCTGCTGGTCAAGGTCAACACAACGGCCAATACGGAGGCTACCAAGCTTTCGGAGGCAGTTATTATGCCAACAGTCAGCAACGTGGTGGATGGGGTGGCAATTATGGACACTAATTTTCGTCTACTTGAAGTAGCTTCACGTCCTTGGTAAATTGTCACCCTTTTTCGGGTTGTAATTTCGTACCAAACCTGTGTTACTACATCAAATTCAACAACTGTTTTCCCTTTTCTTTTCTCGACTCATATGCGATCTGGGCAAAGAAGGGAATCAAGTTGGGAGTCGAAAATTTCTGGTCAAATACTCTGGTCATAACATTCATTAATGGCGCATTTGGCAGGCAGAGCACGGTTTCCGCTTGGCCTGTAATTGTTTTCTCACCGCTCAGCCTCCCGAACTCTTGTTTTCAATTAGGTCTTCTCTTTTCCTTTTTCATGTCTGCTATACTCGTCATTCCAACTCATTTGAGCATTTTCCAAAAAAAAGTTCCCTTTTTGTTTCATCCATGAAAGCACGACCTTTGGTGGGAATTTGGGGATTTGGTGGTGGCAGGGGGCTTCTTTGATTCTGTATTTTGCTTTTGTTTTCCCCCTCTCTGCTAGTTAATAATGACCCTTGGCCTATCTTTTGGGTTTGGAGGATGGTGGGGGATAGCCAGCGAGAAGAAGAAAAATTAAGACTGAATTGAAATGGGAGTAGAGGATGGATGGGGGGATATGTACGAAGTGTGATTGATATTGAGAATGAGAATCGAAATCGGGGACTGGCTGGCATATCTACCTGCTCTGTGGGCAATGATGGAAGGGAGTGACCTAGCTGAACCAATTCCAATTGAATTGAATGGATAATAAGATTCTCGAGACTTGTCTTCTTGTGTCTTTGTTTTTGAGTGATGACCTTTGCGTTGTTGATGTGTTGAGGCATCTCAAATTTGGCCCAGCTAAATTAAAATATCCTGCATCTTATAAGAGCTTGTAATCGTAGAGGTACACCCAAGCTTAGGCATCTAGAAGAGGATCTCAGAGGTTCCATTAATTCTATTCTGCCAGAAACCTTCTGGACCTTATTTTATATAGAATAGATTTTTTCTAGAAATTTCTACTAGAATTCTATAAATTCTAGAGGTTATATTATAGCCTTTTAACTAATTGAAGTGTTAGGATTATAAAGAGGAAGTAAGGATTAATAATTTTATTAACTTAATTAAGCCTCTTCCTTTCTAATACTCTTGATTTATTCCTTACTTAATTCTACTAAGGTCTCCTCTGTAATTATACTCTAATTACAAAGGTATATAATCTACTTTAGCTTCTCTTCTCTAACCTTACTATAATCTCTTATAATAATACGTCCTCTATTAGAAAACATATACTTAGAAGAGGTAGAAGTTACTAGAATTACTAGATAGTCTTAAACTATCTAGAAAAGAATAAATTAATTATACTACTTTCTAAGCTAATATCTTATAACTTAAATATAATTCTCCTTATTCTATAAATACGCCTTAAGATATACTTCTAGCTTATCTTGAAAGTTAAAGAGAGAATCTCTCTAAGTGTGAGGGTTAGAACTCATAATGGTGCTCGGGCTGAGGTCCTGACACCATGCCCTCGTTTATGGATGCAGGGATGCAGGAATGCAATAGATGTTGGACTGCAAGGGATACTAGATTGCAAGGGATACTAGGAAGCAATGAAATCCTTGCTTAAGAATAAGTATAAGAAGGAGGGAGATCTTATAGATGTATTTTCTCTTCATGCACTTCTTGACAATAACAATGTAACAATTTAATATTGAACTATACCTTTGAGTTATTCGAGGTCTGGCCTCTTACACCGCGAAATCTCTCGGCAACTATAATATACCTTCAACGCGTTATGTCTTAACCAAAAAACATGTAATCTACCCAGAAAGAAGGCAGGCTTACTCTTGCATTACAAGCCTTTTAAGATAGCTAGTTTAAAACCCCTGAGTAGAGTGCTATAGCTTTTAATGTTGTTGCCAAAACCCTACGAAGACGCCCGAACGGAATACAACCACGACATAATTGCTAGCCTAACTGCTGGAAGCTTACCCCGACCGAAGAGAGCACTATTATCCAGTATATCCTTGACCTTGATTCACGAAGGTTTTCTCCTAGACTGGTTGAGGTCGAAGGTATAGCAAATAAACTGCTAGAAGCGCGAGGTGGGGAGAAGGTTGGCAAGAACAGGACTAGGAGATTTGTAAAGCGCTTAGATAAGCTAAAAATAAGCTTCAATCGGGCCAAGGACTGTTAGAGGACAAAGCAGGAAGATCCTGTGATAATTAGTAACTAGTTTCAACTAGTTGAAAATACTAAAGCAAAGTATAGTATCCAGGATGAGCATACCTATAACTTTGATAAGTCTGAATTCCAGATAGGTGTTATTAGGACTATGAAAGTTGTTACTAGCTCTGAGAGACGTGCTCGACTAGATCTAGTTTAGCTAGGAGGCTAGGAGTAGGTTATAATTATCTAGGGAATCTCTGCTACTAGTGTTGTAATCCCAGCTTTTATTATCTATAAAGGCAGGGTACACCTCTCTAGTTAGTATAAAAACACTAGTATACCTGATGACTAGGTTCTTGCAGTCTCTAAGAATAGATGAACTACAAACAAGCTTAGCCTAGAGTAGTTGAAATACTTTGACAAGTATATAAAAACATACTAGGTGGGAGTATATCAGCTACTTATCTTAGACAGCTATGAGAGTCATAACTCACAGGAATTTAAAGACTTCTGTGAAGAGAACAAGATTATCACTCTCTATATGCCTTCTTATTCATCCTACATTCTCCAGCCTTTAGATGTGTGTTGTTTTGCAGTACTAAAAGTCTAGTACTCTTAGTACATTAGAGCCTTGGCACAGAGACATGTCTTCTATATTAACAAGATAGGCTTCTTGCTAGCTTTTCGCGATGCTTTTTTTGAGACATTTACAAAGGCTAATATAGATTAAGCTTCAGAGGCGCAGGCTTAGGTCTATTAGATGTACAAGTTGTACTAGATAAACTAGATATTTGACCCCAGACTCTGCCAGAATCCCTATTACAAGAGACACTATAGCAGTCTAGAATACTAAGCAATACACTTGAATTTGAATTGCAGACTAAGCTAGTTTAAAATAAGCTTAGCTCTTCACCTAGTTTAGTAAAAGATGGATTTCTGTAGCTTGTTAAAGGCGCTGAACTTATACTACACCAGAATACACTTATAATAACTTGTATCTAAGAGCTTGAAGAGCTTAACGATGAGTTAACTAAGCGCAAGGGGCGAAAAGGGAAGTGGATTCAGACTGGAGGAGTGTTAAAGTTTAGTGAGACGTCACAAGCAGTAACTTCAGAGTCGCCTTCGGTGCAGCAGAGCAGGAAGAAGGCTTGTGGTAGGGATAATCAAGATATGGTTCAGCGAACCCAAAGACACTGTAGAAGGTGTCGAGAGACTGGGGATAACGCTTGTACATGTTCTTTTATTGAAGAAGGGACATCTGATTCAAATGAAATTACTTAGTAGATTTTTTATATAGTAGTGGGGAAGAAAGTTATAACTTCTAATATAAGATGGTAGTGCTAAGAGATTTCGCGGACACTCGGTGGTCACGGACACTCGGTGGTCAAACACGTTATACTATAACTATTGTATATGTGAGAGGCCAGACCTCGAATAACTTAAAGGTGTGGGTTCAATATTAAATTGTCAAAAAGTGCATGAAGAACTAAGTACAAAAGTCGCTCTCACGACTATATATATATAGCCTAGCAAGAATACTTGGAATTTCCAGGAAATAAAATGTAATAAGTGCAGGAATTCAATAAGTGTAGGAATGCAATAAGTGTAGGAATGCAATAAAGGCATGCCCTTTTAGCGAGGGACTCAGCCCGAGCCATACTCAGGGGTTTTACCCCTTACATGCATGAAGATCTAAGTACATGCGTAAACTCCTGCGGCCATATAGCTAAACAGGAGCGGGAGTGTAATACAAGAAATGAAATATGATAAGTACTAAAGCTAAATAAAGGGTTCCTACTAGTCTAATAGCCTAGAATACCGATTTTCTAGGTCACGTGACAGTACTAGCATAGAGTTCTATAATATTGTTATTTTCAAAAGATATATTTTATCAATATTTTATATAGAATAGAATCTTCTAGGGAGGGGGTCTAGAATAGAATAGAATTCCAGATGCTGAACCTTGGGTACACCGATCTACCTTCGTCTCTGATTCTGCAGCCCTTCCTCATTGAAAAGCGCGGTCTTGAGCATGACTAGATCCTATTAATTTACGCGATTCTCTCATCCTCGCATCGCAAAATTCCTCTCAGAAAAGGGCAGGAGTGAAGACTAGACGTTTTATATTCACTTTGCCAAGTTATTTTCAAAATCTTTGAGTTGAGCTTTACTATCTGTCTTCACAAGCGAGTTGCAAAGGGTGCAGTATAATAGCCCGACACTTCTAGACTTCCAGCTCAGTCCTGGAGGTGTAACTGGGAATCTTGGAATATGGGCCCAATAGGAGATTTATCTGCTTTAACGTACATTAGCAACTATGATATGAGCTGGCGTTACTAGTGTAGTATCCAAAATTGCGAATCAACTATGCCGCATTACTCGCGTTTGACTAGGCCACCTTGTGAGAGGAAGGAGCAGTTTTTTGCCATTTTTTGGGTGGATTTTTTAGAGTTTTTAGGCAGAGTAAACTTTTTTTCCCCCCATCTCACTTGTTTATATACATTCGTAAAATGGTTAAAGTACTATAGCAGTTCCACTAAGGACTTAGTAGCAATTCTTTTTATTTATCCTTGATTTGAATCCAAATAGCAGCAATCCAAATAGCAGCAGCGTTCAAAAAGACAGATTTCTCAATAGATCGTAGAGCAGCTCGACGAGAACTACGAACGTCACGCGTATTAGCCAGATTTGAAAAACTAATGTTAACATAAAGAGGGTTAGCAAAACAGCAGAGTTTTGCAAACAAACCCCCCCATTCCCAGGCGGCACAACATCCATAGTACGAACACGCAGAAAGAAAAATGATGGCTTGAGAGGGGCCTTGGAAGAAGCATACGAGAAGACGGATCAAATATTGGTAACTGATAATTAGAGGGCTTAAAAGCTCGGTTCCTGATATTTTACACCTCAGTATAGACTACGAGAAGACAAAATGGCGAGGCCGATAAGCAAGCAACGGGTTGATTTTGGACAATGGAGTAGATATATCTCTTAGAAGAATACTTGGACCTACATAGCAATACTGTCGGAGGTACAGGGTACGTACAGGGTAGGCTACAGGGTAGGCAGGGTATGTACAGGGTAGGTGATAGGTGAAGTAATTGGATCAGAGTAGGGCAGGTCACGTGGCTGTTAGGTTACGTTTCTATGGAATCAGTATATAGGTATAAAAAAAAGACTTAAATTTGACTTGTTTTCTAACTATAAGGACAGTAAGAGGCTATATATACTCCTTAGAGAGATTCTAGGAGTTTCTATAGCTTACAAATAGAGTAATAGCTAGAAGATTCAAAAGAAATCTTATAATCACGTGTTCGGCTAACTGAACCCCATAGAGCATTCTAGTATAGACTAAGGTTTAAACCTAAAGCCTATTTAGTAAGTAAGGTAATTATTACCTAATACTAACAAATGCCTTATCCACCATCTCATTTTTGTAAAATGTCGTTCCGATATCAAACCTATTTGAACCAAAATGATTTTTAGACCACAACTTCTCGTTCAATCATGTATGTGAAAGTTTCTCTACAAAATGGTGTTTGGAAAGCTACTCTGGATCTTTAAAACCCTTGAACTCCTTAACAAGGGGTACTTGTAACTCAAATAATTGATAAGGAGATTCTAACATGTTGACCAGAGAATTGGAAAGATAATTTGGGATTGAAGAATTATCACTATTAGGGAGACCAAAACACTAGATTGACAGACGATGAGTTAGAAGACCACCGCCGGTTTTAAAACCAACCTCAAAAATATCAGAAAAGAAATGGAGAAAAACATAAAGAGTTATGCCACATCAAACAGAAGTTTCAGTGAGAAAGGAGGGAGCAAAGATAATCTTCATACTATATTCGAAACCACAGTTACACTCGATCTCCATCCTTGGCAATAAAAAGCCTCGTTTTAAACACTAGTGCCCAAACTCTTACCGACCTGGTACGGAACTTCTTTTCAATCCTGAATGGATGGAAATCGATCGTTTTGTGGCGGTTGAGGATGCACTTAGGAAGGTTCCAGTGCACCTATTTTGTGAAATTGTTCGCCAGCTCTGGAAAAAAACATTGAAGTTCTGACGAAAACAACTACAATGACCTGGTAATTGTTTGCAAGGCCGTGGTAGATGTCCTATTATAGCGTTTGTGTCGAAATAGAGTAAGGTAGATGGGATGTGACCACCCGCACGGGGTACCCACTGCAATGAAGGTCTGGTAAGGCTAGACCTCCATTGCTATGTTAGATGAAAAGCTTAACTCACCAAAAGAACTTCACGAAACGTTGGCCCAGAATAGAATTAGAGAATTGATATGTTGATGTTGTTGAGGGTGGTTGATAAACTACCCACCCCTGCGATTCGCTTCGGACGACGAAAAGGTGTGTATGGGAGGGCGAAGGGGGGAGGGATTATACTTGTGAAATTCTGGGGCTTTGGGTCGTGCCTTCCCTACCATTTCTCATCATGACGCGAGGGAAGGAGTTGGTTTGCACGTCGGTCCTTCCTTTTTGAAATCACCCTAACAGCAGCGCGCCACGTGACAACTCGACTTCGACACCCAGGTCGCCCCTTCCCTCTTGATAGCAACTCAACCCTTCGGTTTAATTGACGTTGCCCTCGACATCGAACTCAACAATTTAGGAGAATCCTCCCTTCTTACTTTCTTCTTACTCTCGTCGTGGTGTCGAGTGGAAAAAGAAAGAGGGAAGCGACGCTGACCGCGAGTGATTCTCCGTCACTCAAGTCAGAGAACGCCCTGACAACTTGAGTTACTGACGTATTAGTAAAAAAGGGTTTTCTTAGAGTATGTGACGCATTCCTTAGGTAGGTACATTTCATATAGGACAAGGCTTTTATTTTTATTTTTATAGGGATCTATAAGTTCTACCTAATGGTACTGATTCTTCCCAGAACCATAAAAGGGTGCGCGACCCAAGGTCTTATTAGTCGACACCAGCATATGCTCTATATCACCAAAGTGGATGTAGATTCTCTGAGGTTGTTTCTAGAGTCCCGGGATGATATTTCTCATCTCATCTCAGACTTTCGGCGACTTCCTATTCCAGCTAGCGTCCATTCGGACCATACCACATATGTACATTCACAACCAACACCGTACTCGGCGACGAGTTGTCGTCCCTGTTGGTTACAGTGGAGGACAATCTAACTTCATCTCGCGTCCTTTTATCTCGTTGCGGCAATTTTCACCTCCGCCACCTAGTTTTTGTTTAGTCATTTATTTAGCTACCTGGCTTCAAAGATTCCATCGAGCTGGGAGTCCGGGACTGCAATAATGTTACGACAAGCTACTATTACCACATTTCTTGTTGGCGTTTGCGCTATTTGTTTCGCTTGGTTTAAAGCCGAAAATGCTTCCCCTCCAGTCACCCAGGGCAAAAACAATACCATTCTTTTCATAACAAATGAACACCCAGGCCTTTATAATGTGCATCTTTCGACTCTATATTCTCTTCTACAAAAGAATTCGCAGCTCACGATCCATTATGCATCTTTTCCTAAGGTTGAAAAGAGGGTGCAACATATTTCAAAACTGGCAGCCAACGGAAAGTCGGTCGACTTCCATCCACTGCCCGGTCTTGGATACACCGAAAGCTTGACTTTGGAGATAGACCATAGCGAGCATGCACACCCGCCTGGACTGGCCTCGGTAGAAAGATTTGGAAAGAATATGGGATTTTATATTGCACCATGGTCAGCGGAGGCTTATTGGACCCTTTACGAGTCTTGTGATCGTCTGATCGAAGAGATTGATCCTGCAGTTATCGTCCTCGATGCACTCCTTGCGCCAGGGATCAATGCTGCCCGTCAGAGAAATCGACTCCACGCCATTATCACGCCCAATGTCTTGTCGGATTTGCTACCCGCTGGACAGCAGCCCCCATGGACTTTATTTTGGAAATATCCCGCTTTGGGTTCGGGATTCCCGTATCCGATTCCGTGGAGACTTGTCCCGGCAAATATGTACATCAACTTCAAAATCATACGGGGGATTCTGTATCTTCCGGAAGTTTCAGAAAAAAGAAGGTTGTTGGAGAAGAAGGGAATCAAGAAACCCATCGACTTTATGGGTCTCTATAGACCGGATGTCCCTTGGATAACTCAAACACTACCAGGTGCTCATTTGCCAGTGGCGAGAATACCAGCAAATGTCACATTGACAGGACCAATCAATTTGGCTGGGTTAGAGAAGAAATCTTCTGCGGCGATGGAGCTGCTAGACTGGACGAAGAAGCCAACGGTGTTGATTTGTCTAGGGAGTGGGTTCAAATATCATGAGTGGCAGGCGAGAGCAATGCTTGAAGGTGGGTATTCTCAGAGTTCAATTTTCCCTGTTGTGTTGTTTTAGGAGGGCTGAGGCTCCTCAAACATCTAGAAATATCAATACTGACCTCGAGATCATCTGCAGCCATACATAATGTTCTGAAACAAACAGAAGTACAAATTTTGTGGAAAGTGCAAAGACGAGGCGAATATGACGATCAGTTCATGAAGACTGCCATGGAAGAGTTAGGAGATCGTCTAAGGATCGAGAAATGGTTGGAAGTGGAACCACCTACACTTTTGCAAGAAGGCAATATATTGACCTTCGTTCATCATGGAGGCGCGGGGTGCTATCATGACTCTCTGGGGTAAGCTTAATTTCATACTTCTTGAAATTCTCAGAGAACTGCACTAACGAAAATAGAGCCGGTGTCCCTCAAGTTATTTTGCCTCAATGGGTAGACTTGTATGATTATGCATCACTTGTTGAGGGATTGGATATAGGCACTTGGGGGTGTCGTGAAACTAGTCCGAACTGGACAGCTGAATGTCTTCAAGAGGCTGTTTTGCTTTCCGTTAATGGTAGCCGGGCAAGTTCGATGGCGAAAAATGCAGCATCGTTTGGAAAAATTGCTAGAAGATCTCTAGGGAGGGATGTTGCTGCACGAGAAGTAGCACGGTTGGCCGCTTCTGGGTATGCTTGAAACGCAGAATAAGTAATATAACATTGAAAACAGAATGGTGGAGTCGAACTTTATTATACAGACGCCGAAAAAATGCTTAATTGTATAGATCATTTTCTTGTGGAAAATAATTACCTTTTTGAAAATGTTTAGTATAATAGTGGCAATCCTAGAATAACAAAGATGCGATGATGTAATATTGAGTTAGTTCTTATAATTGACGAGAAACAATATGATTAAGAGGCCTCGTTTTGGGTCGTTGCGAGAAAGCACAACGGAAATTGGTGGAATTGCCCAAGCTTAGAGAGCACACAATATATAGGATAAACCAAAATTGCTTCAATGGGATAGACCAAGGAGTTATTTGTTTGATTGTTTAGAACAGGGAGTGTATACAATAACACTTACCAACTTCTTGAATGCGGCATTTGAATCCTACTTTTGTCTTGTCGTAGTAGTGCTAGCATACAACCACAGGAGACGTTTCTGTCCCAAATTATTTGGTCTTCGTATCTTGAACCTCCAATCTAGGAAGAAACAATGCACTTTTCCATTCCAATGTAATTCCTACTCCACCAGTAACGAGGTAGATACGTAAATACTCAATCAATACGATGAAGTAATATACCGCGAGTCCGCTGAAAATGTGCCACCAGCCATGCATCTCCAACACAAATCCCCAAGGGAGACCCACAACCTCCCTCATTGCTCTCAACTGAACGCAATAGTTCCGGTCGATATTAAAAGCAATACTGCCTGCCACAAATAGTACTGTCTTCAGTTAGTTTTTGCCCTAGTAGTTCACCGAATTCAACAAAACTTACCACTTCCAAACAAGACTAGACTTCTCATCTCCCTCTTCACTTTTACATCTGTAACTCTGGAAAGCAAAACCATGCATCGTGCAACAATGATGAAAACTAAAGTGAGGAATACGAGTCCGAAGATTCTTTGGGAATGGTAGATAGCATGGTAGGAAACCAAGATTGCCGAGGCGAGCGAGAGAACGGAAGCGAGAAGGAGACGGGGGAGGGGGGCTAGTGTGAAGCTGAATGATGCGTAGAGTATGGTGGATGTAGGTAAGAGAATTGATGCTTGATCTACTATTTTGGGGATATGCGAGTTAGTCTCGTTAACTTTCTTTTGCCTTGATGAGGATGAATAAGTGGGTGGTAAGCAAACCCGGCCACAACTCTGTTTTTGAAGAAGACCTTTAATGGATTTTGTCTGGCAGCAATTGAAGAATGTGATGCTTACGTATTTGAGCAAAATACTTAACGTTGGAGTGAAATATAGTGGAACATGCTCCGACGACGAGTAATGACATGTAGCAAAGGTGGATTGTGGTGCTATTGGTTATGGGGGACTTTTTGGTGTTGATTATTCCCCGAATTCCAAGATACACTATTTTTACTATTAACGCAGTTCATTATTACAGGTATATGACTTTTCTAGCATGTTAACGGAATAGCATTATAGGGCTAAATACCGTATGCGAGATTAGTAAACGTGTTAACGAAACCTGCGATATAGGTTGTGAAATAATTATTCTGCGTTTTGTTAGAACTTCAAGTAGAATAATTAGATGGGAGCGAATTCAGACTTTTTCACAGAACCTGTTGAGATATAGGCCATTAGTGGTGTTCTAAGAATTAATGGATGTCGAGGTCACCTAGTTGCCGAAGTCATTTTCCCCCATGCTGATACACCTTCGACGTAAGGCCAACTCAAAAACGCCATGATCGCGTGGGAAGAAATTAAAAAAAGGGCGTCTGAGACAGTCTCTTTGTATTTTTGAGTGACTTATAGGCAATATATATATATATGCTGCTACGGAGCATGCCAAATACGGCATCCGCCGAAGCGAGTTGAGCCACAATTGCACGTGACAGTCCCTAACAACGTGACCTTGTTCCATTTAGACAACCTTCTTCATCTTCAAATGTAGCCCATTAGCAGGCCTAACGGTAACACTCCCCGAAGGTACAACATCTTCTATAGACATGTCCAGTGTCCATTCGAAGCGGCTCAGCATGGCACACACCATACACCTGATCTCAGCCTTTGTAAAGTTTTCGCCAATACATCCTCTCGGCCCTCGCCCAAAGGTCATGCTACCGATACTGCCGCCTCCCATGTTGTTGTGCTTTCCATCTGCATCAATCCAACGATCTGGCCGGAATTCGTCAGCGTCATTGCCCCAGAACTCATGAGAACGATTCACGATCCAGGCGGGGATCAAGACTCTGGTTCCCTTTGCTAGAGGGTGCCCCAGTAGAAAGGTATCGACATCCGCAACGCGCGATTGCATGGGCAGCGGAGGATAGAGGCGTAGGACCTCAAGCATTACCGCGTTCAAGTAAGGCAAATTTTCCAGGATGGAGGGTAACTGCGATGGTTCAACACCTGCGATCGCGTTCCGGACTTCAGTGCGCAGCTTCGTCTGTACATCCTGGTGGATGGCGAGTCGATAGCATATCCACACAAAACCCACCGATGTTGTCTCATGTCTTTTTGTTGTGTCAGTTTATGTGGTTGATCTACGAGGAACAGATTGTAGACTACTACTTACCCAGAAACCAGGGTGGTGAGCAAGTGATCGGTGAGTTGAGCTTCACTGAAGTTGTTCGAGTTGATAAGCAAAGACAAGATATCAAACTGCCCGTCTCCACCACTCTTGGTGGCGGCCATTTTATCAAGGATGAGTCGAGTCGAAGTGGTGCGTACGGATTTTACTCTGTCTTCCATGCTTTTGCTGATGCCGGGAAGGATAAAGCGTGTCATTTCTGGCGAAAGTCTGGAACTTAAAAGAAACCATAGCAGCTTCCCCCAGCTCGTTTCGGTGAGCTCTTCATAGTCCCCGGCCAGCTTGTCTTTCACATCTGTCAGCGAGTGAAAGTCGTGCCCGAGACCAGCAAGACCAATGATGTCGAGTGACACTCTGGTGGCCCAACGAACTATTTCTACCTTCCCAGATTCAGATCCTGGCTCCATCGTCTTGCTGATCACGTCAGTCATTTCCTGTGCTTTGCTCCACATCATTGGGTATAGCTCGTTGATCGGCTGCCTGTTGAATGCCGGCTGCGTGTTTTTGCGTCCGAACCGGTGCTCTTCGCCTTCAAGAAAGACCAAACCATCTCCTAGAAGGGGGCGAAGAAACTTTCGCAGCATCGGAGGCTTTGTGTAGTTCAAACGCTCGTTCACAAGCACTGTAGTTATTGTTTCGGGTCTGGTGAGAACGATCATGGTCGAGCCAAAGCTTCTGATGGCCATGATACCATCGTTGGGAGTAGTTCTCGCTATTTCGGTGTAAAATTGGGCGGCTATCTTCCGTTTTGTTACAACATGGTTGTACCAGACTTTGAGCGCCAACACATTTCCGTACTAAGAGAATCAGCCAACAAAACATACTGGAGTGGGCGGGAGATGTACCCTTGGACCAGGCACGTTGCGCAAGGGGTCGACAAAGACCGGATATATTGCCAGATTGTAGAAGAGGAGGAGGCCATAGTTGATCCCAACGACAGCTGCTATCCAAGAAGCAGCAAAAGGATGATTAATCTTTTGGAGGGCTTTTCCAATTCCGAACAGCTCAAAAGCCACAGCCAGCGTAACGCTTTGGAACAAGGTCATTCCCATGGTGAGCAATCACGATGTTTTTCGAATTTTAAATATGCTATAAACACAATCCGTGGTGGCTCAACGGTCACCAAAGTACTGTAACACCGAGTAGTAATGTTTATCTCGCTGATTTTTGGTAAGCTGGCACGACTACAGTATCCAAAAACATGCTTCGTGGGTTGGGCTTCGGATGAACGTTTTAGGAAAGTTCCGAAAACACGCAATTCTCAATATGGCAAGTTACGCTGGCTCCGCCCCCACCTGCATGACTTCCATATCGAAAGTTATTTTTTGCCTTGCCGCATTCCAGACGCTATACCCTCGAGATCTCTTAGAAGAGGTGCGAAGATTACTCCCCAACGCTACATATCAGCACATGCTGTACAGCTGACGATTTAACAACGTCTCTGAAATCTCTAGTAAGAATAGCCCAGAAGTTTTTAATTGAATATTTCCAATCCTGATATTTTTTGTAGTTGGAAAATCCCAGACGCTCTCAAAACATTCGAGATGACTTCGAAACTGATACATGTACCTCTTGATCCGCTGGACCACTTGCCACGGCCTACCTACATACCGAATGCCTTTTATTTTGGTATTAAACCTACAGTCACCCCTGCAGAAGTATTTGAACATCTACAAGAGGGTCTACAGTACGTATTTCGGATTTCTCCACATAAGTCTACCTTGCTAAGTCTCGAAATGCGAAAGTCGGGCGTTTTTACAAGTCCCATGGATGAATGGAAGGGTTCATCGACAGTCCCCCGACACTCCTGGGTGGCGTCCAGGCCAGCTTGAGATTCGCTATAGCTCAGATGTCGACAATACGGACCAGCCAAAGTGCCCCCAATTCCACTTCAATGAGCTCAAGTCGGATGCTCCTTATGATGACCTCAAAGCGCGGGGATTTCCGCTTGATGTTTTTACCGACGAAGATGTCCTTTGGATTCCACCATCGTATGTGAACAGCACAATCCCAGATGAGGGTGTTGAAGTTGTAGCGGCACAAGCCAACTTCATCCCAGGTTCGTAACGGTTTACCTTTTGAAATTTGTCTCTTGTCTCACAAATTCTTCATCTAATAAGCAACTGCTAACTTTTCCTTGTGTTGTATAGGAGCTTGTATCTTAGTCAGCTCTATGCATCACTCAGCGTGTGATGCCACCGGAATGGCCCTCTTTTTCAAGCTTTGGGGGGATCATTGTCGTGTCTTAAGCTTGCAATCGCAAGGAAACTCAATATCACTTCCAATACTACCATCGGAAAATTGGGATCGAACCGTACTGCACCGTCTCTGGACCAAGGAAGCGACAGCATATTCAGCCACGGACACTGATTCGGCAATATTCCCCCTTATTGGCCTTGACCGTGGTTCAGGCGGTAAAGATCCATTCCCGCTTGGCCGCGACAGGCTGCCTCTACGGGAAAAAGTCATGAGCACTCGAGTCTTTTATATGTCCCCAACTTCATTCAAGAAGCTTGTGAAAAATACCACAAACTCGGGGACGGCGGAATTTTCCGGTTTGTTTCTTCCCCGCTTTTTAAACGTTCGAATTATCTTGTAAATCTCCCTTCGCGAGTAGCTTGCTAAATTCAATACTATCTACAGGAAACGATGTTCTCGTTGCGTTGCTTTGGCAAAATCTCATGAAGGCACGGATAGCAGCCAGAAAGAAGCATGGAACAGACGTCAGCTTGGACTTGGACTCCTTGGCCGAACTGCAAGTTGCACAAGATGCTCGACCCTACTTCTCACAAGAACTACCACCATTCTATGTAGGGAACTGTTGCGTGCACCATCGCCCTACGATTCCTCTAAATCAGTTGGTTGGCCCCGACTCCAGCACCGCCTACGTTGCGCAAGCAATTCGCAATAGCGCCCGCATAGTTAGCCACGAGACGACAATGGACGCGTATAACTTATTGCGTCAAATACCAGACTATGCTCGTTTACAACCGTTGCGCTTTTTGACTGTTAAAGATACGTTTACGATATCGTCGTTGCTGCTGCTTCCCGAGGTCACACCAAGCTTCGGAGATAACTTGTTCACCAATGGAGGCTGCCCTGAGGGGTCGCGCCCACTGGTAAGTGATAGCAATATTTTGTTATCTACCACATTTATACTGTTCATCTGTAGGGTTCTTCGTCATTCCTGCTGACATTTCTTTTCCACAGATGAGCAATCGCAATAAATCACAAGTGCCAGTGAGCTACGTTATGCCCCGGAAAAAGGTTCGAATTCGACTTTTATTTGTTACAACTTGTTCTGAAGGTATGCTAACCCGGGATCGTTTTCAGAACGGAGGTATCGAGTTTACGCTCAGCTTGTTCGAAGACGAGTGGTCTTTCCTACTCGCAGACAAGGAGTTTGGGCGCTATGCGTTGCTGATGGCGTGATACGATGTGACCTAAGTAGAATCCCATTGGTTCTTTCGAGTTTTCAATTCTGGTCTGGTTTGGCTTTTCACAAATTTCGAGACGATGACGTATGAAGCAGGATTGGGTTTGATGACTACCAATTAATATATACTGCCCTGTTATGAGTTTAAAATCTTTACGTACTGATTATGTTGGCCTCGTATCCCTTCCGCAGTACTTGGTGGGAGTGGGATGCCATCAAGTATACCCACTTTCCAAGCAACTGAGCCTCACAGTTACCCCACTTCCTACAGGTGCACAGGTATTGTGGGGATGTGCGGATGTGCGGATGTACGCCTTTCACATTCCTTGGGGGATAAATGTTCTTCTGGAGGGATCAATGCGCTACACTTCCTGTTTGGGTAGGTTACGAAAAATCGTGTACTGACGTTCCCAGAAGGTCCTTAGGTCAGTGGATACGGTGCACAGATAATTTAGTGCTGTTGGACTGAGGCTCCAGTGGCCCCCGAACCATGTGCTTCGTCCCAGGCGTATCTATTACTACAGGTGGTTTAATGGGTTCCCTGGGGCTGGATCCAACTAGGTTGTACTCTCTACTCTCTTTCTCTTGAATACTTGAGCCTCAAGACTTCACTTCGTCAAACAAATCATCTTATCATCTTTGCAGCCCTAGGTTAGCACATTGTCGGTTTGACTCACTTCGTTAAAATTTTCTTCTTCTCTACGTACGTATATCTTTAAAAGTAACCCACCCTCACGGAGATACTACAAATTGGTGGGGCGTCATGTACGACAAATCCTCTGGATTCACAAGTGTGGGCAATGTAAACAAATCATCAGCATTTAATTAGGTGAAGTACACTCATTACGCCGCAAGTGTACCTTTCAAGAATGTGGAGAGGCCCAAATTAAGCGAGGGATCGGCAATTCAGCTAGCACGCTCCACTTCCCACCGCCACGACTCCGGTATATTTATCCCATACCCATTGTTTGTCCACTTAAGTAGGGATTACCCGCCACGTGGGTCAGTCCCAGGGATCGTAAATCGTTCGACAACAGGTTCTCAGCCGGTTGGAGTGGCTTGGCAAAGCTTAAGCGGTGTAGGAGATTTTTTCCGGGACGCTCCCCCTAAACCAACCCGCCTCGAACCCGCAAGCTAAGAAATACAAGAACCCCACAATAGGAAGTTGCACCTTACCCATTGTTTCTTACTCAGAGTGAGTAATTTCCCCGTCTTGTGTAGAGGCCTTAGCTTAAAAGCCAAGGTGAAAAGGCTCAGCGTTATTGTAGGCACTGCCTCTTCGTGCTTGGAAGGATGGAAAACTGGAGTTATGGAGGGGTCCAAATTTATCAATTATCAGCCGCTAGGAAGTACAGGTAATTGTGTTGATGGGCAAGCTCTTTCTCATTGGTATTCTCACAGTACCTACCAGCTAGGCCCTAGAGGTTTCAGCGTAATAAAATGTGGGCACAACACCATTTATGCAGAGAGTACCTATTCCGTCCAATTACCCCCATACCGATGGTCTGTCATCAAAATCTAAGTGGAGCGTGGGGGCGGTGGAGCGTAAGATGTTCAAGTTTTGAGAATCTTGGAAAGCCAGGAGAGCCAGGAGAGCCGCAGCGAGGACGGTATCACATCGGAGCACGTAACTATTCTGAACGCCACAGCGATTGACCAGGTCCTTCTACTCGTCGAGGCCAGATATACTGTCAGCACCGAGCGTAAATTCGAAGATAGTTGGTGACAAACCTGGACAGATCTGAGGAGAGAAGGGGCTGACACAATCGAAAGCTTAGAATTACGCTCAGGCCTGACAGTATATCTAGCCCCGAGGAGTACGATGATGATGACGGCACGATCCGGCTCGCCAATCTATTATCTGCAGCAAGCGATAACAGAGGTATTATCCACGTACAAATAATAAGCACCGCCGCAATTGTGCAATATTCTGACTGCGTCGGAGGTATTCTACATCGGGGGAGTATCATTGGACCATTCGTACAAAAAGATCTGTTTTATTGCTTACGTCACAAGCGGGTGTAGAATGTGCACCATGGGCATGTTAAAAGAAGCGAGTCCGACCCTGCTTAGGCTGGCCTTAGTAAGGGTCTAGGATACCATGAGCCAGCGATTTTCCGAAAAAACAACATTGACAAATATAGAGTGCGAAGCTTTAACTTTAGCTTTAATGATTTGAATTTGCAAAATCAAGATGACTTGTAGACTTGTAGGAGGAGTTCGCCATTCCTTGGTGGGGTGTAGGTACGAGTTCCTGGTGCGTGTGCGGCACAAGCGAAAATGTCCCTTGAATACAACCCAAAAACCCCTGGGTATCCACCTTTCTTCAAACGGTCCTTTCTGTTCTTCTCTGAGCAGTCAGCATGGCACTATTGTACTCATGGTGTAAGCTTCCTATCTTTATAGATTGTTGAAAGTATAAGTACAATGAGATCGACAACTTTGGCTTTGTCTTTAAGAAAACGGAAAGATGTTCGGCGCCTTCAGATATAATGAAACCACCAAAAATCTCGAACATATCCAACTTTCTAATGATGATACTGTAGATGCACGGGGCCACACGCTTGTTGCATGTGACCCGTGCCGTGCCCAAAAAGTAAGTAAATTGGACCATTGCTATTGAAGATTTCACATAGCTACTTGGTCAATGTTTACACATCTCAAAAGGTTGATTTGCAAAGGCTTAAGCTAACGTTTGCACCAGCTCAAATGTAATGGGGACCGGAATACTTGCGACAGGTGTCTCAGCAGCCTATCAAAGACTTGCACTTACACTGGAAGGAAGAGGCCAGGTCATGTGTCGATATCTTCAAAGCGACAAAGGCGAGAAAAACATCCAAATTCAACAGAGCCAAAGGATCTGGACACAGCTCCGTGCGACAATGCTAGGAGAGTTTCTGCTTCCTGGTCCGATGATTCTGCAATATCATGCGGCTCATCTCCGTCGACGTTACGGACCGCCACCGAGCGGCAGCCGCTCTTCATAGGCTCAGACCTCTCGTGGGAATCCATCAACGAGCTCATAGACACTAGCAATATCAACGAAATCGAAACGGTAATGAGCCCCGGCATTGGTATTTTTGAAAATTCACTTGCGTCTTACCCGGAGAGTGCGACCACGCCAGACTCAGAAGCTTCTTTGTTACAGATGACCGAAGAAAGTCTCTGTGAACCAATTTGGGGACTAAGTTCCGAGTTTGAACTCATAGACGAGCATCCCCATCAGGCAAACCAGGCGCGGCCGCGACTTACACCATACCGGGAAATACCCTCATCGCAATTTGTGGGAAAGGTGGTCCACCAGGTCTACTGCAACTGTCTATATACCATGACACAGCTCCTAGAAGAAACGGAGAGCACTGCCGAGAGCCAGGGAATTGATGATTTCATGATGTGTCTCGGACGGGGGACAAAGATGTGCGAGAGTGTGCTCGCTTGTATTCATTGCAATGCTTGCGTAGACAACGCGATTTTGTTTACAAGCAATGCACAGCAGCTAGTCTCTACTGCACAAAGTGTCTCGAGCAAACTTCTTCTAAATGGCGTTCCCGAAATTGGGGATGACCTTGTGATATTCGGCAGATACAGAATTGAGCAGCCAGAGATGAAAAATCGTCTTGTTTACCAAATGGTCCTTTTACATATCGAAGATCTCCAGCAACTTTTAGCGAAAATCAGGAAAGGAATAGGGTTCAAGAGGAAAGCCGAGGAATTGCTGGTTGATGCTGAAAGCAGTGTCGCGAAACTTAGCCGGGTAATTCGGGGGCTGGCAAATTAACTATGTAAAGCTTATAAGTTGCGTCTCAGGCTTGTCGACACAGCATTCAATGTGGGTTGTAAAGTGGTGTTTCGAATATGTAGAAAGGGATAGAACTTTTAGCTGGTGTATAGAGAGAAACCTTGTTTCCAACTACTTACCAATGTTTAGCCACTTCTTAGAAGAGTTTCACTTATTCTTTGCTGGGCACTGATTGGTTCACATAAATTCTTACAAACATGTTAAAAACCAAAGTGTTGACATTTGTTAATTCGATTTTGTACTTTGCAGCGAAATTATTTGGGACTGGAGGGGTTAGCGGACCAGTAAGACTAGAAAGCCCCCCAGACACAGCGAAAACACCTTCAGGAATGGGTAATGCATTTCCACTGTCTCGCTCCAAGCTCACCACCTTAGAACTTAGTGTCTTCGGTGAGGGAACAGTCGAGTTGAAAGCTCATCGGCGTGTCTACTCGAATAGAATGGCTTCAGATAAAAATAGCTCCAAATGTCAGCACTGGGGGTGAGGGAATCACGTATGTAGGTAGCTACTTGGTATGTATTTATAGTTGGTGTAGTTATGAGAATACCTAGATATTGTATTTTCGGCTCCCCTGTTCGCTTGCTCCCTTCCAGGTTTGAACAGGCCTGAGCTCTGTTTAGGAAATCGCCGAAATACTGTGCCACAGTCTAGAGCTTTGTCCAAACAAAGGCAAATAAGGGAACCTCCGAGTTCTCCAATTTGGGAATTGCCTATTCGAGCACCACATTTGCTTTACGGAAAATTATATACGTTTAAAGTTGTTTCACCGGGACAACCACGGAATTTTGTCTCTAAAGCCGGATAATTGCCTCTTTCGTCTCATTGGAAGGAGGTAAGTCTTTTAGAAGGGCAGTAGGGTTGGTATACATACCTACAATAGCTCAAACTCTGATGCATGCCAATTCTGCTACCGTTTCTCTTGCATTGAAATTCAACATTCTCCCTACCAATCGAAGTATCAAGAGCAACGAAAACCACGTGACTGGGAAGATGGTTGTCAATTCCGACTCGAAGCTGCAGAACGGCTACCCAAACGAATCAACGAAAAAAGATGGCATCCCTAATGGAATTCCACGCACAACGACAGCAGAGTTCCCCATTGCTATCGTGGGAATGAGTTGCAAGTTTGCTGGGAATGCCACGAGTCCGAGCAAACTTTGGGAGCTCTGTGTTGAGGGACGAGATTGTTGGTCACCCATACCCGAGGACCGCTTCGATATCAACGCATGGTATCATGACGACCCCCAAAAAATAGGCAAAGTAAATAATCGTCATCTTACAAAATTGGTGACTTCTGCTGACGGTTTTTATTTCAGACCAATGTCAAGGGGGGCTACTTCCTTAAAGAAGACATTTCTTTGTTTGATGCAGCCTTCTTCAAATACTCCAGCGATATCGCTGCTGCAATAGGTTCAACCTCCCCCTAGCCTTCCACTCAGTGACCCGGTGTACTGACATCGGAAATTCAGATCCACAGATAAGGTTATTATTAGAGGGCGTCTACGAAGCAACAGAGGATGGTTTGTGTCCCTCCCAATTCCAAGTACTGCGTTTTCTAACAAGTTGAATGACAGCCGGGATTCCTATCGAGAAGATTGCAGGGTCGAATACTTCTGTATTCTCAGGATGTTTCAGCAAAGATTATTTTGAATCCCAAGCACGTGATCCTGAACTGATCTCGAATTCGACTGCAGGCAATGGAACTGCCATGTTGAGCAACAGAATATCCCATTTCTATGATTTGCAGGGGGCTAGTATGACAATTGATACTGGTTGTTCCGCGAGTTTGGTTGCTTTACATCAAGCTTGTTGGAGCATTGTATGCAACTTTTCCCTTTGTTCTCCTTTTTCAATTCCTGTTCTTAGGGGTCGGGAGCAAGTTTGATCCTTACTCACTGCTCCCGGCTCCTGAATCAACGAGAAAAACATATGCTAATTTGTTACAGTGGTCAGGGCACTCGGATGCCTCCGTGGTTACAGGTGCTGATATTCTTATTAATCCCGACTCGTTCATCTCTATGTCAACTTTGGGGTAATTTCTGCATCTCTTTCTCTTGCATACATGACTGACTGTCTCATAGTGCCCTTAGTAAAGATGGAAGATGCTTTGCTTGGGACTCACGAGCTAATGGCTTTGGCCGTGGGGAAGGTATTGCTGTGCTACTCATCAAACCTCTAGAAACCGCATTGCGGGACGGTGATCGCGTTCACGGTGTCATTCGAGGAACTGGATTGAACCAAGATGGAAAGACACCCACCATTTCCTCCCCCTCAATGGAGGCGCAGGTCAAGTTAATCCAGGAAACATACAAGCGAGCAGGTCTCGATATTGCGGATACGGGTTACGTTGAAGCGCATGTAAGTCATGTCTTATTCTAACCAGAGAAGAATTTCCGTCGTCCTTACTTCTAAATAAGTGGCACGTATACAATCAGACAAATATCTGTACTCAAAATTGCTTCTATGGACAATATCATTAACGAGTCTATCCTTCGTAGATGACAGGCACGGCTGCTGGGGACCCAATTGAAGCAGAGGCTTTAGCTCGGACTTTTGGGAAAAGTCGCGCTGTCGATGATCCAATTTTCGTAGGCTCAGTCAAAACCACCGTCGGTCACGCAGAGCCTGTGAGTGGTCTGGCTGCAATAATTAAGACCTGTTTTGCGCTACGGGAAGGTCTGATTCCACGCAACTTGAACTACAAGGTTCCTCACAAGAATATCCCCTTGGTGTGTATCCCGGATCGAAACTTTTGACTCAGGTTCACTTCACTAACACCGGGATTTTTAGAAAAATTGGCATCTACAAGTGCCAAAGGAGTTGACGCGATGGCCCGTCAACAAGTCACTTCGTGCATCCATCAACAACTTTGGATATGGTGGAACGAATGCACAGTAAGTGCCATTTCATCATCCCCTGCTCCTTTACTTCGCTACAATACAGCAGTCGACCTAATTGTGCAGCTGTTTCATTCGTCGTCTTAAACAGTAACGAGCCCCTTACTAACTCAGCGTAGTGTCATCTTAGAACGTGCCCCAGTTGTGCAAAAGCTCACCAACGGGGCTACCCATGAAAACGGGAGCGATCAAAACCGTATTTATATTCTTAGCGCCAAAGATGCAACCGTAGCCAAAGCGATGACGAACGACTTCGCTACTCATTTCCGTGGACTAATAACCGAGGGTCAAGAAACATCGATGAGCAGCCTTGCATATACCTTAACAGAGCGGCGATCGTTGTTTCCTTGGGTGATCGCAGTCTCAGCTCGAAATCTAGAAGAGCTTTGTGATCGATGGGAATCACCAGCAACTAAGGCCGTTAATTCAACGATACGACCCGTAAAGCGGTTAGGTTTCGTTTTCAACGGCCAAGGAGCTCAATGGTACGCATTTTTCCTCTCTACAATTGGCTTCTTCAAGTGTGGGAACTTTCTAAATATCATGAGTCATGTACTCTGGTCATGTTAGACAGCCCTATAAGGAAAACTGCTGATACTGAGATGCTCTAGGTATGCTATGGCAAGGGAATTAATCCTGACCTATCCAACATTTGGTAAACGGATAAGCGAAGCGAGTAGAATCTTGAGCGACTTTGGCGCGGAATGGTCCTTAGTTGGTATATAATTCTTATTGACCCTGCTCATGTGAAGGACATACTAACGTATCGCCCAGACGAGCTTATGAAAGATGAGAAATCTACACGCATCAACGAAGTCGACATCAGTCAGCCATCAACTGTAGCTATTCAGTTATGTCTTGTGGATCTTCTCAAATCATGGAATATTACCCCTGCGGCTGTAACCAGTCATTCCAGGTTCGTAATTTCTCTTGATTCGCATCTCGCTTTTCTGTTCTCATGATTATATCCCTCATAACAAGCCCATCACCATCACCTTGCTACTTCTAATTCCCCTGTTGAAAATGCCACTAACAAAAGGCAGTGGTGAAATTGGCGCCGCATACACCGTAGGCGCCTTGAGCTTCAAGGAGGCGCTCGGCGTTATCTTTTATCGAGGCCAGCTTGCCATACAGCTACAGAAGAGCGGTTCTGTACAAGGTGGCATGGCTGCTGTTGGATTGGGCGCAGAAGATATTGAAAAATACATCACCAATATAACATCAAATGGACGTGTCCTGGTTGCTTGTGTCAACAGTCCCAACAGCGTAACGCTATCTGGAGACTTAGCAGCTCTCGACGAAGTAGTGGCTCGCCTTGATGCAGAAGGGATCTTTGCCCGAAAGCTCAAGGTGCCATTGGCCTATCACTCTCATCACATGGCTCGTATCTCTGAGGAATATACGAAGTGTCTCACAGCCATTCTTCCTGAAAAGGCGAAGAGTTGGGACGGCGTTCTATTTTCCTCGCCAGTCACTGGTGGGATAATCACTTCAGCTGAGGTTTTATCGCCTTCACATTGGGCTCGAAACCTTACGAGTCCCGTCCTCTTTAGCCAAGCCTTCGAGAGTATGTGCTTCAATTCAGACGATTCGACCAATGTGGACATGATTCTTGAGATTGGAGCTCACAGCACGCTCGCGGGCCCGATTAAGCAAGTCTTGAAAGCCAGAGGGGCTGAGTTACCGTACGCCTCGTGTCTCAAACGCTCAGTCGATGCCGTTGAGACTATGCAGGAACTTGCTTGTGAGCTCCTTGGTCGGGACTACCCTGTTACTTTGGTTCCGATCAACTTTCCCTTGGGCCTCAATATGAATACAACCGCATTCGTCACAGATCTTCCATCATAGTAAGTCCCCGGGTTCTTATATCAATAGACTTCTACTTCTTACCAGAAAGTGTTTGTTTGGCGCAATTCTAATTCGATCTTTATAGTCCATGGAACCATACTACAAGCCATTGGTTTGAGCCAAGAATTAGCAGAGAAATGAGAGGCAAAAGATTCCCGCCTCATGAGCTCCTTGGTACTTTGACTACTGGCGGCACTAGCAATGCACCAACATGGCGAAACTTCCTTCGCTTATCGGAGATAGAATGGCTCAGAGACCATCAAGTTGAATCTAAGGTAATTGCTCCAGGGGCTACGTATATTGCCATGGCAATCGAGGCAACTCGTCTTCTCACCGATCCTTCCGAAGAAACAATTCGTGGGTATCGTCTTAGAGACATTCAGATCATGAATGCCTTGGTGATCCCTGAGTCCGCAGCCGTGGAAACCCAAGTTACATTACGCCATTGTAACGAAAAGGAACTGGAACACGTTGGTTGGTATCAGTTCGAGCTCAGTTCACTTGGACCCGGCGACTTTTGGGTTGAGAACTGCAAAGGCTATGTCTCAGCAGATACTGGCAATGTGATTGAAGCGGCTACGACACAATGGCGGAACCCCCCTACAGAAGACTCATATTTTGCCTCGAAGAATGACAGCAAATTGAGAGATATTGACAACGACTCATTGTTCTCTCGGCTAGTAGAGATGGGCATCCAACATGGCCCCTTATTCCGCAATTTGATTGATAGTAAGGCAACTGAGGGCAAAGGTCTCACGAACTTTGTCGTTGCCGATATCGCTTCAACCACCCACGATTATGTCTTGCATCCAACAACACTTGACTCGTAAGAAATCTTTTCCTTCTCTATGCATGGTCTCGAGTGTCAAACCTTTTTGATCCTTGGTTCAATCAGCCAAGTCGTCCACTTGAAACCCGTCTATGTTGCTCTTCGTTTCTCTGTTGCAGATACATCACTAACCACTTGATTATCTAGTATCTTCCAAGCATCTTTCTGCTGCTTGCCGGAAGAAAGAACTCGCTCCGATCTAGTTCTTCCACGCTCCATCAGGACTATGTATATCCCGCAGAACTTCAAGAGACAAGGTGGTGACAAGCTTCAAGCTTTCACGGAGCTAGCCCGCCTCACTCGACAGGGTATGACCTCAAATATCTCTGTCACAAGCACAGATATCCACGGGCCTAAGGAGTCTTTCTTTCAAATGCAAGACTTCTTCTGTCAAGCAGTTCCTCGGGACATAGAGGATGATACGTCAGAAGACGTCAGCTTGTGCGCCAAGAGCGTCTGGGTACCTGACATCCTGCATTCTATTCCGGAACCTGTTGAGCAATCTTTAAAATCTCCGATGAATGATAGAGAGATTGAAGCAGAAAAAAAGCGAGTTCGAGCTGCAGTCTATCTGATTCACGACGCTGTTAGGGAGCTCGAGGAAGATGACGAAGACACAGCCACCTGGATTTGGCATCACAAGCTCTTCTACGACTGGATGAAATCCATTGTCACAAGCGCCAATCGAGGCGAGCTACGTGCGGGTAGCAATAAATGGACACAAACAACCCAAGGGATGAGGCAATATCTCTACGATGAGCTTGAGGGAGCAAGCCCGACTGATCAAATGCTCGTGCGGATTGGGCAGAACCTTGCTGCAATTCTGCGTGGCGAAGTCACGACACTGGAGTTGATGATGGAGGATAATCTTTTGAATGAGCACTATGGTGATCAGAGCGCATCTGCTTTGCGTATCCTAAGCAACGCTCGTACTCTTCTCGAACTCCATGCCATGAAAGACCCGGGAGGCAGGATTCTGGAAATCGGAGCAGGCACAGGAGGAGGTACCAAAGTGGTCCTTGAAGCCTTTGATGCAAGGGCCAGGAAGGAAGGCCTCGAGGGTTCTTTAATTGGTCACTATACCTTTACTGATGTTTCGCAAGGCTTTTTTGCAGCAGCGCGTGAACGGTTCGCTGCATGGGAAGGGATGATGGACTTTAAGCCACTGGATATCGATGAGGACCCCACCACCCAGGTAAGCGTATTCTCGCTTTTCACTTTCGTCCGCTGTCTCTCAAAGAAGTAATATAATATTAACATGAGATATAGGGCTTCGAGGAGGGCCAATATGATCTGATAGTTGCCGGAATGGTGCTCCACGCGACAAAGAACCTCCACAGAACTCTAACCCACGTCCGAAAGCTATTAAAACCCGGCGGAAAATTGGTTCTGCTCGAGTCGACGAAGGACCGTCTCGATACGCAACTTATCTTTGGTCCTCTCCCTGGATGGTGGCTGGGGGAAGAAGCAGATCGCAAAATGAGCCCTAACGCATCTGTCGAGAAGTGGGAGCAGGTCCTACGAGAAACAGGATTTGGTGGCATCGATTTTGACATCTATGACTATGAGGAACCCGAGTTCCAATCTGCGAGCACTATTTTGGCTACTGCAGTGACGACTGAAAGGCTGCAGGGGCCGATTTCCATCGTATACGACAAGACACAGGATCCTTCCCAGCCATGGTTCAAAGAACTAAGCGACAAAATCCGCACCGAGACGGGAATATCTCCTTTGATTGAGTGCCTGGATGATGTTGCGACAGGGGGCAAGATATGTATCTTTGCAGCTGAGTTGCAACGCCCATTTTTGGACGGCATAGACGAGTCTTCATTTGAGCATCTTCGAGACCTACTTGTCAATAGCAGGGGTGTTCTGTGGTTGAGCTCAGGGAGTCTGGTTGACTCGACTTTGCCATCATTTGCTGCTACCCAAGGTCTTTTGCGAACCTTGAGATTGGAGGACACCAGCAAGCGATATGTTCACCTGGATTTTGAGTCCGCGTCGAATGCTAACGAGGCTTGGACAAGCGACAAATTTGGCCACATCGTTCATGTCCTGCAGCAAGATTTCAACAACAGCCTCGACAAAGCTAGAATCGAGACCGAATACTCTGTCAAGAATTCAATGCTCCACGTCAGTCGACTAATTCCGGACAAAATCAGAAATCGATTTGCCAGCAATGCAGACATTGACCCAGAGGCCGAACTCCAATCCTACAACCAGACGGATCGCCCTCTTGTTTGGGAGACTTCGGGATCGGGTATGCTGAGTGATCTACACTTTGTCGACAAACTTGATCTCGCTGGTGATGTCCCTAGTGGTTATGTTGAAGTCGAAGCTAGAGCAATGGGCTTGAATTTCCGGGATGTTCTAGTCGCGCTAGGACAGCTTGACGAGGAATTGATAGGGCACGAGTCTGGTGGTATCGTGACACGAATTGGTCCAGACACTGAGGATAGCGGACTCCGCGTGGGAGACAGAGTCGCAGCCTGTCCAGTCGGCCGATTTGCAACAAGGGCGCTAGCTCACTGGACGGCGGTTGTCAAGATTCCGGATGATATGTCCTTTGAACACGCAGCAGCTATTCCTGTTGTCTACGGAACTGCATACCACGCATTATTCCACGTTGCAAGAATTCAGAAAGGCGAGTCGGTACTAATTCATGCAGCAGCCGGCGGATTCGGTCAAGCAGCTGTAGTTCTAGCACAGTACGCCGGTGCAGAAGTATTCGCTACATGCAGCTCAGAAGCCAAGCGTGATATTATCCACCACCAATACAACATCCCATTAGACCATATCTTGTCAAGCCGAGAGCCCAGTTTCGCACCTGCTGTCATGGCCATGACAAATGGAAAGGGTGTTGATATCGTGCTCAATTCGCTGTCAGGAGCTATGCTGAAGGAAACTTGGGATTGTATAGCCCGATTCGGAAGATTCATCGAGGTTGGGAAGGTAGATCTGGAGGCGGCTCGACGTCTGGATATGACCCCCTTCCGTCGCTGTGCCACTTTCGCCAGTGTTGATCTTATGCAGTTGCGTGAGTATAATCGTCTTTTGACTCACGAGGCTATAGCCGAGGGTGTCAGGATTAGTTATGAGAGGTCCGTATTATCGAATTCTTTCCCTTGTTATTCTCATCTTATCGCCTCAAGTTTTAGGACTTGTTCAAACACTAACACCCCTTACAGAGGCAAAATACCTATTATTCCAATAACCCAATACTCATTGGCAGACATGGAGAAGGCCTTCCGCTTAATGCAATCTGGAAAGCATACAGGCAAACTTCTGCTCGTTCCAGGCCCGGAAGATAAAGTCAAAGTGGGTTTGCATATATCTAGAAGCCTTCGTTTCTCAAGATACTAACAATGTGTCAGGTTATCTCGCGCGAACGACCCGTATCTTTAAGCAACCCGAACGCGACTTACCTTGTGGTCGGTGGACTTACTGGCATTGGTTATGCCGTTACACAGTTCCTGATGAGCAAAGGCGCCAACAATTTGCTTCTCGTCTCTCGGAATGCCACCAAGCACCCGAACGCTGCCAAACTTCACGCGCAAGGTTCTGAATATGGTTGTAAAATTCACATCCGCGATTGCGATCTCACAAATGAAAGCAGCCTCGTCGGGCTTCTTGCCGAGTGCTCCCGTTCGATGCCCCCAATCCGTGGTCTTGTAAATTGCGCCATGGTCCTGGATGATACCGTCTTCGAGCATATGAAGTACGAGCAATGGTGTAACGGCATAAAATCAAAAATTGACTGTAGCCGAAACTTGGATAAACACCTCCCTAAGGATATCTCCTTTTTCATCATGCTATCTTCGGGTCTTGTAAGTGGCAGAATATCTTTCCCAAAAACCATCTTTTAGAACAATACTAACCTTCTGCTTTCCAGGGCGTAACTGGCGGATCTTCCCAAGCCAACTACTCAGCCGGTAACGCCTATCAAGATTCCCTCTCTCGAAAGCGCAACAAGGAAAATCTCCCATCCATGGCTCTCGATCTCTGCGTTATCCGAAAAGTTGGCTATGTCGAAAACCGAATCAAGGGTGGCGACGACACTATAGTATCTCGTTTCTCTAAACTCGGATTTGGCGAAGTTGATGTTGCAGTCGTCCTCCGGCTCATCGAGACCGCCATCCGTGACTCGCGCCCATCCGTCCAAGAAGACGCGCAGATAGTGATGGGCATCTCAGAAGCGACTGCTATTGCAGCTGCGAAAAACGGGATTCCAGACCGCAGATACAACGCTCTGCAAATGGCGAACCGACGTGGACGGGGCTCGGCAGGTAACTCGTCGTCATCGGCGGCGAGTCCGACAGCTGCTCTCGTGCGTATGTTGTCTGCTCCTGATACAGGTATCGCGGAAGCATCCGCCTTGTTGGTTGATGCGCTATCGACAAAGTTGGCCGAGATTTTCAGCCTTGACCTTGCTGAGATTGATGTCGCGCTGCCACTTTCGCGGTACGGTGTTGATTCGCTCGTGGCTGTGGAGTTGCGAAATTGGTTGAGTGGTGCTATCAGAGCAAAGGTGACCGTGTTTGAGATATTGCAGAGTACGTCCTTGACAGAGTTTGCGGGTTTGTTAGCTGCGAAGAGTGAGTATGTGTCGGGGGCGACGCAAGATGAAGTCGTTGATGGGGTGGTAACAGAGGTGGTCGCAAAATAGACATTTGTACTGGAATGGAGTGTTTTTAGATATTGAAATTACGAGAGATGAAATAGATGATGGTATCATATAGCATCACAAGTAATCCACACTTTACATTCTGCAAGTCTGTATTTCCAGTGTGAGAAATGAGTAGAGTAGAGTAGTCGCAACTATTCTACTCTACTCAGAGTACTACTTGAGTAGTCCGGACTGAATCGGCCCGGAGCTCGGGGTGGCACTGCTAGTAGCGCCGGGACCTTGACCGAGCTCTTCTGTCTACTATTTACAACGTAACTTCTGAAATAATAGCCTTAATAAATTAGTATCAACTAAATAGTAGTTCCTTATCTTATATAACTATTGAAACTAGTCACTATATACGTATATACTTAAAATTTCGATTTATAGTACTACTTGAGTAGTCTTGAGTAACTACTCTACTCTGCTTAAAGGAGTCGTTACTCAAACTCTACTCTACTCTACTCAGACTACTCAGAGTACTACTTGAGTGCCAGAGTAGTTCGTGCTCACACTGTGTATTTCGAGAGTGTGTACTGGGCTGCCACATTAATTAATGTAGTTCTACATATTCTAAGAAACGTTTGTGAAAATAAAAATACCTTGAGAATCGAGTGGCACCCCCTTAAAAGGGGGTGAGTTGTGGTCCCTCAAGCTTCGCTAAGCAATAAGCGAGCCCCATGATGTTTGGCAAGCCATCAAACGACTGCTGTATTTTCATTGTAGGAACTTCATGACAAGGATCCCATATAACTACTTTGGTGGCGAGAAACCCCACCAATTTTGGATACTCTCCGTCAAGAAAGTTCTTTCCAGATACAAACTGACTTCTTGTGGAAATCGATATTTTATTAGGCCTTCCAGATTCGAGCGGGACCTCTTTTCAGTCTTTTCAAAGACTACTTGGTTCTGCCAAATAACAAAGTATCCAGATACTTTCGCTCTTATAACATCAACTATTGAATAACATTTCCCTACTGTCATGGAAAATAAATATATACACAAAGGTTATTTCCCTGATGATTTGATATTAGCGGAATACCCAGCAACGACAGAGAACGGTAATATGTCAACTACGCTATGAGATCTTTTTGTTTCGAAGCTTGTATAGTTGTAGAACCTAGAAACTATAAATGATAATAAACTTCAGGAATAAGACAAATTTGAAGCCTTCTCCTACGCTTTCAACTAGAAGAGTGAACTAAGGAGTATTCCACAAGAAACGCTCAGTAGTTTCCATGCACTATCTTATACTATCCGTTCCGTATTGCAAACGTTTATATCCGCAGAAACTACTATATTGAATCTTCTAATGCATACCGTCGCAAAGCACCAAGGTCTAAAGCTCACCAATCATACTTGTATCTAGTCCAAATCACTGCTTTAACATGCTCGTGTTCAAGTCAAACCACTAACTCTTTCTCAAACAAACAGACTTGGGCACCGATATGTTGTGCTGGATTCATAACATCACATGACTTTTCTCATTATTTATTTCCATAATGATCTACTGTTTGATCTACCACTTCATCGACTGTTTTATCTGCTATCTTGATCAACTGTATAATCACTGGTATGATTACTTGTTTTATATCACTTGTTTCGTGTCACATGTTCAAAGCGCTACCATAGCGTAATACCCTCTTTTTTTCAGAATACACTCCTTATATATAGATCTAGCTAGTCTACCTTTATAGGACAATCAATTCTCCATGACCTACAGTACTGAGGACCCTCCCAACTCAATACGATATTATCAATGGGATATTAGGGGGTCTACAATAATAATCGTATCGGATTAAAGTGACCCGATAATTATCGGATTCCTAAGGATAACCGATAATATAACGATTATCGGCGGACAACAGTTAATCCACCTGCCAGCCAATAGAATTATGAGATTTAGCTTTTTCCTTAAAGTCACATGTCTTATAAGTTATATAGCTGTGCAGGTAGTAAATCACGAGTGAACTGAGTACCATGGGTGGGGGGCTAAAAGGTTGCGGGTAAGCCGTCAACTTGTCGAGTGAACCATCAATTTTCGAGTAAGCCAAATACTTTAGAGCGCTGAAAAGTAAGTATCGAGTAGGCCATTCGTTGCCGAGTAAGCCATTCGTTATTAGGTAAGCCATTCGTTGTTGACTGTACGCCAAGTTTGGGGCCGAAAGGTGAGTCGTGAGTAAGCTATTACTTGCGGAGTAAGCTAAGTGAAGTTCAGGGGCCAAAAAAGTTGCGGGCAACTCAAGCATCACATGTAAGTAAGCTATCCATCGTCGAGTAAACCAAACACCAACTCACGAGTAAGCCGTCAAATTTCCGGGTAAGCCATGCCAAGTTTGGGGGCTAGAAAGCTGCGAGTCAACCATCAATTGTCCAGTCAGGCTAAAAAGTGAGTTGCAAGAGAATCAAAGAAAAGAGACCAAGTCCGAATTACAATTCATTCCATTCGAATGTAACTTCAACTCAACTCAACTCACTAGTCTCCAATAGACTACACAAAAAAAGAGGTACTCGCTCGAAAAATCACAGCCCACAGAATCCCAAACAGAAAGGGTAACCTATACCCCTACTCCAAAAACCGGTTCAAACAAAAAAAACCAAACCCAAAACTCCAAAGCGCCAGAACGCAAGAAATCCCATCATTTTCCCAATCCGAGAGGCATCCAAAAGTACGCGTATATACAAAGCTCACAAACTCACAAACCCAATTACCCACCCCACCTCGAATTTCTCCCCTAACGAGTTTCCACAAGCCCAAGTCAACACAGCACTACCAAAGCCCAACCTCCCGATACCCAAGCCACCGACTAACCACGCGTCCTGTCCACTGATCCAACTTAGTAGGAATCGCCCAGGGAAAAAACGGATCCGACACCTTCCAATTATTATGCGTAGCATTGATCGGATGACAAAACACCTCGCACATCACGCTCTCAGCCAGGTACCAGCTCAAAAACAGCGCAAGGAAAGCTCCCAACCATGTGAAGCGCCAATTCCTGCCCCATCCCCATCCACCCACCTTCCCCCGCCCACCCGTATGATACCACAACCTCGGAGCCGGAATTTGAAGATAAACAGTATTATTCGTCCCAGGCTTAGGGGAAGTAGCAATCGCAGGGGTCCAAGAGGAACTAGATGAGACAGTCGACTCAATCCTCTCAATCCCCATCTTCGCATCCCGAATCCCACGTTCCGTTTTCTTAAGCTTACTCTCCATCCTCTCCATCGCCAACTCCTCAAGCCGTCTCTCCTTCTCTTTCTTCGTCAACCTCCGACCCGCCTCATCGTACAGATCAATACAATCCTCTTCCTCTTCCTCGATTTTCATATTTAAGTCCGAGGAGTCGAGGAGTTTATCAAGTTCCTCAAGCGTGCAATCTTCGAATTGTCCTTCGAGTTGCAGCTTGCGGAGGTCTTCTGAGGCGGAAGCTAGGATCGCGGAGTTGATGAGGGGATTCCTTTGGAAGGGGGTTTTGGAGATGAGTCGGGGTTTGAGTGTTGCTTGACTGTGGGGTTTGGTATTCGTAGTTTTTTCTTTGGAGATTTGAGTTTTGAGGTTGAATGTGGTGCTATTCTCCGAAGGTAAATCCGTGAGAGAAGAAGATCTCGTTCTCCTCGATTTCCGCACAGTAGGAGCCGGAGTCTCAATATAAGCACCAGTAATTCTCGGTGTAGGAAGGGTCAATGGATCAATCTTCGGTGCAACAGGAGTTTCATTCTTCAGCTTCGGTGATTCCTGTTTAGTTTCTCGCTTTGGAGATGGTGATCGTGAAGGGGAACGAGATATTGCCTTCACAGAGTTCTTCTCCGACTTGTTATCTTGAAGTTCGAAGAGTTTTACTTCAGCTGCAATTCGATCCTCCGGGTCGATTTCTGAATGCGGTCGGCTATTTTCTGTATCCAGATCTAATTCAAGCCCAAGATTCCTCTGCCTAAGTGCTGGGCTATCGTTCATCATTATGGAATGAGCAGTAAATTCGAGATCAGCATTCCAGATGTGAGTCTTTTCTGGTGATTCTTCTGGCTGAGGCGAGGCTGGCGTGAGATTGGGGATGTCTGGTATAGCTGTTTGTTTCGTTGGCTCTGGGGCAGCAGCATTTGGCTCGTCTTCTGGTGTTGTAGACCGTGGAATATCCAACTCCTGAACTTTTGATCGTTCCTTTTTGGGAATCTCGGAATCCGTATCTTTTGCTCGTTCTCTTCTTCTCGGGGCGCCATGAGAAAGGCCGTTTGCTCGCTCTTTTGGAGCTTCGGAATCCGCATCGTTTGGCTGCCTCCGTCTTGGGATCTCAACTTCTGGCGCTTTTTCTCGTTCTCTCCTCCTAGGAATTTCAGACTCCAGATCATTTGATCTCTCCCTCGACAAATCAAAAGAATTTTCGCGCTCCCTTCTCCTGGGGATCTCAGAATCCAGGCCGTTTGATGGTTCCCTTGATACATCAGAGCCTCCATTTCGTTCTCGTCTCCTGGACACATCGGATTCCAGGCTGTTTGATTGCTCCCTTGACCCATTAGTATCTCTGACTCGTTCTCTTCTCCTGGAACTCTCTGATTCCATGCTATTCAATTGTTCCCTCCTCGAAGCATCAATTCCCGAATTACTGGCGCGCTCCCTTCTCCTCGGAACTTCAGACTCCTCTTCTTTCGCCTCTTCCCATTCCCTCCTCCGTGGCTGAAGACCCAAAGCTTCCCTTCGTTCCCTCCTCCTCTCAGCAGTAGAATTCCTATCAATCACCAGTTCCCTCCTCGGAGGAACCGCCTCCTCTTCTTTCTCCTGCATAACAGTTTCCCTCGCCCTGCGCAATTCCCTAGCCTTCCTCCTCTTCATCTCAGATTCCGTTTCTTTCGGCGGCAAAGACTGCGAAACATCAAAATCCATATCTTGCAACTGCGTCCTCGCCCTCCTCGAAATCCCATCCGTTCGCGTCCTCACCTCCGGAATCCCAACATCAACAGGATCTCGTTCCTCCCGTTTGACTGACAAATCCTCAATATTCAAATGTCTCTCCGTCAAAGGATACCTCGGACCCTCCACACTCTCAAACCTACTCGGCAACGTCTCCGGTAGCGAACTACTAGTAACATCCCGCAAACTCTCCTCACTCCCCTCCTCCCCATACCCACCCCCCCCCAACCCCCCCAAATCAAGATCCATCCCAAAATCCCGATTCAGCGTCGGATCCGGACTCAAAATCTTCTTCATCCACTGAACGCTCCTCGCCTTCTTAGCTCTCTGTCCCCACTGCCTAGGCACATGCAGCGGCGGATCAAGAATATGTTCATCGCTCCCCTCCTGTCTCCACGCTCTCGGTATATCAGGTATGTCCTCGTGTTCGTCTTCTTCGTCTTCTTCTTCTTCTTCGATCGCAAGAGGTGGAGGAACCGGATCACGATTAAAATTCCCACTCGTTTTCCGTGCCAATGTTTGCGTCGTCTCCGTAATCCTAGGACCCAATGTCCTCCTCCTCTGCGCAAACACGGATGTACCTGCCCTTTCGCCGTTGGAAGGACTCCCGTTTGTAATCGTCCCGTTTGCGCCGTTGTTTGTCTCCCCCTCCTCACTCTTCTTCCTCCCAAAATACCTCGGTGGCTGCGCAAGTGCCCTAGCAATCCTCTCATTCGTCCTCTCAGAATTGTGGTTCGGCGCCGGACTAGGGCTCCCACGGAAAGACGAAGAGTCGCTCTCGCTATCTTGTAAAGAGGGTGTTGATCGACCCGCGGGATGCGGTATGAAGCTATTATTATTACGCTCTGCTCGTCGAAATGCTTCTCCTAGTCCTAGGGAGTGTCGCTCGGGTCGGCGAGTATATGCGCGCTCTGCCATGGTTGCAAAGAAAAAAATGCGAAGGAATGATGATTGTCGCGATAGAGATGGATGTTGGAAGAACGGACGCGGTTTCCCCAGCCTCGCGCGTGCAGGTGCTCGGTCGCTATCGTGATGGGGACTGGGATCCCCGCCACGGGCTAAATGGTTATGTTATTGAGAAAGAGGAATCACCAGCACGTCGCCTAGTGGGAAACCTGTTGTAGCTACATTGTGTCGGTGAATGTGCTGGTATTCAAACAATCAAATTGGCCCAAAAAAGAATTGTTATGTGTATTAATCTACTGTTACAATGGAAACCGTTGAAAATGACATTCGGGCGCAAAAGGCGCTAGTATTTTTTTTGGGCTCTCCGTTTGGCTAGACCCCTGAAGGCCACACACGATATCCTTGATTCAATCACAATCACCCCACTTCACTTCAAATCCGCTTTTGGAGCCGCGCTCGATCCTCCAGCAGCAACAGTTGATGAAGCCGCGACCTTCGCCTTTACATCGTCAAATCTCCAAACTCCTCCCGTCTTGTCAGGTTCCGGCAAATAATTGATCGCAGGAGCTAATTTTTCCAACACCTTGTCGTTCTCTGCCAGAGTGAAATATCTTCGTTCCCAAATCCGTCCCTCTGCCTTCTCCTTTTGTCTCAACTCGCGCTGCGCAACCTCGATTTTAGTCTTTTCCTCTCCAGTGACATCCATATCTCCCACTGCAATTCCAGCTGCCACCTTGGCCCACGCGCATCTCGACTCCATAGGATCTTGTGCTTCGATCGGCGCAATCTGTAAAGGAGTTGTCTTGGCCTTATCCGCATCATAAGTCTCAACGACCTTACTCTTCTTGCCCGTTCCCTCGGTGATATCAAAGGCCTTGGTCCACTGTCCACTAATAGTATAAAGCACCTCCTTCTCCTTCCCCGTCGGGTACAGCGTAGCTGTAACACTATTCTTCTTCCCGGACAACCAGCCCTTGCCACTATAATCAATCTTGGCCGTGTATCCAGAACTGCTCGTGATGTACGTCTTATCATTCAACTCGACAAAGGGCGATCCAAAAATGAGGCCTTCGATATGCAAGTTGGGCAGCGTAATCAGGTACGTCTCGTCAAAGGCGGGTATCGAGTAGACCGCATGGCCAATCTGCTTGACATAGATGGTTCGGGCGAATGAGGCCTTTTGCGCATTGTAGCCTTGCAGATACACGCCATGCTTCTGATTCGAGATGTTGTAAGCAGTGACGGGGGGATGATGGCTAGTAAGAACACACCTGTCAGCATTCCCCTGAAAATACAAGTAGTCGGAGTAAATAAGAAAAGTGAAGAAAATAGAATCATAAACCCACCTCACTTGCTCCGAGACCAACTCCGTCGTACCAGCTTCATCCTCCCACTTGCCCAAGAAGAGCTCTCCCAGGAAGGGGTTCAGAGGCTTCTTCTCATTACCAAACTTCTCGCTGCGACTAGCATACTGCTGCTTCAGCGTACTCAAAAACCACTTCAAAACTAAGAGTGCCCGCTTCTGGGGGTCCTTCTCGAGAGCTGGCGCAACGAAAATCGAGGGGTGTTCAGCCCAATAAGAACTGAACTCGACCAGGGAAGTAGAGGAGAGGATAAAAGGCGGGGCAGTCAAGGAAGACAAGTCGCCAGAAAAGGATGCGATGGACTTCAAAAAGGCGGTCCAGGAGCCTCTGTTCTGCGCAGAGACGCCTGCTCCTTCGGTCTCGTTTGAAGACATCTTTGTGGGGATTGCTGAAGGGGGCCGAGGGTTATAGGTAGGTGTAGAAGGTGGTAAGGCTGGGATGTGCAAATAGAAGGCAACGATGATCAAGCAAGGGCGGGACTAGTTGTAGGGTAGGATGGGATAGGATAGCTTCTTAACGAATCTGTCCGCTGGAGATGCACAAATGTGGTGGTGAAATGAAAGTCCAATTTAACAGACAGGGGGGTGTCCCACGAAACGTCATCGGCTGCGGCAAAGTAATGTGCTCATCGCCAACTCAAGAACCTATCAATTCTTGAATCAACAAGAACACCGCTATCCACCCCCACGTGAGTTAGTGCTGATTGTCTGCTCTTCAAAAGTATTCACCATCCAGAGTATACAGCAATTGGATCATTCATCATCATTGTTTTACAGCCTATCATTCTAAAAGCGTGCCGTCACTCTCGTTTCTCAATCGGAGAAATCTACAATTGTCCAGCAGTGTTGAAATCCTTCAACCCCTCAGCAACACGAACCGACATGGTCTTCTCACCCTCTCTAACCCAGACACGGGGATCAAAGTACTTCTTGTTTGGCTTATCATCTCCATCAGGGTTTCCGACTTGCTTGAGGAGGTAATCCTTCTTGTTGAGAACATAATCTCTGATACCTTCAAGGTATGCGTATTGGAGATCAGTGTCGAGGTTGACCTTGACGACACCGTAGGAAATAGCGTCCTTGAACTCTTGCTTTGAGGATCCAGATCCTCCGTGGAAGACCAAGAAAACTGGCTTGTCCTCTTTGGCTCCAATGTTATCCTTAACATACTTCTGGTGCTTGCCGAGAAGCTCGGGGTGGAGCTTGACGTTTCCTGGCTTGTAGACACCGTGGACGTTACCAAAACCAGCAGCGATGGAGAAGTAAGGGGAGATTGGTTGAAGAGCCTTGTAGATGGCAAGGATATCCTCTGGCTGAGTGTAAAGGGAGTTGTTGTCAACATCCTCGTTGTTGACTCCATCCTCCTCACCACCAGTAATGCCGATTTCCTGAAAATTCATTAACCAAGAGAAACAAAGAAAATGGCAGTATCTATCTTACCATCTCGAGGAATTGCTTCATTGGTGCAGCACGCTTAAGGTACTTGGCGGTGGTCTCAATGTTGTACTCAACAGTCTCCTCGCTCAAATCGATCATGTGGCTGGAGAAGAGAGGCTCGCCGTTCTTCTTGAAGTACTCCTCATCAGCATCGAGGAGACCATCCAGCCATGGGAGGAGCTTCTTGGCGCAGTGATCGGTGTGCAAAACGACTGGAATGCCATATGCTGGGGCAATGGCACGGATGTAGTGAGCAGCAGCGATACCACCGGCGATTGAGGCCTCTTGTTTGCCGTTGGCAACACCCTGTATTCACCTTGTCAGAAACCATTGCTCTATCAACTTCCAAATATGTATATCTGTACCTTTCCGGCGAAGTAGGCGGCACCACCTTGGGACATTTGGAGGATGATAGGTGCCTTTGCATCGCGAGCAGCCTCGAGGGAAGCGACGACAGTGGAGGAGGACGTGCAGTTCTATGGTAGGTTAGACGGTGAACATTGAGGGCTATGATACTCTCAACACTCACAATAGCGGGGATGGCGAAGTTGTGCTCCTGCGCGTAGTTGAAGAGCTTGAGGACATCATCACCGACGATAACACCGCTCTTGCGGCTGAGGATATCTTGAACACCCATGTTTGCAGTTGAATGTGGTTGAAGGCAATGAATTCTGTTGGAAGAGAGGGAGGGTGTCAGTGAGTTGTCTTGTATGTATGGAAAGTTTTCTCCTCTTGGGCTGGCTGCGGGGTGGAGAAGTTGTTTGGGAGGGCCGATAGCTTCGTTTGGCGCTAGTGGTGGGGGTGTTTGCCCATGGACTCATGAGTCTTGGTCCAGAGAAGAGGCTGGTGGAAGGGCGCAGAATTGGAGGTTCATGCTTACAGAGGAATTGAGATTTTTGCAAGTGTCTGCAATGGGTGGTTGAGTTAAAAAAAAATTGGTGTAGAAGAAAAAAAAAGGTAGAAGGAGGGACGGAATTGGGGTTTGGATGACCTTTGGTGGTGCAGGTGAGGTGAGGTGGGGTGGGGTTGCCCGCTCTTTCCCTCGTCATGGGGGCGATCGGATCGCTCCTGCTGTTGGCAGTTGGCAAGACACCACCCAACTGGTTCATGGATGCTCCCGTTTCCTTAGCCCATTCCGATATTCGCCATCTTCGGCGGCTCACAAGTCACCCCCTACCTAGGTAGCCCTACCCTTTTCTGCATATATCCTTCTATGGATGTACGGACAGCGAGTGCAATTATTGTCGTGTGTTGCCGTATGACCCTATTCCAGAAGTAACAGTTGCCGATAACACTACAGGCCAGAAATGTCCCTGTCTCCCACGTCGACCCCGATGCCGGTGCGGTATATAAGTCGCTCGAGTTTTGCTTTTGCTTGTTTTGCTTTTGCTTGTTTTGCTTTTGCTTGTTTTGCTATTGCTTGCTTTGCCCACGGTAACCTTTCAGCCATGCGCCTTTAAACCCTCCAGCACCTTGTGGACTCCAACTGAGAGATAATGGGTTCCCCGAAGGTCAAAAACACCAACCTATGGAACCCAATTGATTGTCGGGGATTACGTCCTAGCCCGCATGCATCTAAAGGGCTTATTCTTGACTGACAGGGTCCGAGTATTGTTCCGTTGAAACCAGCGAGGAGATTCTCCGGGACGCCTTCCAAGAGATCTCAATCATTTTGCGCCCACCCACGTAGCTTTTATCAAGTCATTCTCGGTTGGTGTCGATTCTCCCTATTCCACTCTTGTGCCATCTGCTCTCACCAATTCCTCAATCGGTCAGGATAATAACTTCAAGATGTTTCTTTTGAGAATTGGTTGAAGTCGAAGACAAGAACCGTCATATCATCTGCCAATATTGGAAAAGAGTTAGCAGGACGCTATTTTACCGGTACTCCCACTACCCTCTACTTATCATCGCCATCTTTCGAAACTGCCCAGTTCCCCCATGTGTGAAAATTGGTGGTATTACACTATACAGTCCATGCCCTTTTTTACAATTGGTATACATCTTCCCTTTCAAGCCTGTGCCTTGACATTGACCGTTCTCCGAATTACTTTCGTTGCGCCCTTTATCTTAATGTCAACCTCGAAAGCCCCCAAGCGCTCGATGGCTTTCCCTTCTTTCTCTTTCACGAAAACAATATCTTCTGGCCACAACTTGATATGTTGTCCCTCCTTTGCTTGGGCCAAGATAGCCATAAAGTTGACAGCAATATCTGTCGTTGATACGGAGCCCTCGATGGCTGTTGGTTCTGCCTTCTTTCCCTTCGCTGTAGATACCACTGCCTTTGCAGCTACGGATGAGGATACTTTTGGCGCTGCTTTGACGGGTGTAATTGGTGTGCGATAGAAATCCACACTCCCTGGAAGCAATCTCGATAGTATGGCAGTTGATTCTTCGGGCTACGCATAGCAGGTTAGCAGACTCCCTCAGAATATGTTTCTGTCTCTCCAGTAGGTATAATCTCACAGTTTGCCGCTCTAGTTCCGCAGCCTCCACAAGCTTCGCCTCCTTAAGCTTCGCCTCCTTAGGTTTCGAAGTAAAAGACGCAGATTCCAATATGCTAAAAGGAGCTGTGTCCTTGACCTTTTCCTCTGCTTGTATCTCCGCTTCCTCTACCGCCGCTTCACTTGGGATGACCCCTTCCGCATGTCGCGTAGCATCCAAATCGACAATATCCTCCTTCTTGATTCCAAGTTCTGCCATTCGTGCCTCCGTTGCATACTCAGCCTTTTGACTAGGAAACCAAATATTCCTCATCACACCCGGTGAGACAGATAAAACGATTCCTAGCACACAATTAGATTCGAATAGCAGAGAAGATCAGATCAATCCAACCTTTCTTGCCATAACCCTTGATATCCTGTAACAGGAGCGCGTTAACTTTCTTTTTCGTCCTTCTCGCACTCTTCTTTCCGCGAATCTGCTGTCCGGCGGGAAACAGATGCCTTTCGCCCAGACTACCGGCAGTACGGCGTATGCAATTGAAGCATTGGGGGACTCTAGAAACTAAAGGCGATGCCATTGTGAAGGGGGTGAGAATTGCGATTGGGTGTCTCCTAAGCTATCAAGCCGAGAGAAGGCTGTCGTAAAAATGGATGATATTCCTACGCCAAGTCTCACCAAACACGCACCCACGGAGTTTCAGCGCGCCGAGCCGACTGATTAGATTCCCTCGATTGCATTTCTGCAGGGTCTCTCTGGCACAACCGTCTTCAGTTTCAACGGTGCTACGGAGCACTGGGAAAAGACTCACACACCAGACACCTCCATGAATCATTGGCAATTGGCCTGCTGAACCGTGTGACGAGTGTTGGGATGACCCTGCATGGTGTAGATATCTCTACTCTTGTCCGAAACTAGCCTCATTTAGGGGAATTTCGCATTCCTCTACCATCCCGACTTTTGTGAATGGGTATGGGTACAGGTACAGACTGACTAGCTTCAACTCGCATCAACACTTTGTCCGCGGTGCAACTTCTCCGTCGTCCGTTAAACCGCAACGAAAGTCATACGGGCATGGAAACTCTTCACGCAATCCCCCACCTTCAACCACGCACACGATTCGGGATAGCCTCAATATGCCAGAGAGGCCCGTTACGATTGCATACGCTGCCGGTGCCGGACTTGCTGCCATAGCACTGGTCTATGTCTTCCAACCTACCTTCTTCATTGATGGAGAGTCCGCTGGGACATCTGCGAGTTCAAGAAAGAGAGGGATTGTAGGCTTGTCGAATCCAGCGAATGATTGCTTCATCAACTCGGTCTTGCAGGCTCTTGCTGGTTTGGGCGATTTGCGAATATACTTGATCCGGGAGACGCATAGGAGGAATCTAGACGGACCCGATGTATACAACCATATTGTGGAGGACCCATCACGAAAGCTTCCAGCGTGGAAGTTGGAGGGGTTGCAGAAAGGAATTACCACGAGCGGGTTAAAGGATATTCTGGATGCGCTCAATGAGCGCCCAATATACAAGAAGACGATTTCAGCTGCGGGGTTTGTTACGGTCTTAGAGCAGGCTTTCAAGCAGAGGATATCACGGCAACAACAGGATGCGCAGGAATTCTTGCAGGTTGTGGCGGAAAGATTGAGTGATGAATACCATGCTGGTCAGAGGGCAAGAAAAAGCGCCCTGTCGAGGTTATCCAACGGCAATGAGTTGGACCAGATATCAGAGGAATTGGATACTGAAGAGCAGACAAGCGATGTTAATGGGGATAATACCTCGGAATCACAACCTACTGTAAAGGTATCGGACTCAGAATCGACCTCAAACGGGACCCAGGAAGATGCGGAAACACCACAGAATCGAGAAAAACATACACACCCAGTCCTTCAGGGTGAACGGGAGGATGGATTTCCACTGGAAGGAGGTTCCGCCCAACAGATTGAGTGTTTGACCTGCAAGTACCAGCCCAAAGCAACGGAAACCACATTTTGCACAGTATCGTTGAGTGTGCCCCAAGTCAGCTCAACAACACTAAACGCTTGCTTCGACGGAATGTTCAAAACAGAGTACATCGAAGATTTTAAATGCGAGAAGTGTAGGCTTGTCCACGCTTTAGAAACTTTCAAGCAGGAATACCATCGCTCGAATTCCGAAAAGTTCAAAGAAAAAACAAAGATAGCCATCGAAAAATTAGAACATGCAATAGAGACAGATCCCGAAAAAGAGCTCAAAGACGTCGAATTACCAGACATGAAATTCGCACCAAAGAGGAAAATCGCAAAACACGTTAAAATCACGAGCTTTCCCAAGGTTCTGGCTATCCACCTCTCAAGATCAATTTTCGATGGGTCAACAATGAAGAACTCAGCCAAAGTTGCATTTCCAGAACGCTTACGGCTGGGAGGACTACTAGACCAGAGAATGTACAGACTGGTAAGTGTGGTATGCCACAAAGGAAGTCATCACTCAGGACACTACGAATCCTTCAGACGCCAATATTTATCCCCGCCCTTTTCAACCCCGAATACATTTCAAACAGCAGGTGTCTATAGTAAACCCTCGACACCTGTGACTTCTCAGATTTCGACGCCTTTACATAGACCTGAGGACCCAAATACAGATACTAGTACTATATCTTCAACCCCCGAACTCCTCTCACCGGACTCGACATCTTCTACCTCCCTCCCTATCCCTAATGGTCTACCGATTGAACCTAATACTCCCATTAATGGAAACCACATCAATGGAAACCATAAATTTCCAACTTCTGCCCCGAGAGATGCGGAGACATCCTCTATCCGCTCGCTCTCGCGCTCGGTAAAATCTACATTCTCTAAAGTTCCTAGTATTCACCGTTCCTCGCCCGCTCCGTCGACGCAGAAGGAATCCTCGTCGGCGGGGACGCTGGCGAATGCGAGGAGTAGTGTTAGTGAACTTGTCCGAGGGGGCAGTAAGAAGAGGAAAGGGAGTAATCGCTGGTGGCGGATTTCGGATGATAGGGTTAAGGAGAGTAAGACGGGGGATGTTTTGGGGATGCAGAGGGAGGTTTACATGCTTTTTTATGAGCTGGAGAAGGATGCGTGAGGGCGTAGCTCTCTATTCTCGTCTTTTCATTTTTCCCACCACAACTTTTTTCTTCTCGCTTAGAATGGGAGGATGGAGATGGGGAAAGTGAGAGAGTGGGCTCATGGCTGCATTTACATATTTAAACTGGTGGGCTTTTTGCATGGGCGGCGGAGTTCTTTTTCCTCTTCCTTGTTGTAAGAATTTTTTTTTGATTATTATCTTGGTTTAAAAATACTTTTTCTTTTCTTATTGTAGATATGGGGTAAAGAAGAGGGGGGGGGGGGGGGGGGATGGGGGGTACCTAGAGTGGGTTGGTTAGAGAGTATACATGGGTAGGTTGCTTGGAGGGCATGCATGGATAGGTGTCGGGGAGGTAGATGGGTGGGCATTTGCATATATGTTTGAATAGATGAGACGAGATGGTAAAGGAGATCTAAAAATTAAGAATAGATGATTCGAATTACCAATTTTTATTTTTTAGATTGGAATAGAATGTGATGGAGAGGAAGATGTTTTGGGTTTGTGAAATTTGGTTTACGGGGCGTGGGTGGGATATGTGAATGAGAGATTTTAGATGTTGGATAGTGGGTTAGAGCGGATCTAAAAATGAAGATGATTTTGAAATATCGTCTTTTTTTAGATTGAAATGGGGAAGAAGACACGAGCTGCAGTTGGAAGGTGTTTTGTGTTTGTGGCACCTTTTTTAAAACTATGGAGCCATGTGAAATGAGGTGATTGAGATTGTAAAATGAATATGTTAGATTGCTAGACCGAGCGATTATTTGAGTAAATTTAATACAAATAGTCACGACTTTCGCGAGCCCAAAATCTATTTCTTGTACTATTATAGTAAGGCTTCGAAAGCTCTAAACAAAATTGACTCAAACTTAAGCAATGCACTTTTCTAAAAATAAAAATAAAATAATAAAAAAAAACCTCAAGGGGGAGGCTGTCGATATATTCTTAGAGATCTAATGCCGAAAGCAGATTGATCTCTAGCTAGAAAAACATATATAGGATTGAGACAAGTCTTAATCTATCTGCGGAAACAACTGCCTATATCTTCTACTGTAGTCTGCAGAGTGTTAAGAGTGCCGAGACCAGAAGTTGCCCGGGGCGGAGTGTTATAAGTTATAAAAGGAGATGCCACAATTGTAACTTTAAACTAAAGAAGAACGAGTTTATGTCAACATACTTAATCTCAGGAAAACCTAAGTTGGATATTTGTTGCATTTACCTGCCTTGAAGGGTTTTGCCGAAAATTTTTGCGGCCCCTTTTAGTTGTTTGGATCGCTTAAATCTAAGCGAGGTGACGTAGCCTGTGGTGGGGGTGCAGGACATACAGGCTTGGCTCTCAAAGTGACTGGTCCGATCTCCCTTCTGGTTGAACAGTGGCGCTACAATAGTGGCTGAATAATACACAGCGTTGCACAAGAGATCTGCTGAGTATTAATCCCTTGCCTTGCCTCGCTGAAGATGAAGATCATCCCTCCAAGACAAACTCTTTTATGCTCCACAGCCTTACTCCATCATGGTTTCAAATCCCTGTTCAGGCGCTCCCAATATAACGGAGTGCTTGCTGTACGAGTTATGGAGACAGCAAAGGTGAGCTTGATGCTAATTGAAGCTGCTAACTGCTCTGAGAACTGACTCTTCGCAGTAAACCCAACTTCGGCCAAAAAACATTTGGCTTCACAGTGACTTTCACCGTACTTGCCTTTTTCATTGCTTCGGTCGCACTCTTCCAAGGCGCACTTTTCGCTGGCACTGGTAGGCTCAAGGCGTCGCACCGAGCTATTGGAGACTTCAACAAGTACACATCCAAATGGTACAAATGGCACCAGTTTCCCTTCTCCCTCCGGGAGTTTCGCTTCCGCACGACAACGATGGTTCCGTTCTTTCGATTCCCAGCAATCCGACCTGTTACTGTCTTCAATGAAGTAGACAAAAAATGGTGGGAGAAGGCCTATACCCAAACACCTGCAAAGACACCAAAAGCTACAGCGAACAACCTCGGCGGGAACGAGCCTCAAGCAGGTATCACTGGAGCTCCTCCATCTTCGCCTGTAGTCGAATCAGAGGCAGACCTCGAGCGTGGACAAGACACGCAAGGTCAAAATACGCACGGTCAAAACAATCCAAAAATAACCATCAAGCCTAGATCCAAACAAGCAACAATCTACGCTGCAAGTTGGGCAAACTTGCTAGAAAACTTCGATAAAAGTCTTCCGCTGTTTGAGTATGAAAGTCCCAATCGCGGAAACTCGTTGGTTTTCTGCGATACGGAGTACCTTCCAAGCGACATCCCAGCGGCTCCTGCCAGCGGCAATGTCGAAACCATCATCACAATAGCTGCACTTGCAGGCTGTGACATGATTAAATCCCCAATTGGAAGCGGAGGTACAAGAAGCCAAGGGCCCATGGAGACGGTTGAACGCAAAGAACCTAGGCTTGAAGATTACCCCAGTGCACTTGGTTCTAATTTGCAATTGACGTTCCACAAACACCCACAACTTGGTACATTTGCAATTTTTCGGAAGTTTCCGGGACCAGCAACGTTCAATCAGTAGGTCCGCCCGAAGACCAAAATCACACCGATCACTACGAAACTCTCTAATCTTGTATAGGAAACGAAGTATCCCAGAGTTATTTTTTGAATGTTACCTTCCTGGCCATTCTGAAGTCTTTAAACATTTGACGGTAGAGGCTGAAATTCCAACGCTGCTAGACACAAAACCTAGGTGGCCGCGTGTCTTGGCATTCTCTAAAAAGGAGCTGAATAGAATCGCTCGTCTCTTTTGTTCGCATTCGAAAGCATGGAAAACACTGGACGTTCGTGTCATCATCGCCTCATTGGTAAAACATTTCGATCGCTCAAGGGGAACAAGCGAAAATTCACACTCATATCTTCACTGGCGAGTAGATGGCCATGATGCTGGGGACTGGCCGAGGACTTCAATGTACGCGTTTGATTACAGCGACATGTCTCTGGTTCCCCAGGGAGGCGGAGAAGGAGAAGCAGCACAGGACCAATCTCTCGGCCCTGATTTTGTTGGTGATGATCCCTGGACATCGCAAAGCTACAAAACCACCAAACGACCTCCGATGACAACAATGCCACTTGACAAACCCGATGATCGCACTTTAAGTAAGCATAAAATCAGCGACAGAGCAGGGTATTTGGAAAAGCTCGTCCAGCTTGGGGGAAAGGTGGGAAACTTCGAACCCACGAAGCCACCCGAACACGCACTAGTGATCATTCCTCTCGCCATCTTTAGCTGCTTGTATTTCATAGGGAAGGAGCCTGCTTTTAATCATCTAAAACTTGGCAGCAAAGCGGCAATGCGTGGGGCTCTAAGGTGGCAACTGAATGAGGTATGTCATTATGGCTCTCAATGCGAGTCGAGTCTTTGTCACAATTCTGACTCTTATACGTTTGACCAGATCGATAACTATCTGTACACATATTGCCAATTACCCATGCCCCGAGATATCACATTCTCGAATATTCTAGCACGCCTTTGTAGAAAGGTTCACGAAACAGCTAGGTCTACGTCAACAACTTTACGAGGCGATCCAAGCTTTGGTCCCGGCCCCACCCCACAAAGTGCCGATTTTGTTCGAGATCTTCGAGAGTTACACCCAGAGATACCAGATGGTCGAAAGAAGACAATGAAGGACGCCCAAGACTGGTTAGATAGAGAAGATGACGGAGAAGACGAACATGTGCCGGGAAACTTATCCCTCGAAGAGATCACAGAGCTGGAGAAAATTTACGATGTCATCGTTTTCAGAGTTGTAGTAATGGCTGCATTTCTATGTACTGCGACGGATGTTGGTGAAGTGGTCGGTACTGAAGTTGGTAAGCGGATTGTGAATTTCGCATGAGATTCGGTGTACCTGGTGAGCTTGGCGAATTATTACTTGGGTGAGATATTGTCGCATTTACTTAAAACACTAATGGAAATATAAGCCCATTCTCTTCTGCTGCCAAGTGCTAAGCGAGAGATGAGTGGGTTTAAATGCATGCCTGTGGTGGTTTAAATGTTCCTCGGTTACGCGGCATGTACCACGTTCTTTTAACTGTGGATTCTCTCCGTGGTACGCGAGATATATGAGAGTAGGTGGGGATGTCATTTCTTTTTTATTTGGCTCGGCTAATTATAAGCGAGGGGTTGGGTTCGAATTGGTTGAGAGAAAACAGAGTATTGTATCTGTAATTATTAGGAGATCTTTGCTATAGTGAGAATAATAATCAATTGTTGAGAAGAATTGAATTTCAAATGCTAACTTGAAGAGATTTGAATATGGTTATTGCATACATCTTGTTTCTGACCAGAAAAAGGAGTCGACTAGATTTACACATAAGACATATCCTTCATATCCTTCAATCCCTTCTTCTGTGATATAGAATCTTCTAACTCTTTTCTCAGCCTTTTTTCTGTTCCCACCGCGCGGTTCAAGTCGTCAAAACCCAAAGGCTCTGCATTACGCTCAGCGGCTTCTTTCACCTAAGTCACTAATCTGCGGATATCTGGACCACTTAGCTCCTCTGTTGCGAGTTCTCGAACTCTGTCCATAAATTCATCGAGTGGTAGGCCGAAAAATTGCGTCTCAGAAGGGAAATTTTCGGTGCTTTTGATGTTGTAGCGCTCGTTCTCACTTAGAACCGTTTGCAAACCGTAGTATTGTTCTTTGTCTGCAGTCAATTCGAGATTTGTTGTTCTGGGATCCTTTTCTGTTGAGACGAGGCTAACTTCTGGGAGTTTTCCTGCGCTGCTTTCTGACGACATATCTGGATTTCCTCTTTCTTCACCTGAGTCAGGGTACTCTAAGGTAGGAGTGTTCGTTGCTTCTGGTTGTATTGTTGCCTGCTTCGCATCTCGAAAGAGTTCAGAATAAGGAAGCATATCTGCGGAACTATTGTTGTTTTCCTCTACATTTCGACGAAATACGGGGACAACTGTAGCGTGTTTTCCTGTTGTACAAGGCGGAATGGTGTAGAATTCGTCATATTTGAGGACTCGAGCCTTGCAGCAGCTCCATCCTGTCTTCTCCCCATCGAAGACTCGCGTGCCAGGGTGATAGTGACAGTCCTCGTCTGGGTCCGAATAGAACTTTGCACAAAGAGGGCGTTGACATGCGAACGTTTTTTCGCTCTGCTCACTAGTTTCGTCCTTTTTTTTTTGAAGATTCTTGTGGTTCTGAGCTCTGTTGTGGGTTGGAAAGCGTATTGCTAGACCCAGAATTTGGGGCCAAAACTCCTGACTGGGTGGACCTCTTTTTTTCTAATGTCTTATCACTAGTATCATTCCTGCCTTTTCCCTGTTTATACTCATTTAACGCTTGGTACAGGTGCTCAAATCCCAGTGTCTCATTTTCAAACCCAGCGAATTGTTTGGCGGTATCGACTATGTTACGGATCTGTTGTTCACTGAGCTTCTCCCTTGCCAGTGCTCGAAGTCTGTCTTTGAATTCGATTCTGGCGCCCAAATCATGAGCTTTGGAAGGCAGTATATCAGTCGATTCGAGGACGTTGAGCCACATCCCCAACCGATTATTTTGACCTAGATAAGTTCCTAATCCGTAGGGTCCCGGCAGTTCCGGTGTCCTTAAAGGAGATGAAGTTGACTCCATCTCTGTAGAAGGAAGGCTGACTTCTGAACTTCTTCCAACGGTGCTCTCCGAAACCAAATCTGAACCACTGTTTTCAGCCAAACCTTTCCCGCCTTGGTCTTCCTCTGTTTCGGTTTTCTTGCTCCCCTCTTTCTCTGATGTTTTTTCAGATTCAAGGTTTTGTTGCCTAAGATCTCGAAGGACACTCTCAAAAATGTTGTCTCCAATTTCATACTGTTCCTCTGCCTTACGTTTCTCATCTTGAGTTCTTTCCATTTGTGGATTCCGTTCTATAAACATATCCAAAAGCACAGCCACCCGCAGGTGGTCTGTTGTATACTCTATGGAACTCCGACAACTGGGGCAAGTAAAATATTCTGAGGCTTTTCGAGGAGGGGTAGCGTGGCTTGCAGGATTGTATTCGGCGACGGCCTGACTGTAGAACCACGATTTGAGACAGGATCCACAGAAGGTGTGCAGGCAGCTGTGAAGCTTAACGGGTTGGTATATGATCTGTGTGCATATCTAAATGAACGAGAACTTGGTCAGCAGCCGGTCTTAATAAGGTTCCTGGCCTAAAAACAAGTGCTTATGTTCAAAGAAACTTACCGAACATGTTAGTTCTCTCTCCATATCTGATATTGATAACACTCCTAACGACTCGGAAACTTGGCTGCTCTTCTCAATACCTGTATCTTGAGCTTGAGTTTGGTCGTCAAGAACATCTTGACACGCATTGACAATATCCATAATCATAGCCTCCTCGCCACCTGCCAATTCTTTAGCCTTGGTTTCAATGATTTGTAAGAGCTTGAGACGGATCGCATCATGCAGGTATTTCTCTCCATTCAACGTCAATAATGCCGAATTTTTTGGATAGTTCGGCTTAAATCCCACGACAAGGGTTACTGAAGTATCAGGATTGATAGATGATCGGATTTTGATCTCGAAAGCTGGGCCCTGGGCCCATGGGCTAGTCTCTAGCCTGTGAAAATCTTCCCCATAAAAAGCAGCCAGGGCAAGAAGTTCATCTTCTTGGATCTCCTCATAGACAGTTCTTTCTGGTCGTTTCCCTTTCGATCTTAGCTCTTGAGACTCAGCACTTTGCCACGTCCTCGAATTGGTGTTCTCGTTGGTCTCTTTGGAAGCAGTTGATCGTGCTTGCCCTGCATTCACAAAACCCAAGTACATTCTCAGAAATGCCTCATCATCAAGAACATACTGCCCTGAAACTTTCTGTCTGTACTCATCGGTATTTGCTTTACTCGGATGGAGGGCTAGATATTCGCCCAGGCGTTTGTTGATGATAGAATCAGATTTGATTTCTCGTGCAGGATTTTGGCATAGCGGACAGGTCAAAATTCCACGGTCAGACTTCAAGCGAGGGTGGTGTTTTCGTCTTTCGTTTTGCGAGTGATGACATTGAGAAATACAAGGCTCACAAAAGATGTGTTTGCAATCAAGGATCATTTGAGGGTTATAAAGAAGTCCAGTGCATAGCTACTCTCATTTCACTCTGATCAGTAATCGGTCATATAATGGCTTTGCCTGTTGACAATTATCGTGGGGCAACTTACAGGACAGGTAACATCGAGCGTTCCTAAACCTCTCTCACGTTCCGGTAATGTGGTATTAGAATGCGGCTGAAGGGGTCGAATGGGTAACCTCGATGAAGTAGTTGGCAACGAGGAGGTGGCTTGATAGTTTGAGGAGTCTGAGACTAAAGCAAAGAGCTCTCTAACTACTTGATCTCGCTCAATTCGGTCTACGGGCAGATTCCAATCCTTATACCGGTTGGCGTAGGTCTTGTAACTAAATTCTAGCGTAAGATAGTGATTTTCTCGGACAATTGTTACATGTACTTACTCGTAGTCCAGTTTTGACTTCATATAGTCTCGAATCTGTGGAAAACTAATCTTGGTCATATAGAGCCGGATTAACTCGGGCTGATGTACCAATTCCCAGTTCTTGTTAGCTCTCTCATCATTTGGGTCGCGACACATCAATATTTTATGGCACTGAGCCTCTGATAAAGACAAGCACTGTTCTCTTGTCGGTAGTGGCAGACTAGATGGGTAGGAGGCTAATAGGTCCGGTGTTCCGCCAAGAATTTCTAGGCTTTCCTCCCCAAGCCCTCTCCTTAGGAGCCCAATGTTTATTTTCGAGAAAACGTCGTTATTGATCTTATGCTGCCCTTCCAATTTCTTTTTGTATTTTTCATTTTCCGAGTCGGGGTTTGCTGCCAGAAAACTCTCCAATACTTGGGTAACATAAGAATTCTGTCCCGTAGCTTCTATGGGTCTGCCGCAAGAAGGACATAAACCAACCATTTCGTAACCTGCAGTCATGTTTTGCCATCGACGCCATTGTTCAAGACACGGAGTGCAAAACGTATGACCACAGGGCTCTATGCTCGACGGTCGACAGAAAAGTCCGGTGCATAGCTAAAGCGCGAGTAATACAGTTATTAGCTGGTCTTAGGGTTTTTTTTGGGAACACAATTACCTGACAATAAAGGCGCGACGATCTTCCTTTCCCTGAGACCTGTACTAAATGGCTAGGAAGGTTTTCCCTGGTCTTATCGTTACTTTCTTCGGCTGGATTTAGTAATTCTCCCAAGTTTTCCGTGTCCTCCTGACCAAGTGTTGTTTCTGACTTGCCATCCACAAGACTCGACGACAATTGTTTCATTCGAGTATTGATTCGACTTTTCCCACAGTCCATCTTGCAAGATGGGCATGTCCAGCGATCCTCCTTGATATACACCCTATCTAAGCAATTTCCACAGCGCCACCAATTCGGGTCAACATTTCGTTGCGACTCCGATTCGAGTTCTTTCTCCGACCACGACAAAGTGAACGTTCCAATGTCTTCTTTGTGGAAATCCTTATAATGATCTTCCAAGTGGTCCTCCCTAGTAAAAGGGTCGATATGTCTGGGGCATTCCAGGTAATCGCAGGGGTATTGCATGAAGGCAGAGTGTACGAGTTTATAGTGGCGCTCGAGGTCTATAGCTTCAGTAAATCCAGGCCGAGAATTGCTCTTCCAGCAGCTTTGGCCAGGGTAGAGACATGAGTGCCGTTCTTTAGAAACTTTATCCTCATCGAAGTCAAGATAGACAATTCTCGGTTCTGGAGGTTGTGAATAGTATTGCTCACGTAGCAGAAAGTATGGCTCTTGTCCTCTCTGAACAATGAAGTCATACAGATCATGTATGTTCAACATCGACAGGTCCCAAGGAATAGTTGAAGGTGTTGGCCTACCATGAGTAGAAAAGAGATAGCTGTCACCGAGATTGTTTGGCTTTCCAGTGCTGTTGCCTCGAGCCAAGCTTTCCACCATATTCCGAGCATCAGCGACACAAGATTTTCGAAGCTCTCTTTCAACGTCAGGAGGGATTCCATTAGGATATTGCTGCTTCAATTCTAGTGATCGTTTACCATACAGCTCCAAAGCACGAGCCTGTAACTCCCGTCTCTTGGCACCACGACCGTGTGTAGAAGACGCCGGCATTTCTTCGTTATATTCCTCGTTTCCTCGTCTCTCGAACATGTCTAGAAGACCTTCACCGCTATCTGCTTCAGCTTCTTTGTCTAAAACTGGGCTAGGTTCAACTGGAGCTTGATTCTCCGGTACGTTCGTCAGGTCCCGGAAATGCATGATATTATCCCATATCTGAGTGCAGGCTTCGGGATCTGCAAATCTGAGAGCGATTTTGACGTTGGTGGCTGGATTTGTCCAATTGATAATTGTATCTTGCTGCTTCCAGAATCTGTTTGGCTTTCCGAGTCTTGCTTCAAACAGCATAAATTTGGGGTCTAGCTCCGACTCAACACGCATATAACATCGTTGAGCGTGGTTTGTATCGAAAGTACAGTGTCCTATTCCTTTTTGCACCTGTTGTTCATCTTGTAACTCAAACACTTTGACTTTATGTTTCTGGGAAGCAAACGGGGGTGTTGAGGCGCCCTCGTCATCCCCATCATTTGTTTCTTCAATTCTATCAAGTGGTTCTTGGATGTTGCGGATATTGCTGATAAAACCCCAGACTTCAGTACATCCTTCAGCTGTTTGAAAGCTAAGGGTCTTCTCAATGTCGGATATTGGGTCTTTCCATTTGATAGCAGTATCTTGCTCCTTTTTAAAAGCAAAAGGTGTAAGAACGTTTGCTTCGAAGATAGTATGTTGAGCATCGTCCCAGGCAACGACATATGGGACCCCCCTAGCACCAAAATACACTTTACAGAACCCGGAGCCAACCTCTATCCAGTCGATTCCACGAAGCTCGTACACTTTTAGTCTTTTTTCTGTACTCGTACCCGTAATGTCGCTCTCATCACTGGCTTTTCCTGGCCTTTTCAATGCCGTAGCTAGCTCTGCGGTTCCCCTACCATCCTGGGCTTCGTTCACAGTTGCTGAGATCTTCTGGGCAGAGTGATGATCCGTCGTCGGGAATCTTGAAGTCAACAGTTGTCCAAAAATTCTCTGGTCCCCTCCCAAATAATGTACCAGGATTTTGGATGCTTGCTTTTGTCTCGTGAAATCATCAGACTGAATCCATTCAGATCCATCATCATCTTCTCTAAAGAAGTTTGGTGATTGGTGAAGCTCAACTGCTAAGGGTGCATACTTCCCCAACTCCTTATCTTCTCGATCTAACTTTTCGGGGGCAAAATACGCTTGTTTGATGAAGGAAAAGGGTATTTCAATCTTCCGGTTCATGTCATGGCAGTCTATTAGGTAGCCCATCATCGCCTTCTTGGTTGAGTAGAAGATAGTTTGGGTTAGACTTTCCTGATCTGCTACTCTCCATGACCCAATGGCAAGTGATTGACATGGAAAATGGAGGAGATCTACATGTAAAAAAAGTTAGTGCTAGTCCTAGAATTGGAAAAAGAACTTTTCACCTGGATCCGGTATAGATTTGCCAGAGGATTCTCCGTATGTTTCAGATGGTGCTTTTTCCGCGGTAGAAATCTCTTGGATATTACGAAAATTCGTGGCCGTTTCAAATCCAATGTTTCCGATAAGATAGAGAAGGGTAGGCTCGAGGCAGCCCTGTTGACGTGACGTATATACCGAGGCAATTTGGCGCAGCTCCCTCTTCAACCTGTGAAAAGCTTCGTTTGAGATTGATTGGTCCTTTGCTATCGTGAAGGTTGTTGGTGAGGTTGTCTGTGGATACCTAAATGGAAATACTATGGTGACCTTGATGCAGATGTTCTTGTCATTTTCTCCCCAAGGACCCATTACGGAAATCTTCACAACTTTCTCGTCAACGTTCACATATTCCCAAGTGATTTGGGGAAACAACTCGTGAACGTCAATGATTTCTTCGCTTAAGCTTTTTGGCTCATTGGGAATTTCGGGTATTTTCTTTGCACTAATCGGGTTGTCGTCCTCTTTTTGTATGAGGAAACTGATATCAAGTTAGCAGATCTCCATATCAGTCTTCGCGTAGCAATCACCCATCATTAACATTCTTATGAGCCGATTCCACTCTCCTCTCGCGGTTTTCTAATGATGTGATCTCATCAAAAGGAAGACAGTATCTCTCATAATGTCTCTTCAAGTCTTCTCCAAATTCTACAACGTCAGGCCTGTTGCCGTTATATAATTCCATGGCGATATTCGTCCACTGTTGCTCTCCAAGCATCGCATAAACTCCTAGCGTGTGGACAGCCAAGTACAGGTCCATTATTGATACCCATTCATCATCGAATTCGCTGCCTAGGCGCCCATTTATACGATTAGGGATAGCGTTCTCTTTTAGGTAGGCTTTGAATTTCTCGACTGTTGAACGTTTCAAAGAAGGGGGTACTCTTGAGTTAGGAGAGTACTTTTCGTCATCTGAATCCCCTGTTTTTCCGGAGCTTTCCCCGGAACTAGTAACATCGTCTTCATCTTCTCCATGCTCGATCTCGTAATGTGGTGTAACAGTTACTCGCATATCTGCCTGCCGACGAAGATCTGTATACTTCTCGGTGTCGAGAAGACCTCTTTTCCACAAACACTCAAGGACGTGAGGATCCAACAGCTCCTTCCCTTGCATCAAATTCTTCATGTAGTGCATACTAATCATATGTCGTATTCGTTCCCGAAAATTGATATGAACATCAGCAGGTTTAGGCCTCGTGTCGAATACCTGGTCGCAGAAAGGACATCCAATTATCAAGGGAGGAGGGAAAGGCGCGAAATGTGAGGAACAATGCAGTGCCCATTTATCAACACATTCTTCAAACATATCATCTTCGAGAAAATGTGTGCTTGTGGTTTCGTTACAGCCCAGGAAGCCGAATTCACAGGGAAAATAGGCTTCATCTTGGGTTGGAGCTTGTTCTTCGGGTTGTGTGGAGGTCGGCGCGCCCACTCTGTATTTGACTTGAGGACTTGATTCATTTTCCAGAAGTATTGGTTGCTGGTCAATACGGGATGATGAGCTCCTAGGAGAGGATGGTGCAGATTCGACCTTCGCTATACGTTCAGAACGTGGTGGTTCTTTTTCTTGAGGTTCTTTAGATGCAAAATCTGCATAATACTCCTCCTCAATATTAATATTGCCAATTGATCTTCCCTTAAATGTTACTGGTCTGAATATATTCTTGGGTTTTCTCTCCATCATCGTTTGAAGTGTCAGGAGATCTAGGCTTGGCAAAGGAGACTCCCTCACGTATACTTCAATTGGCGGAAAGGAGTGAGACTCCATTGTGCTGAACTCCTCGTCGATATCCATTTGGACAACTGAAACACCGAACTCTTTCCGAGAAACATTCGAAGGCAATAACTTCTCTAGCGAGAACCATGGAATGACCTTTCGCACTAAGGCAATCTTTTCAATTATTGACAATCGGCTTCCCACGTTTAGTTTGTCGATGTGCTCTTTGGTATCTGTTGGAAACTCCTGAAGACCCCAACTAATGCTGGCCCCTTTCGGTTTTATTGTGCAGATTCTGTACAAAGTCAATCCTTCTGTGCATTTAGCTATTTCTCTTAAATCTTCCACCAGGGGATGCTTATAATCATCGGGTTTACCAGCTAGGCTGTATGTTACTGCTGGTCTTACGGCTTCTTCTCGCAAGTCCTCGGATAGCGATTCCAGAAACTCAGCATCGAGTTTAAGGTCGGTGGTGTCGTAGGCCTTTCCGCGAATGGTGATTATCACTTTCGGGTTCTCTGTTGCAGGTGCAATCTTATTTGTACTTGGCGCCGAATCACCATAACTTTGTCTAATGGATAGGTCAGATTACAGTCTCCCAGCTAGCAAAGGTGCATTACTTACGAAGGCGTATTGGCATCATAAGATCGCTTCTTGGTGTCGGCAACTGATACATTGTCACTGTTTTTCGACTGGACACTACCAGCAAATGAACTGAGTTCGCGGCTTGACAAGGCTCTAGAACTCAAGTTCCCTATGTTTTGCAAACTGTTGATTGAGTGACCCTCGGATTTGGCGGAATCCAGATCTCTGTCGTCGCTGCGGGCTCGGGGAATTGCAAATAAGGCCAGCTGTTCCATGTGTGCTCCAACATGATGTTTGAACTGGCTCGGAGTTACAAAAAATTCTTCGGAAGGATCGATATGTGGGTTGATTTTCCTCAATTTACTTTCCCAATCTTCGCAGAAAGGGCAGTCTGGAGGAAGTTTGTCTCCTAGGGATTTCTGACTTATTTCGAGGATGGTGGGTAGTTGCTCTTTGATAAAGGACGAAGAGTGATGGTGCTTCAAGTGGCTTGTGTATTTTTCCGAAGAGAGGAAGACTTTTGTCTCGGTACAAAAGTGGCATTTCCACTTCTTTCTGTGGTCCTTCAACTCGTGCAGGAACCAAGTATGGTGGTCGGGGAACATGGTGAGGTCACAGTCCTTGAAGGTGCAGACGTAGGATTTCAGGTCTGATAGGACGTGTTTTCTGGGATACATATTTAATATTTTGCCTCTCAACGCTTCATGAAATACTTACTTCCATGATTTTTGAGTCTTGATAGTCTGAATTTGCCAGCAATAGGGACACTCAAAGTTAGGGAGACTATTTGAGACTGTTTCCAAAGGCACGACTTGGAGCTTAGTGCCTTCTTCATCCTGACCAACTGATGTTGCATAAGACGTTTGGGATTGAGTGTCTTCCTCAGGCTCGGGCTCTGGGGCGATTTCAGTTGTTAAGAGGAGGGATGAAGCCTGGGTTGGAGCGAGGGTACTTGTGGGCTTGGAAAGCACTGTACGAGTGTCCAAGCCAAACTTCCTAGATGGCGCCGGAATGTTAGACTCCTGGATAGTGGGCACAGCTGGCTGTGAACCCATTTGGGTTTTTTGATGATGTTCTCGACAATACCAAAGGTACTTCCGTCTTTGGGTGATGGCTTTACCCAATCTGATTACAAGCCAATCTCTTCCCTTGGATTGTAAAGCCGGAAACTTGTGTCTCACGTGCCCGATGTCGAAATGGTCGTCCAAAGGATGTCTGAGAGCGGCTGCTGCTTCAGCCTTCGCGTATCGATCTCTTTTGGAATTATCACGAATGATGGCAGAGAATCTGAATAGATTGGCGATGATGTCGATGATTGATTTGAAAATTTCTTCAATCTCTGACATCTCTTCGTCCTCTTCCCCTGCTTCATCCTCGCTTCCATCTTGAGACTCTAAGGTCCCTGTACGATTTTCTCTTTCATTTGAAGCAATCGAGCAAGCTGTTTATGATTAATACTGTTAAGTCCAAAATAGCGTTGTGATATATGGTTTTCTAAGGATGTTTGCTTACCATCTCCAACACACTCATTGAGTTCTTCTAACAGTTCTGTAATGCGATTGGAAACCTTTGGATTCTCACGCAGTCTGAAGTCCAGTGATGTTTTGACTGTGAAAGAATGGAGTGCTCCCATATTTCCAGCCCAGAGTTTGAATCTGCCAAGTACATCCACAGCATCTGGCTTGGGGACGACATCGCTATCAACCGAAAGCTTGACCAACTTCTGGAGGAGTTCCATGCAGCTTCGTGCTCCTACTACTACCGGCGAGTTTGGATCCTGCGAGGACGCCATATTGCGAGATAGAGAGGAACATGGAAGCTAGATATTTAGAGCTCGGGACCGGAAATAATTGAACTATCGCCGTGTCGGGTGGGGGCCGTTCTGATTCTGTCTAGAAGAAGAAACGGGAAGGGGGTTGCGATAGCACAGAGAGAGATCAGACAGGAAAGAAACGATAGAGCTAGTATGCCCTGCAGAGCTCCAGTCCTGTTATTTATGAAGCGATGTGCCATCTCCGTGATAAGTTCAGGTCAAATTCTGCGTGAGGCTGTCACAATCTGCATGGCGCTTCGTTGTGCCACACGCAACCCCGCGGCTAATCCATGCAAATCCTGAACAAGCCATTTTGGAAGACAACACCACCATAACGGCATCCCCTTTTCTCAAAATTCAAGACATCGAGTATGTTCTCGGGCCAAACTATAGGACCAATATGAGCGGAGTCGAAGCGGCCGGGTTTGTTCTGGCATCACTTCCGTTGGCCATTTCTATTCTGGAGCATTATCAGGACACGGCTGCAGTCCTGAAGACGTGGTGGAAAATCAGGACCGAGTACCGAAAATGTGTTCGCGATCTCAAGTTTCACAACGATGAGTTCGAGAGCAACTTGCTGGAATTGCTTCTTCCGGTGATTGCGGATGATAACAAGTTGGAGGAGTTGCTGGCTGATCCCGGCGGTTCGGACCCTTTCTCCTCACATTGGGCACTACGAACTAACACCTGCATCAATAGGTCCTTGCTGGTCGGACTCCAGCCTCGAAGATTCCTTGAGGGAAAGGATGCCTAAGAGATATGATTCTTATCTCGATACCATTAGTATGATGAAGGAAACGGTGGAAAGGCTCCATGTAGCGATGGGAATGAACAAGGCAGAACTTCAAAAGCGTGTTGCGGGCAATTTCGTAAGTTGACACCACCTAACCAACTTCATCTTGAATATGAAATGGATAACTCCTATTCTCCCAATGTCAAAAAGGAAGGAAGCTCAACTTTCCAGGAACCTAAAGCCTATCAGAAGGGAGCTCGGACCCACGTGACCGATTTTGGGAGAGAAACTATAAACTGGCAAATACAGAGACTCAAGTGGTCTACACTTGACAAAACTTCAAGAGCAGACCTGTTTAAAGATTTCGAAACATACAATGGCCGCTTGAGCCAAATCCTAGGATCATCAGATCGGGTTGGCGAATTGAGCCGCGCTCGAGCTCCAAAGTCCAACACCATCGACAAACGCCTGTTCAGATTCTGGAATCATGGAGATGTGCTTTACAACCTTTTGTTGAAGGCCTGGTCTTGTGGATGTCGACCATATCACCATGCCAATCTCCTGTTAGAGCACAGAGCTGTTTCGACAATCAGCTTTCGAGTGATCTTTTGGTTCCAAGCTCAATTGATCGAAAAGCGTCATCCTTGGACGTGGCAGGCGACGAATATTGAACTGCTTGAAGAACCACAAATGCCAAAAATTACTACAATCAAGGTGCCAACACTAATATCAACGCCAATATCATCTAACGGACACGGAGCCGACTCAACTACCGCATCGAGCCCTCTGAGTAGACATGCCAGTGCTCCTCAACTTGACACCCTTTTCAGACCTCGAGACATCTTCAAATTTCGATCCAAAACTTCCAAATCCATCTTGAAGAGCAAAAACGGAGCCATTGCCAGCCAAACTGTCGTTTGCGAGGTTGAAAGTTGTCCTCCAGCCAAAACCAAGGTGGCCTTCATGGAGCCAGACCCTCCCAAAGAAGACACCCCGTCAGAATCACCCGCAAACCCTCAAATCACAAATTTGTGCGAGAAGATCGCCAGCTGCTCTACAGACCTCGTTCGGTATGGCTGTTTAGAAGGCGAGTCTAACAAATTCATCGTCACACCACTTTGCGAAGCAAACAAGGACCCTCAAAAGCATGTCACCCTCAGGAGTCTACTCAGCACCTCCTCAGAAATCCGCCTCACGCGCCAAGAACGATTCCAAATCGCGCTAATTCTCACATCATCATATATCCAACTGCATCCGACACCGTGGTTGACTTCCAAATGGAGTAAGAAAGATATATTGTTCTTCTACGACCAAGAAGATCCAACCAAAGTTCGAACCTCTCAGCCGTACATCTCTCGAGCGCTCTCCGATCAGCTTCAAGAAAAGAAAAACTATATCGTAATGGATATACCTTGCACGAGTACAAACGAATTCCGTGACAGCATACACAGTCTCGGGATCATGCTTCTTGAACTCTGCTTCGGCAAAGCAATCGAGGAGCATCCACATTGGAAACTTCTCAACCCAACAGACGAGAAGTCTCTTCAACTCGTCAACTACGGAGTTGCTGCAGCATGGTGCTCCCAAGACCTGGGAGGAGAAGCTGGGCCTGAATACAAAAGTGCTGTTGATTGGTGTCTTCACCATGTCCCTGGAAGCAGTACAGGTGCGGGAGAAAAGCAAGATCAATGGCGGGAAGATATGTTTGCGAGGGTTGTTGAGCCGGTTAAGAAATGCCATGATCATTTAGCTGCTTAGCTGTATTTGTGGACATTTGACGTTCTCAAATACCGCTTTACCCGCCATTGTTGAGAGACTAATATGACTGGACATGCGAAAGGTTCGTCACTCTTTCTTTCCATATGCAAAATGACTGCATGATGCATACCACCATTTTGCGAGTAGACAAGATATCAGAGCAATCATTATCTTGCAAGTGATATTGTCACTTGGAAGAAACTCGAGTGTCCTCAAAAGACATAACTGACGTTCATAGAGTCCAAATAGAATTGGCAGCTTGCAATTTGCAATCCGCTTCCAGCAAAAGCTACCAATAGAAGATCTCGATAACCGGTGGGTATCATCATGAGAATTCGACTGCGCTGACGTATGAATGAATATTTTCCTCGGCCCTTATGGTCTAGGCCATCGGTAAGACAGAGAGGCTATCGCCACATGTCAGATTCCTAGTGACTAGGTACTTAGACAAGAACCTAGGATTGATTTTCGGCAAAAGGAGAGCAACAAGAAAGGGAGGAAAACAGGAGGAAATCAAAGACTCAAATGAAATACCCAAGTATATAAAAACAAGAACCAAATCGAAGCTTGCATCGTGAATAACAAGGCATTGATGACGCTTAATGCCAACAAAGCCACCAGGCGACCTATGATGACCCTTAATGCAACGTTGTTCCCCAAAATAGCACAGCCACCAGATCGGACAAGGCCGAGGTATGAACGAGACCAATGAGAGGGCATCTCCAACGTTTCTAGAAGGCCAAATCAGCACAAGAGCAGCGGGTCAAAGTGGATGTGGCGATGGCTTCTCCTTGGCTGACTCGGACGCCGCTTTGGTGGTCAGAAGTTTGACTTTATTCTGATCTTTTATAGCCAGTCAGCAATCGTGAATAGGAAGTTTTTCCCCACCACGGAGGTACCAAGCTCCCAAGGACATCGTCAGTTTTATGTTGTGCTGGGTACGATTACGAGAAGATCTCTCCTCCCTTTTCCGCTTGCACAAAGTTGCTATGCTTCGTGAAATCCAAGGGCGATGACGAGTATCACGGGTTTCCTATTATTCTCCTTTGCTCAAAGAATCAGTGCCCGTTTTGGTGGTGTGGAAGGAGGATCCTTCATCAAAGACCAACGGTGAATCGTGATTAACATTCCTCAAAAGTCCTTCCTAGTCGCAGGTCAAACAGCCGGGCAAATCATCCCCTGCAGAAGCCGTCATCCCCTCTCAACTTCGTCCCCTCGTATCTAATCAAGGGACCACCCAGCATTTCAACTTTTTGCGCCTCGTGTTGTACGGAATCACTCGGTACAGGTCAATCTCGCGACCAACACACAACAATCTCCCTCCAACCATTCCTACCATCAACTATCCTCTAACGACGTTGGTTTGTGCATCCACCGCGCATCGAATACAACAACCTTTGTTCCCGGCCTTGGGCCCCTCACATTCGCTCGTTTTTCGCAAACCATGGACACGCTCCTTTCGATAGGGGAGAAACTGCTCTCCTCGAGGGCGGAGAAGACGCCCACCGAGAAATTGTTGGACCTGCTGCGGAATCCCTTTTCTTCTCAGGTACGAGAATACGGACCCCATCGATCAATTCCTCTGCTTTCCTTTCGCTGTCGTAGACCCTTATCTAACTCCATGATAGCTCGCACAAGAATCCGTACTCGCAGGTTTGGGTACCTCCGTTGGCTTCACACTCCTCCTCGCTGTTGGATTCTCCCTCCTCCGACCCTATAACTCCCTCGTTTACGCGCCGAAGCTCAAAATCGCAGACGACAAACATGCCCCTCCGCCGATGGGAAAGGGTGTACTGGCGTGGGTTGGTCCAGTGATGAAGACAAAGGAACAGGAGTTGATTGGATTGATCGGTCTCGATGCGACGGTGTTTTTGAGAATACTCCGCATGTGCCGAAATATTTTCATTGTGATAGCGGTTCTTGGATGCGGTATCTTGATTCCGATCAACTTGGCCAAAGGGGACAAATTCCCTAGTCAGACCTGGCTCAGCAAACTTACACCTGTCAATACACGAGGGAAACCGAATTGGGGAATGGTGATATGTGCTTGGCTGTTCAATATTGCGGTGGCCGGCTTTTTATGGTGGAACTATAGAGCGGTTCTAAGGTTACGGAGACAGTACTATGATACACCCGATTATCAAGCTAGTTTGCATGCGCGAACCCTGATGGTATGAACGATTCTGTTGGCAGCTGTACTAAAACCAAGCTCACTAAAATTTGTCTAGATTACCGATATCCCGAAACCTTTGTGTTCCGACGAGGGCATTGGAAGATTGATAGACGATGTTGTGCCCACGTCATCCTTCTCCCGGACCGCCATTGCCAGAAATGTAAAGGAATTACCAGAATTGATCGAACAACACAATGAGACTGTCCGAGAGCTCGAAAAGCATTTGGCTAGATACCTCAAAAACCCAAACAATCTGCCACCAAAACGGCCAATGTGCAAACCTTCCAAACAGGACCCATCGTGGGCATCATATACAAAGGGACAAAAAGTAGACGCGATTGACTATCTTAGCGGACGTATAAAAGAACTCGAAATCGAAATCAAAGAAGTGCGTATGACGATCGACAGCCGCAATCCGTTGCCATATGGATTTGCCAGTTTCGAGTCGATTGAAGAGACCCATAGCATTGCATTTGCCGCAAAAAAGAAACATCCCCAAGGAACAATAATTGCGTTAGCTCCTCGACCAAACGATATTATCTGGAAAAATCTGCCTTTGAGTAAATCTCAAAGGCGCCGACGCCATATCATCAATAATCTTTGGGTTACCCTCCTCACCATCCTTTGGATCGCGCCTAATGCCATGATCTCCGTTTTCCTCATCAGTTTATCGAATTTAGGTCTTGTTTGGAAAGGCTTTCAGCAGAATCTAGAAGCTCACAGGACATGGTGGTCCATCGTCCAGGGTGTTGCCTCTCCAGCCATCACTTCGTTACTTTATTTGGTTCTTCCCATCATTTTTCGGAGATTGGCGATCAAGGCGGGGGATACTTCCAAGACTGCAAGGGAGCGACATGTCACTGCGAGGCTTTATACATTCTTCGTATTCAACTTTTTGATTGTCTTTTCAGTCTTCAGCACTGCCTGGACATTCGTCACAAATGTTATCAGTGGGACCGCCAACAAAGAAGATGCGTGGAAAGTCATTATAGACGCAAACTTCGGACAGGCACTCTTCACGGCTCTTTGCGATATCTCGCCATTCTGGGTTACCTGGCTCATGCAAAGAAACCTCGGTGCGGCGGTGGATTTGGCTCAAATATGGACCTTATTCTGGAGTTTCTGTGTTCGAAAATTTTCCAGTCCGACTCCGAGAGAGATGATTGAATTAACGGCACCACCCGCTTTCGATTACGCCTCTTATTACAACTTTTTCCTCTTTTATAGCACGGTGGCATTGTGCTATGGAGTCATCCAACCTCTGTCCTTGATAGCCTGCGCGTTCTATTTCTCCTTAGACCTCTATTTGAAGAAATATCTTCTTCTCTACATCTTTATTACCAAGACGGAATCTGGTGGCATGTTCTGGCGTATGTTCTTCAATCGAATGGTGTTCGCTACTATTTTGTCGAACCTGGTTGTGTTCTTGGCTACGTGGGTACAAGGGGATACCGCACAACATATGGAGGCTTATGCTGTTGTTCCACTACCATTCCTCATGATCGCTTTCAAGGTTTACTGTTCGAGGACCTTTGATGATAAAATTCATTATTATACTTTGAGGAATATGCTTAAGGATCCGGAGGCGACGAGAGGGAATATCTTCAGTGCGAAGAAGGACAAACTTCATTCTCGATTTGGACATCCTGCTCTTTACCGTCCGCTTATTACACCCATGGTTCACGCCAAAGCCCAGAATAAACTCGCTGCGGTATATGGCGGACGACTTACGGATGGGAATATTCCTGGCTCGAGCGAGAGTGCGTCTGTCTCGGGATACTCTGATATGTACGCCATGGACCCTATGTCAGCTGCGCAACCGGGACGTAAAGCAAAGGGTGTACCGGGCTTTGAGATGGTTCCTGAGAATCGACTTGATTTCGCCTATTTTAAGGGTCGCGCCGAGTTTGGGGAGGAACATGGTGGTGGGGGGAACATTTATGGAAGGGCGGAGGATATCATTCGGACGGATACGCCTAGTACTGTGAGTGGGATGGGGAGTGATTCCAGACCTGGAACACCAGTAGGCGGTATGACAGGCCGTCAACATCCCCAACAGCGCTTTGAAAATTACGTTCCGCAACCTGTGTCGTACGATGCACAAGGCGATATGGGTGTCCCGCTGAATGCGAACCAGAGGTTCTACCAACATCATCGGGATGATAGCGATACTGGTCTGGTACACGATGCTGCGGATATGGCGCATACTCCGGGGTATGGCTCTGGTTATGGGAGTAGGAGTATGAGTCAGGAACGAGGGAGAGGACCGGGCTTTATGGGGAGTACGACGTATTTGGGCGGTCAGGGGTATGGGAATGTACCGCAACGGGAGGTGGATGAGGATGCGGATCCGGCAAGTTATGATTATTATCGGGGGACGAGGGGGCAGCATCATACGGGGCATCAGAATCAGAATCAGAATCCTGGATATTAGGGTGTGAATATGGAGGGAAGGGAAGGTGTATGATATTATCTTTTTTTGGGCATGGGGTGGTTCTTTATAGAAAGCGATTTTGTGCATTTTCACAGATGGGATTGGGTGCATTGGGACTCGGAGTTTTTTTGAGGATTGCTCGTCGGCTGGGGCTGGGGATGGATGGACTTGGGCTGTGGTTTGAGGGCTTGAGAGGGTGGGTGGCCATGATAATGTGAGGGACTTGTTTAGATTCTTTGTATGAACAGGATGGTTTTACATAAGAAAGACTTTTTTAATAATATTTGCATTTTCATGACTCCAAGCGTCACAAGCGGAACGAGCTCTCAAACTCTTCATTTGGATGGGCGTGAGACGGGGTTCTCTTTTGAAAGCTTTCTTTCGAAAATTGAGAGAAGCAGGCTTTGGAAGTGGTGTGCATGTATAATGCGGTTGTTCTCTTCGCTGCTTTGCAGTCTAATACAAAGAAAGTAATAGCTCAAAGGCTCCGGGAGTTTGGGCTAGTGTGTGGAGCGCAGCCTCATCTACATACCTGGTGTACAGTACAGTATTAGCAACTTCACTCCCTATGAACTTCGGTACGAAATGACTACCAAAATTGATTTCAGAAATCAAATACACCCGCAACACTAACAACAATACCCACCCACTAGTGACTCAACTTTCCTTTCAATCTCACGTTGTAGCGAGTTTTCGGCATTGAAATTCGAAAAGCCTTTAGCGAAAATGATCAAAGACTTAGTACAATGCCTTTGATCCTGCCACATAGCTCTAAACTTATACCAAAAATAAACGCACTGTCATTGGTTCTAGAAAACAAGATTCAACATCAGGTATAAAAACCTCGGTTTTACCCCTTTTTCTGAGCACCCAAGCTTGCTCGCTCTTGCTCATTTTACTCTTAGAATAAACTTAGAAGACTAACTGTTGGTACGACTTGGTTTGTGATAACTATCGTATATCGTACGTCTTGTAAAGAGGTTTTATTGATTCATTGTTGTTGCTAAAAGAGGGAGAATTGAAGCCCAAAAGCAAACATCCATAGACGCAGAATGGTCACGTGTACAACGCAACCGACCCAATAAGGTTGTAGCAACACTAACCTTTCTCATCTTTATTTCAGGTCATTCTTGTTTCAACTCATTCTTCGTATCTCTACTTCTAGAAAAAGTGAACAATGGATTACATTAGATGCTGTCAATGTGGTGCTCTCTTCCTAAGTGGTTGGATTGAGTATACGAGTTGTTATGAGTGCGAGCATACAGCACATTGGGGTTTTGAGTGTGAGGAGGTGGTGGTTGAAGAACTTTGTGCTAATAATGTTGGTGAGACGGAGTTGAGTGGAGGGAGTGCAGGCTTTGAAACCTAAGAGCTTATAATAGGTTATAAATAAGAAATTAGTTAGGTGAGTGCAGATTTTGAAGTGCAATTGTGATGGGTGTTTTTTTGCTTAATTCAAATAGGGTGCTAGGTGTGTAAAACAGAAAGTAAAAGTAAGTTGTTAGATTATATCTCCAAGTGCCAGTGTATCTGTGTACTTAGGGGAGAGAGACTAGGAGAATTGAAAACATTGCTCACGATTCACCAAAACTTCTTTTCAGTCGAACAGTGATATGGTAAACAATGCCTTGGTGGATCAATAACACTTATTAACCATCACCTCTTCACCACCACTTAAGTCAAAATTACATCCCATAAGAGCTCCAGATTTAGCCAAGACACAAGAAGCTTGCGCAAACCCTTAGATATTACCCTCCACCGTCAAATCTTCCAACCACGGACCACTATAGGATTAACCCTCTTCAACTCAGCCATAATGTATGCTGCCGATCTTTGCCTCACGACGCACACGGTGTGATTCGGATATTTTTCTCATGGACATTCTCCTAGCCAAACCTCCCCGACAGCCAAGCCCTACCCCACGAGAAAAGAAGCAACAAGACCTAAACGAGTTCTTAGAAGAACTCAGTAAGGTCATGAAGTACCGAAGGATAATTCCCATCGGTCGTCCACCAGATGACGTCTTATGACAAGGAACTATTTTGATCTGCGATATGTGCCAACATATCACCAAGTTCCAAGGAGAATCCCACCCCACAGACGGACCCTACATAAAACGAAAAATCCCCTGCCGCAACAGAAAATGCAAGCAAGATTTATTCAACAGCAACTATGAATATCTGAACGACCCCATGATTCCGAAACTTGTGCCCATTGACCTACCACTTATGGGCTGGACCGATACCTCCACATCACTTTGCAGCAAATGTCGCACCGAGATTCCATTTGGAGATCCATCAACATTAGCTCATCCTCGTTGGAAAAGCTGTTTGCAACTTGGAGGCTACTACAGAGAAATTAGGGAAGGAGCGTGCGAAATGATTTATTGCCAATGTCATTCTATCTGTGGTCTTCAACGACATTAGCTCGACGAGGACGAGGAGAAGCTAGAAGAGGCAAGTTATGGATACGACTTGATATGTAGCAAAGCATGCGGACATGTAAGAGACCACTGGAAGAATTTTGAGAATTGTATTAGGCTAGTGGAAGAGCTTCCTCCAGAGGATGGATTTTTTACACCAGTCCAAGAAAAGAAGGAGAAGCTAGCTGGATCTTGTACCAAATCTTGGAAAGCCAGAGGCGGGAATACGAAAGGCTCTTTGACTTGACGATGGATGCCTGTAAACCATTTTTGGGTTATTATTGTTTGTTAGAGGATGGAGAGGTGATTCTGGGGTGGATGCTTTTGCTTCGGAAAAGAAGAAAAACCGGAGTAAGTATGGGCAAAAATGTCCTTTCGCTAAATCCAAGGTGAAACATAAATGCATCATTTTTAAGTATCACGGAATCAACTGAGTTCCCTTTTTACTCTTTTTAAGATAGACAGGATGCCTCTCAAACCATAAACACATCGTCTAACTATCTGCCCCCGTGATGGTAATTGACTGTACAACCACCGATCATAGAACCGTATCTTGAATACTCTCCTCAATCCCTCAAACAATCTTCAAATCCCATTCTCAACAATTGATTCACTAACATCCAGTCAAACTTAAGCCATAAGATTAAACGAGGCTGAAATTGACAAGAGTACACAGGTCTGGACTTATAATCTAAACTCAACCTCCACAACAAAAAATCCCAATATACAACTCTAGTCCCTCAACAACAAATCCTCACGCATTTGCAAAAGGAGACCTCGACGTATTGGCCACCACGGATTCGACTGATATAGATCATCCAGACATAGTCCAAACCCCAAATCAAACAATACTAGAGGTCCTTACTGGCTCGCCACATGGCCTAGAAGCCAAACAAAAACCTCGACCTAAGACACTCAGAGACAACTTTGCAGAACTTATTATGCACCGGCAAATAATTCCCATTGGAAAATCCGTATTCCAAGAAGCTAGCCTATAATACTAACATAAACCTGACTAAAGTGATCTTGAGGTCATGTACTCCTTCAAACTTTCATCGCCAGCCCATTCACTCCTAAGCACATTTCACTTCCAAAGACCTAATTTCCACTCTCCTCATCCAGAAACCCCGCCCAACCCCTCACCTACAACTAAAAACTAGCCACCTTTCCCTCCTTCTTTTCTTCCCCATAGCCCAATAGAAAGGTAACCAAACAGCACTTAAACCCCCACATCAACACCCCAATTACCCTACCCATCCAAAAAGTACATATACCTGCACATAGCCTATTCAGTACTTCCTAACAAGTATTCAAAACTAAACCACACTCCCAAAAAAAAACCACCTAAGAAACGTAATAACCTTTCGCAAACACCCAATCAGCCCTCTACATTTTCCCCCTCCCCTCCCCGAAACAAACCAACCACTCAAGTCTAACAGCACTTAATTTCCAACCGCAACTAACTTCCGGCACCAATCTGTCTACGTCGCAAATTTCAACATCAATAGAGACCATCCATTCAAAGAAGATGGTATAAAAAGCCAACCACCCAACCGCGTCAACCCCTTTCCAGCCTTATCGCATGACAGAAAACAACTCAGGTAGCACCACCTCACCAACCGTAGCACAAAAGGCAAGGAGGCAAAATCTTCCGCACCTAGCCTCAAGGGGCCCATCGCTCACCTCACTTCAACTCGCAGAACCTCACAAAAAACTCAAAGCAACTCCAAGAAGGGAGGCAACCAAAGAACTCAACTCACATCCAACATCTCACTCGCATCCACATACATACCTCAACACATCACAAAGAACCTTCACAGAAAAACATCACACAATCACAAACGAGAGAAAAAGAGCAAGATACATGATTACATTATCATGAATGGTATTACATCCGCAGTCGAGAACCCAAAGGTATAATAATCTTATTCCATCACTTACTCTCCCCCTCCTCAATCAAGAGTAAGAAAGGAAAATGATATCTGATATCCCTATGAACCCTCTCCCCTAATGCCTTCCCTATACACACCAATGCCATTTTGCTCTCCTTCTCCATTTCCGACAAGCGAACAAGAAAAAAAAATATTTCCCTTTCATGCAAACGCACACGCCAGTTTGTGTTTCTAGTTAAGCCCATGCTTCCTTCGTCCCAAAGCTAGAGAGCCAAGCCAAGCAAACATCAGAAAAAACCAAAGGTCGCAAAATGGGGTGAACAAGTCATATACTTGAATAACGTGTTTGTTGTGTGTATCCATTTCCAGCCAAGCAATACCAAAGTGGGGTAGCATGGTCCATAATGACATTACTGCCCACTTGTCCAGCCATCCCCACGCGAAAACCAACCATGTAAGCCAAATGCAGTAGTTTGTGTCGCTCCCTTCGTCCTTGGTTGTGATAGCCAATCTGTGCTCTCTTCCCCAAATTAAACCCAGACTCCGCCCAGATGCAAAAAAACGACTCCGACCCTATGCGAGGCATATGTAAAGGTAACGTAAAAAAGGGAACTCGTGTACCGAAAAAGAAAGAGAAGAGCCCCCTTGAATAAAGAATGCTTCTTCCTGAGTACAATTCAATCTACATGTCGAAATGTCCGCCGTTAAACATCGTGCTGTCCTCGTTGGTGTTGGTTTTCTGGATGCCGCTCATTCGATCACCATCACCAGAGTCGCTTCGCTTCTTGTCGTACGACTCCTCCCAATCTTGCTCTCGTTTCTCGTCTTCGTCCATATCGTCATAATCATCCTTGATCCCTCGGCCTTGCATGTGTTCGTTGAGCGAGCTTTCGTCAACAAATGTGAAACCCTTAAAGTTTGCTTGCATTCCTGGTGACAGAGGTGTCGAGGTTTCGATTCCTGCTGCCAGGGCTGCTGCACGTGCATTGAGTGATGATGCTCCCATCAAGGCATTCGTGAACTCGGGATCAAAGTTTTGAGTATCTGTCTCCGACTTCAACTTTGGTTTGAATGGAGGGGTAATCAGCTTCTTGGTAAGCGACTCCCAATTGATATCATTGAAGAACGGATGTCGCTTCAACTCTTCGGCGTCATCCTGGGCACCCAGTCGGTGTTTTGGATTTCGGTTGAGTAGGCCCTTGACAAAATTACGTCCTTCGGTTGTCAATGTATCCCGTGGGAATCGAACCTTTCCGAATGCAATGTTCTTGTACATTTGCTGGGTGTCTTCAGCATAGAAAGGACTCCAACCACAGCACATCTCAAAAACCAAAACACCCAACGACCAGAAATCGACCATCTTTGTATATCCAGCTTCATCCAAGAGAACCTCAGGAGCCAGGTATTCAGTCGTTCCACAGAAAGTGTTGGTCGTGGCATTTTTAGTTAAGTTGGCCTTCGATAAACCGAAATCACACAAGGCGATATGTCCGTTGGCGTCTAGCAGAATATTTTCGGGCTTCAAGTCTCGGTAGACAATATCGTGCATGTGGAGGTGTTGTAGTGCCAAAATGAGTTCAGCAATATAGAATTTTGCGCGCTTCTCATCAAAGCGGCCCTCTTTCTGCAAGTGCCAGAAGAGTTCACCGCCCGACATGAAATCTGTGACAAGATACAAGTCGGTAGGTGTTTGAAAGGAAAATTTGAGACCAACAATGAATGGTGAGTCGGCCATCGCTGTTCGAACTAGAATATTACGCTCTCCAACTGTGTGAGCAACTTCTTTCTTCTGAACAATTACCTTCTTTTGAAGGACCTTCATGGCGTATATACGTTTCGTGTCCTTCTTTCGAACTTGATATACCTGACCGAACGTGCCCTTTCCGATGAGCTTTAATATTTGAAAATCTTCAGGTCCATAATGTCGCTTCTCGGTTCGTTGGAAAGTGATCTCGACATAAATCTCACCAAAGAGACCCGTCTCTGCGTCATTCTTGCCACGGAGTGGGAACCATCCAACAAGAGGCGCATCGTTTTTCTCTGATAAATTGGCGTCGAGGTCAACATGACCCAGGAACTCCTCGGCTGCGCTGCTTTGGTCGTATATAGTCAAGTTAATTCGAGAATCGGAGCCTACAACGTCACTGAAAATAATTAGCAAAACAAAAACTACTGGAAAAGAGTAACCACTAACAAGACTGCCTCAGTGTCCCATTTTGGGTTTGTAAACGACTTTCGGCCTTTGTTCTTGGTAAAATCCCGATAATCCGAAAGACTGGTATTACTACTCTGTCGGCTCTTCATTGGAATAGCCATTGGTCGGCCCGAATCGCTTCCGGTTCGTGTGATTGGAATACCACCCATTGGGCTACTTGTGACATCTTCATGCTCATCCTGAGCTTCTGGAAGAGGCCCCTTCGATACTAGTTCATTTCGTTGGAACACGGCAACGACATACGGCTCTCTGCACTTTCGTAATCCTCGTGCCTCTGTGATCTTCACCGTCAATTTGCCTTTCGTTGGCGGCGCCGGTGCTGCGGATGCTCCAGTTGTAGAAGGGACGACAGGGACGGACAGGACTTCTTCTGTGACCTTGGCAGAATTTCCATTTTGACCTTTCGATTCCTTTGGTGCTGAATCTGAGCTGCCGCTGGCATCGGATTTGGCTGTGTTGTTTGATAGGGCACGTGTTGGTGTTGGTGGAATGCTCTTTTCGTTCGGAATTTCATCAGTTAGCTTTTTGAGCCGATCATATGATGGTGATTCTTGAAGATGGGAATTTAAACGAGAGTGTACAGGAGTGCTGGGTGCGGTAGTAGGGTAGGGATCGTTGGGATTCGAGAAATGTGCAGCTAGAACATTTGAAGCTGTGACAACGCTAGAAAGTGGTAACAATGAGGCTCGGCGAGCATTTGACGGAATTGATTCCGATATGCTCTTATGATGCGCAGAAGATGATAGGGTGGCTCTTCTCATCCGCCTCGCCTTATCCTCCGGGCTAGACTCGCTCAACTTCAACTTGTGTAAAGAAGGCGATTTGGAAACAGGAGGTGTCGGGTAGGAGTGGAAAGGGGCATTATTTTCTGACTGTTTAGACACATGGGAAAATTCCGACTCTTCATTGGAAGAGAGAGGAGGAATTTCCCCAGCTTTGCTGTCGTGTGCACCCACACTCTCATAAGAGTCTGGAACGACAGACAGCCCGGTCTCTGTGGGACCCATGTTTTCCGGCTCGGGTAGGGTAGAGGTAGCTTTGTGGGACTTGATATTCCCAACGGGAGTGGAATATATAGATTTGGGAGCAGAATTGGGACATGTAAAAGAGCCTGCACCAACCTGTCCAAAGTAACTGTGCATAATTCCTGGCAATCTCTTGTCTGAGGGATCGGGTTGCGGGGTTGCGACACCGGAGCGGGGAGTATCGGAATCAATATGATCGTTGCCGTCATCGTCTCTCTCTGCTCTCTCTGGCCTGCGGCACAACAAGAGGTTAGCAAAAACCATGTTGAATATTTGAAATCCCACGTTCGTGGGTGGATCGTGCGGGGTGTAACGGGAGAGACATGGTTTTCGGGGTAATGGACGACCCCAGGACGCCAGGAAGAATAGAATGGCTCAATTCAGAATTTTCTCTGATTTTTTTCTCGGAGCGTGCCCAAGAACGTCTTGGGCAAATTGTGCTCTGTCTTGGGTGGGATGGATGTGATGCGCCCAGTAGGAGTCCCCGATTGCCGCGTCGATAAGGCCCGACACTGCCAGGACCCCTCGCCAACTTTGACGTTGAAGCATGTGCAAGGAGACATCCAAATGAGAACCTGGAAAATGAAGCACCCGCGCGGAGAACGGCAAAGCCCACGTCTGCAATGAGACCAATTCCGTAGAAAAAGCCTGTAGAATCGCCAGATGGGACGATAATTTCCCAAGAACCTCCTCGCATCTTCCGACCTGCCAGAACCTTAAAAGAAACATGGGGTGTTCGCCTGCGTACCTTGCCATCATTGCCTGTGTAGCTTGCTTGAGCAAGTCACTCTCGGTGCCCGTCATGTTGAAGAATTTACTTCTTATTTCGAATCGAAGGCGTCGCGGATCAGCTCGAGGCGGTCAAAATGGTTCGATTGTAGGTGAATGGGTTGATGGTCATCCGAGAAGTAAGTACTAGCGAGGCGGCGCAAGCTGGAAGAGCTTGTAAGAGAGGTACTTTCGAATCCGCGGAACCGTCGAGAAAGATCGTGGTGGCGTGAGAGAAGCTGCGGCAGGTGTGATGATGTTGTGCCGGGCAGCTGGAAGCTGTTGAGGAGGTGGATGAGGATTTGGAGACGGTTTAAGAGTGACGCGATACTCGGGGCAAGATACTGAGCCTAGTATTTATTAGTGCCCCAGAGATTTTCGCTAGGTACCGCTTGAAGAGTTAATCGCATGTGCCGACGAACGAACATCGGACCACATCAAAAAAGGGTTGACGTGAAGCTGTCGAGGGCGAGGGCGAGGTAAATCGAGTATAAGGTGACGGGGCGGTTGTCAAAGGAGAGAAGAGGTCGGAGAGAAGGTGGAAAGCAGAGCGGCGGCTGGATGGGGAGGGTACGGTCCAGTACGGTGAATCGTGACTGTGGATGAGAGGTGGGTGTTTGTGCTTTTTTGCCCTATGACAATATTGGGTTCCAGGATAGCACCTGCTGAGCGATATTCCTGGCCTCCACTGGCCTGGTTGGGATCAGAAGGAACCCCACTGATTCAAGGAAGGGGCTGGACAGTTTGATATTGCAGTGCACTCAATGCTCAGTGGCAATGGGAGGAACAGTACAGTCTCCAAGTCCTCGTACTAGTAACACTGAGCGTAAGGCACTTTCAGGGCACCAGGATGATTGGGGGTCGACGGTTGCAGCCACGCTTCATTGGGAACGGATGCGCCCGGTGTGGTGGATTTGGGGGTACTGAGACTCACTCACTGACATTCGAGGGATGGCAAGGAGTGGTGGCATCAGGAGGGCGCTGGCCAGTTTATAAGCAGGATGCAGCGCTTCCCAGCTTGCTTCTCTCTCCGCTGGTCTGGTCCCAAGGAGGCAAAGACATGGCAAGGTTAGGTATGAAGCAAGCATGCAACTGTACTCGTAACTGCTGTGCGGCTCGCGAATGGACATTAAAAGTGGCAGTAAATACATCAGGTTCGCCACCTAGCTCTCGTTGTTCCAGCCTTTTAGAGCAATTCAAAGCAATTATTCTAAACACTTAGAACAATTTAAAATATTCTAATTAAAGTTGGAATTCACTGCCACTTTTAATGTCCACCGCGTGTGCGGGTATTCCAAGGCCACCTGCCTGCACCAGAATCCGTGATACCTTACCACCTCCCACCTATGTACTCCCTACCAACAGCAACCTACCATTTGGTACTGCTGGAGCTGCTGCTCCGAGGTATCGTCAAAATACTCTGCATAACAGTGTACAATCTCCCTCGAACCCAGAAAGTACCTAGGTACCGAGGAGGTACTTTGTGCCCTTTTTCCGACGATTGCTGTCCGCTGCGGTGGGATGCCCCAAAATACGTCATTTCCCCCTTCTCCCGAGCTGTATTGAAGATCCGATAGCTATTCATATGAGGTGCAGATGCCCGAGAAGTCTTCGAATCCGGTGTTCACGCATGGCATCGCATCGCCAAGTCAGCCAAGCCAAGCGAACGCCCAAAACAGCCAACCACTCTTCCAAGAGCCGTCAACAGCGTCTTATTGAGCCCCCAATAGGAAACCGAGAAGCCATTCATGGGCTCGAAATACTTCATTCAAGCCCATCCCAGGTGGCGCCATGGGGAGTACTCGGCCACTCCTGACAGGGAAATATAAGGACTTCCCTATAACGACCATGTAATACACACGCGGTCTCAACGAAGCTGACGGCCTCGTTATTGCCTTGATACTGCTTCTGCCCTGCATATCTCATCTGATCTCAGCCCCCTTCATGAATATCGCGTGAGGACAGCGTCTGTAGGAGTACTGTCCATGTACCATACTACCTCTTGCCATTCTAGTCCGTCTAGTAAGAGCTGACCTAAGACCTGGCATCGTGACACTGCCGCGAAAAAAGCCAACGCAAACCCACATGTAAGCATTCATCGTTTCCGTATTTAAATGCACAGAGTAGATGAAGATCGAATGGTAGGTGCAGGTAGGCCCGACGCTGGCCACTCGAGGTTTGGGTCCTTATTAAGGGGCGGTTGTCCAACAGCTTTCCGGCGCCAGAGGCATGGGATATGGGGGATATGGGATGGGACTGGTGGGATATCGCAGCACTCAAGCGGAAACTTGAATCTCCTTGTGTTTGTATTTCCACCCTGGAATGTTCTTGCCACTCGGACTCGGAAGGAGATGGAGCTGATGATGAAGGCAATTTCAAAGCTGAACAGTGGCGGAGCTGAGCTTGGTATACAAAGCACAGTCAGGATAGGAACTAAGAGCCATCCTCAATGTAAGATGTTGAGAGCAAGCAACAGACAGGATCAAAACTAAACACATAGGTTTTCGGAGTTAAGAATGTTTCAACCTTAACAAGGGAAAATCGGAAAAGGCAGAAACATTCCCACACTAACAACCGATCCAATCAAATGACACAGGATCTCGAGCGGTGACTTCCAATCAGGCGCGTCTTTCTAGCTTCACGAAATTTGATCATTGACAAGTTCTTGGTAACGCAACAGACATCCTGCTTGGGTGAATTACATCCAGACATCCAAAATGGGCAGAAGACCAGGCAGAGCAGCTGCAAAAAATGCAGCTGCAGCGCTCAGTGAGTAAACAACAAACAAAGGCCCCGGCGCATCCAACAACAACTAACCGCGATGGCCTCAGAAAACACCCCTCAATACGACGAAGCGGAAGACGAGCAAATGGCCGATGCACCCTCGCCCAATGCGAGTAGCCCTCGGGACGAAGCAGAGGAGGAAAACGGCGATGAGGAAGAGGAAGGTTCGCAGGCTGGGGACTCGGATGCTGCATCTGCACCAGCGACCCCAGAGCCTGTTGCTGAACCAGTTGTTCGCAAGCGACGTCTAGGACGACCACCCAAGAATAAGCCCCCGGATTGGGACCTGCCAGATCGCGAAGGCTCAGAGGCGGGCACACCAGGGAAACGAGGACGCGGTAGAGGAGGTGGCTTTGGGCGTGGAGGGGGACGATGGGCGCGCAAAGGAGGACCATCCCACGTCACGCAGCAACCTATCGACAAGGAAGGCAACATGATGGACGTAATCAACGATGAGGTCGATATGCCAGAGGATCCGGAGGGCGAGAAGAAGGTCGATAAGATGGGACATCTGCAGGATGGACGAGAGTATCGGTGCAGAACCTTTACTGTGCTGGGCAGAGGAAATCGACTATATATGTTATCCACCGAGCCCGCGCGATGCGTGGGATTCCGAGATAGCTACCTATTCTTCACCAAGCATAAACGCCTCTTCAAGATCATTATCGACGACGACGAGAAGCGCGACTTGATAGAGCGAGAACTGATCCCCCATTCCTACAAAGGTCGTGCAATTGGTATCGTCACGGCCAGGTCGGTTTTCCGCGAATTTGGAGCCCAGATAATTGTGGGCGGAAAGAGAATTACTGATGACTACGAAGTCGCCAAGGCCAAAGCAGACGGGATCACCGAGGGCGAATTGGCTGATCCAAACGATGTCTTCAAGGAGGGTGAGGCCTACAACCAGAATCAGTACGTTGCATGGCATGGAGCAAGCTCTGTATACCATTCCGGTGCTCCAACTGTTCCATTGCAGACGGGCAAAGTTGCAGATGGTAAAAAGGGTCGAGTCAAGGTTGACGATGTCAATTGGCAGCTAGAGCATTGCAGAGCGGCAAGGTATGTAGTCAAACTACTCCTCAGAAAAACATCCACGCTAACAATTAATATAGCGGCTTCAACGCCAAACTTACCGAGATGCGCAAAAAGAACATGAACGGAGTCTACGACGTCCATACAAATACCATGCAATACCCGGCAATCATGCAACCAACACACGCCAGATGGGAACAAATCAACGATTCAGCTATATCAGCAGAAATCCTCGCGAACAGTCAGGACGCAGAAGCACCCAAAACCATGTTCCCACCCGTCAACCCCGCCATATCACGAAATCACATTATTATCGATACGGTCTATGAAACTCCTCCATCGTTCCATCTTGGTATTCCAGGTCCAGACGGCCATGGCGTGGATCTCTCATTCAATGGTCTCGAAGCTGTCTCTAATGAGATGAAGGATTTACTTCCCCCAGAATGCCGTGAAGCTTTCGAGGCGGCTTTGGCCAAGGAAATTGACTGGAAATCACAATGGGCTTCAGAAGCTGTAGATGGCCACAGAAAGGCACCTAGAATTGATAAGGGCCCAATGATCGTCTAATATCTACGAATACTCTCAATATGACTTTTCCGGGCGTACGATTTTGTAGGATTAATATGGCGTTCGGTGTGCGGGGGGCGTTTGAGCACGAAATTTATCAGCCTGATGGTTAGGAAAGGGTACTGTGAAGCGGAAATTCGTCAATGAAGGATAGCTATGAGGTAGCTATAGTATAGATAGTAGCATGGAATGGCATCAAAACCAGTCTTAGTATACTGTTATTGTGATTTTATGATTTATATGTGAATTCTTGCTTCCAGCCAATGAATGGGAATGCTTTCTATTTTGGCGTCCATACAAGGCTACAAACCCAGTGACTCAAGACATCAACTCTTTATACACCACACACAACTTCAAGAATTCTGCCTATTAATCATTCCTCGATTCTACAAATATAACCAAACACCAAGACTTTCATCCAAAACCAACAACACATAACTTGAAAAGTTCCCAGCTTAAAATCAACCACCAAACCAAACTCAAAATGTCTCCCCAAAATGACACCTACTTGTTCATGTGCCTCGCCCAAGCCGAGTTGTCACCTCTCCACTATCGTCACGGTGCAATCATCGTTCGCGGTGGAAAAGTAATCGGCCAAGGCTTCAACACTCACCGCCCTGGTTTCGATGGCGGCGCTCTCAAGACTGGTGTCCTCCCAACCAGCGCCAACGACCCTGCCATCGCAGAGCTCATGCAACGTCTGAAGTCCAAGCCGAAGCCCAAGTCTAAGCCGGAGCCGGATAATTTGCAGGCATCCAGTACTTTCACTCCCTTCGAGACAATTGGTAATGGCCACAATGCTAACATCGCTCTCTCCATCCATTCTGAAGTGATGGCTATTCAATCTGCTCTCTCCTTGTCTTCTGGTGCCCAGTCTGCTCAAACCTCTGCCCGGGGCGCTAAATGCTTCAAAAACCCGTGCTTCTCCTTATCGGGTGATTCTAAAGATCGGAAATTACGAGCCGACGTGCTTAAAAAATACGCTGATGTGGTCTTCGAGGAGTGCGGTGGCGAGGGTTCCGTACAAAAGTCGCGTTTTGAACCGGGTGCATGTCAACCAGGTTTCCAAGTGTACGTCTAACGTGTCCAACGACAGGGAGAAAGACAACGGGTTCTATTTGAAGGAGAAGGAGAAACAGAAGGAGAAACACCGACAGAAGAAGAACGGAAACGAGAAGTATGAGGATGGTCATGTCTATCACGAGGCGAAGGGGGACTACTACTCTCAGTATAAAGATAGTTCGGATTCGTCAGTATCAAATTATCTTGGAGTAGATACAACACCATCCGGCTCGGAGTCCTCAAGTAGGTGCGTCCCAAGCAGCAACTTTATAAGCAAGCAAAAAAACAAAAACAAGGTCCGTAGTTGCTTGCTTCCTTTCCTCTTCAAAACATACTAACAAAATATAGACTCAGAAGAAACAACCTTCGCAGCAAACTCAGAAAACAGAACATGTCCTCATCACCAAAAAGCCAATTCTATCAAGTAAACCAACCGTAGCATCACGAACCAAAGATTCCCGCCTCAAAGGTTCAGACCTCTACGTCGCCCATCTTGGATTCTGCCATACCCAAAAACAAAAACAAAAATGCCCAACTTCCCCTCCACCAAGTCCTATGGACCCTTTGCCATCAACAATGCCGTCAAAACCCAGCACCCCAACATCCCTCCATGACGAGCTCTCCCCCCTCTCCCGTCCCCCCTCATCATCCTCAAATTACCCATTCAATACCCCCCACACCAAATCTCCATACTCTTCCGTACCAGAAATCCGAGCCTCCCATCCCTGTTACCGGTGCGTAACCTCCATGCATGCCGTAGGAATAAAACGCGTCTTCTGGACTAACTCCGAGAGAACCTGGGAGGGGGCGAAAGTCCGGGATTTAGTTGATGCTCTTGAGGGAGGAGGAGGAGAGGAAAGTGGAGGGGAGTTGGAGAGTGTTAATCGAGGGGTTTTTGTTACGAAGCATGAGGTTCTTTTGTTGAAACAGGGGATGGATGGGAAGCGGGGTGGTTGAGTGTTGGGAGAGGGCTGAAAGGGGGTGAGGGAGGTTGTTTTTTGGTTTTGGGAATGGAGATGATGGATTAGGTTATATTTTTTAATATATTCGCAGTACGTAGGATGAACAATTTCTACCCTCGCTGTAGTATCATGATAATAGCACTTCGGTTCTTTCCTCCCTCTCAATTCTAGAATCACAAAAGAAGCTCCCCAAGCCTCAACCCCTTACAGAATCCATTTCCCGTGTTTAAAACAACATTTGAAACAAATCCTTATAACTACAGTAGCTCTTAACCCAAAATACATAGAAAACATATGCTGAAACAACCATATAAACCTGTTTCAATTATAACACCTTACCAAAAACTAGAACAACAAGTCTCGCCGCATAAACAACTAAATTTCCACAAGATATGAACACTCTTCTTTCTCTCATATATCCATTCTCAACTCCATACTTACTAACACATTAACCGCCAAGATGAAGTTCAACACCCTAAGAAACCTTAGCAACCTTCTAAAGCATTTAACCCGAAAGAAAAAGCGCACCTGTCGATTTTGTGGGATGGAAGCCCCGGTGTTTAACCCCACTTGTTGTCTTTCCTGTAGTGATGAAGTAGCTAGGAAATATCGCGAACTTATAAGGCACTATAGAAAGAGTTCTATAAGTCCCGCGGCTCCCGCCAAAGGTAGGCGCTCGTAGTTCTTGATCATTGTGGAAGGATTCAAGTGCCTGAGTTGAGTATGAAATAAAATAAATTTTTAAATTATAATAATAAATGAATTGAACTGCAGATGAGTGATGTGATTGTTGAAACAAACGTGATAGACTTACAGATGGTACTACTCTCCATACAATTAAAGCTTAGCCACTAGTATCATAATAGATCCGATCTTGCTTATAGCGCCATTGCAGGCTGGTTTGTTCGTCATTTGAATTTTTCTCTTATAATTGTTTAGATTCTGTTTGCTAGAATAGTCAGTAAGAAGAGAGACCGTTCCTACTATATAATCTTAGCCTAAATTAAATGAAGTTGATAGCCATTTTCGATCAACTTCTATAACTTATCGGTTTTAAATATTGTATTTATAGACAGTGTGAGCACGAACTACTCAGGTACTTAAGTAGTACTCTGAGTAGTCTGAGTAGAGTAGAGTAGAGTTTGAGTAGCGACTACTTTGAGTAGTAGAGTAGTTACTTAAGACTACTTAAGTAGTACTCTAAGTAGTACTATAAGTAGTATGCTATAAATAAATAAATAAATAACGTGTTTCACAAGCGAGTCGCCCACACAAGCGGGTCGCCCACTTTCCTCGTCGCGCACCATCTACCACCTTTAAGTTATAATGGCTCAACACCACAACGTTCAATTACCTTCTCAAGAAGCTAATATCATTTTGGCAACCTAAGAACTCGAAAACAACGTGTCATTGACTGAACAAAGCGCTGCAAAGATTTACTATGTTCCTTGAAAGACTCTCTCCGATCGACGCGCTGGAAAGCCCTCACGACGTGATTGCCAGCCTAATTCGAAAAAGCTTACAAAGCCAGAGGAGGAGGCAATAGTCAGATATATATTAGAGTTGGATTCGCGAGGGTTTTCGCCTACAAGGGATATAGTACGAGATATGGCCAACAATCTACTGAGAGAGCGCGACGGAAAGCCTATAGGCAAAAACTGGCCAGATAACTTTATAAAACGTACACCTGAGCTTAAAACTCGATGGAGTCGTTTGTACGATTGTCAGCGAGCTTTGACTGAGGATCTGCGAGTTATTAGCCCATGGTTTACGCTTGTACAGTCTATCAAAGAGAAATATAGTATTCAAGATGAGGATATTTACAACTTTGACGAAAGTGGCTTTATGATGGGAGTCATTTTGTCCCAACTTGTTGTTACAAGCTCAGAAACACGTGGGAAGCGAAAGCAAGTTCAGCTAGGCAATCGCGAGTGGGTTACAGTTATTCAGGGAGTCAACACAACAGGATGGGCAATCCCGCTATTTATTATATTCGCGGGCAAAGTACTTATTTCTACCTGGTACCAAGACACATACATACCACACGATTAGGTAATTAAGGTTAGCAACAACAGCTAGACAAACAACAAGCTTGGAGTTACATAGTTGAAGCATTTTAACAAGCATACAAAGGCACAAAGTGTAGGAGGATATCGTTTGTTAATTGTTGATGGTTATGAAAGCTACAACTCGCTTGAATTCCAGCAACTCTGTAAAGACTTAAACATTATTACCCTCTGTATGCCTCTGCACTCATCGCACCTACTACAGCTGCTTAATGTAGTCTGCTTCTCGCTGTTAAAGCGAGCGTATGGAGCTGAGATATTAGGCTTAGCACGCAATTATGTCAATCATATTACTAAAGAAACCTTTCTTCTAGCGTTTAAAGCAGCTTTTTATAAAGCATTTACAAAGGATAATATCTGCGCGAGTTTTAGAGAAGCTAGGCTAGTTCCACACAACCTAGAAGCTGTGTTGTCAAAGCTTGATCTAAGGCTTTGTACGCCAACACTAACAATACTAGAAGACACTCCATGGACACCTAGAACACTAAGTAACACACGTGAAATAATAGCTTAATCAACACTTATTTGAGATTGGATTCAAAGACATCAAGACTCGTCACCTAGTTCTATTATTCAGTCTCTTAATCAACTCGAAAAAGGCTCAACGAGGGTGATGCATAATTTAGTGTTGATACGCAAGGAAATCACTAGTCTTCGTACAATAACTGAGGCTACAACTAAGCGTAAAAGTCGTAAGAGGAAGTATATCAAGTGTCAAGAGACATTAACAGTAGGCGACGTAGCTGATTTAATTGCTTCTGAGGAAAATAGTAGCCAGAAACGAGATAAAGAGTCTAGGGAGAGAGTTCGCGCAGACAGGCACTGTAGCTGTTGTAGTAAAACTGGGCATAATTCTCGTACTTGTCAGGCAGAAATACTAGATATAGAAGATAGCGAAAGTTCTGAAGAATACTAGATAGCTTCTATAGTAATAATAACTTTGTGTAGTGTTGAGTATTTTGTATTGTAATCACACTAGGTTGAAAAAGTGGGCGACCCGCTTGTGTGGGCGACTCGCTTGTGAAACACGTTAGTATATATTTTATAAGATATATAAGATAAAAGACTACTATATAATTAATATTTAACTAGTAACCCTTAGACTTAACTTCTCTTGACTTCTTCTTCTGTCTCTTATTTCTTTTCTCTTATTAACGCTATTCCCCGGCGCTACTTCCGATGCTACTCCGAGTCCCAGGTCCGCCTGTGTCCAATTCGGCCCGAACTACTTAGGTAGTACTCTGAGTTACTTAGAGTACTGTAGAGTAGAGTGGAGTAGCACTTAAAATCAGTTGAGTAGAGTAGAGTAGCAGCTACTACTCTTGTGATATGTGTAGGCCTTGTAGGTCATGTGACCTTTCGTCTGATCTAAGGAAGCCTTCATCTGCTATTATAAATCAATCAGGAATTGACCAATTCTAGTGGATGGAAATTACGGAGTTAACGGAGTTTACATAATATTAGGGTTTAGGAGCTTCTATAAAGCGAGGCTTCTCCTGCACCTCTAAGAAGGGGCAGAAATTAGTTCTGTACTGAATTAATACTTGTTTACCCTCATATGAGATTCAACTTGACTTATCGCCTACTATTCACCTCACAACTCTACTCTACTCTACTTATTTTTCACATTGTTTATAGAGTACTTTACTTCTTAGATAGCACTTAAAGTAACTCGTAGTAAAGTAGTTACTAATAAAGACTTTAGTAGTACTTCTTTAAGTAGAGTATAAATTATGAGTACTAGATAATCTATATTCTGAAGAATTCGGAATTAAGCTAGATTTCAACTCGTCCGGAATAAAACTCTAGAAATTGTATAAGTATATAATAGTAATGTGAGTGAAAACTATTTGAAATTACGTGATCAGTGTATAAAAGATTTCAATTAAGTTTCTCGTAGAAAAAAATAGATTTTGATAACTATTCAGTAACAGTGTAAACAAATTTGTGACGCTGAACAAATCCACACTTGTCTTTTTCAAGTTTGGAAGGCTACTAAAGTATAACTTAGCTGAATTCAACTGTAGACGAGGTAAAATATCGACGCTAAGAGTTAAATAGCATATTAAACTCAAGGAACAACTCCAATCTCTAATTAAACAACTAAAAACCCCTCCTAGACAATCGCGAAGTGAAAAGCATAAATATTTCTCAAAATATCCCTTAAGAAAAATATTCTTCCTCCGCAGTTCTACTACCACAAGCTATTATCATGACGAACACCACGAATCTCATCACCAGAGCTAAAGCCCGAGCTCGAAGAATTCGGGCCTTAGTTAAGAAAAGTTTCAAGTCCAAGAGACCTCTGTTTCCAAACTGCGAGCAACCAATGACCAATAACGTATGCACAATGTGCGATTTGAAAGAGCCGATATCCAAGAGATCATTTGTTATTTCAGAAGTACTTTCAATACCTCCACCTCCCAAACGTCCTGATTTGAGAGACATCACTACCCCACGCAGACGCCCTGTCAAGACCAAATCACCTCAGAGAGAAAGAGACCCCCTTGCTGCTTTGGGCTTTGTTTTCGGCGGAAAGGCGATAGCGCTGATTTTTGTTCTATTTCTCTTCTTCCGCCACCTCAGTTTCCTCTTGAGGTTTCGGGAGTTGATAGGTAACACTGTATGCTATAGCGATAGTAGGTTAGGCATAGAAGAGAAAAAGATAGACAAGAATCAAGTAAAACCAGTGCTCCCTCCCCCCTTAAATATAACAGTTGTATCAAATTTTGAGAATTGCCATAGACTACCAGTGACTATCAATGAAATTGCGAAAGAGCAATTAAGAGTTTTAATAAGTCTTGTCGACCAGCCAGAAACATGCATGTAGTGGAGTGATTTTGAAGCAGAACAGTATGAAAATTATTTCAGAATAATCATGCGAATTGGAGCTTGGGGATCGGAGTGTTTCAAATAAGAGAATACGTGACCGAGTTCATGACTGGATTTTTTTTCACAATTCCGAGTCCTCTAGGTGTAACTACTGAAGGACTTCTAGTCTAGACCAGGTCTCCAAACTTCTAAGCAGTCAAGAATACGAGCAAAACAACAATAAAACAGAGATGGTGTGCCACAAATACTAAACAACAACACTCCCCTAAAATAAAAAAAACCATTACTTTGTTCAAAAACAAACAGCTTTAAATCACCTCCTTATTAACACCCCTCTAAATTCCTCTCCTCATCAAACCCGAGACCCAACACCAACCTACACCATGACCATTGCACTTTTCAAGTTCCACGTTCATCTAAAGGCTCTAGCCCGAAGGGCCCAAGAAGCCGTAGCAGCTCGAACAGGGCGGCGGCCATGCTGCCAAACCTGCGGAGAGCCATGGCCACTCGGCGGATCTGTTTGTCCCATCTGTGGACGAACAGAGCTCGACCCGAGACCGATCATGATCGATCCTCCTCGTAAACCTAGAGATCCTGGTGTTTGGGGACTGGATAAACATCGGTAATTCAGGGGAGAGGATGATTGAGAAAAGTCTTACTCGAAAGCTTGAACACGTGAGCTTGAGATGACTTGATAACCGGTAAATCCCTAACCTCTCAACCCCCTTAACCCCCCCCCCCCATAATAAAATTAGTATAGCACATATAAAATGGTACTTTGATAAATGTTAGTAATACTATGAAGTTATATTATGATAAAGTGACAATGTAATAGCAGCTACGAGAATAACCTTTTTTGTAAATTCTTTGTTCTGTCTTGAAGGACAAAGAGACTTGAAACGTTCACCTGAATGGCCATTGTTCTGTCAATGTCCCTGTTCTAGATTTCTTCCACCCCTGATTTCAAAATTTCGTTAGAAAGAATATCCATTGTGCTCTGAATGAGTTGTAACGTCTGTCCCTGCGTCCCGAGACGCCCCCTGTAACGAGACGAATCCATAGTTTTAGAATTATAATTTTTTTCTCGGCAAGTCTACAAAGTTGTTATTTATATATTACTTTCTTTGGCTATTTGTCCCTCAGGAGACCACTTAGCAACAAAAAAAGAGTGTGGTTGATTATGCTGTCGATTGTTTCTCTCACGCCACTAATCGCTGCTTCCGCTGTCCTCCCCTGTTTAATCGTGACGTTCAAAGTCTTTTCAAAATTCAGAGCACTTAAGGAAATGTCCTATCACGAAATAATATGGCCCCAAAATTTAAAGACACTGAGAGAGGGAAAGAATGTAGTCCGGGAGTTACGCCGGTGGGACGAGAGAGTCCACATCTTTCAGTGCCTAGTAATGTAAATTAACTGAGATACAATTTACTATGTTCACGTCTGGGCTCGCTATATCTTACTGAACCACGATTCCAAGGCATCATAACGTGAGTGGCGTCGTAGCATGTTTCTTGAACATTCCGTCGGTGCACGGCAGCATGCTAGTGCCTGGGCCTACGGAGTAGGAGAGCGCTCTCTCGTCTCCTTCAACATTATCATCACGACGCTAATATGGACAGAGCCAGTCAGGTATTGGCGCAAGGCGTGCCGCCTGGCGTGCCTACATCATACCGTGCTCTTGCAGATCATCATAGCAATGTCTCCCACTCTACACTTCATCATCGTGCTCGCGGACAACCGTCGAGGGAAGAGAAGGCCCAAGGCCAACAGTACCTCAAACCGTACAAAGAAGAGGTTATCGTTAAGTATCTGCTTAAAATATCTAACCTAGGATATCCGATACAAATGAAGTTCATCCCTTCACTAGCCTATAGCGTCACCCGCCATCGACCTACCACCGAAAGGCGTCGCAAAGCTCCTGGTCATAACTGGGCAAAGGCTCTAGAAAAACGCTATCCAATACTACTAGCACAGAGAGTCAAGGCGTTAGACTAGAACTGTCACAAGAAAAACATCTATGGGAAGATCACACACTGGTTTGAGGTGATAAAAGATGTATTACAAGATCTAGTTATCCTGGCCGAGAATGTGTATAATATAGATAAGACTAGAGTGATGCTATCTATGCCAGGCTCTGTTAAAGTCCTTGTAAGTAAGCACGACATGCGAGATTATAGAGGTGCGCGAGTCAAGCGCACAACCGTGACTGCGATCAAATGCATTAGTAGTGACAGAAGATATCTAAATCCTCTGATTATCTGGCCAGCGAGTACCCATCGAAGTAATTGGACGACGTTCCCGACCCCTAGATGGCAGTATGCGTTCTCTGACTCTGGATATACTGACTCTAAGATCAGCTTAGAGTGGCTTAAGCGTATATTTGATCCCGAAACCAAGGAACGAGCTAATACAAAACCACGCGTCTTGATCTGCGACGGCTTTGGAACGCACGAGACCCTCGAAATCTTAGAGTTCTGTTTCGAGAACAATATTCTTCTATGTCGTCTCCCCTCCCACACCTCCCACAAACTCCAGCCTTGTGATGTGGCAGCGTTTGCTCCACTCAAGGCAGCCTATTGTGATCAAGTTGATTGACTCCAGCAAGGAGGTGTAAATACGATCGGCAAGGAGTACTTCACCTCTCTGTATAGCCCCGCAAGGGAAAAAGCGTTCACGCCAAAAACATCAAAGCCGGCTTCGCTGCAAGTGGTTTGTTCCCATTCAATCCAGATAGGGTGCTCAGAAGTATGCCCGCCCCTCCAGCTGAACCAGCAATTCCTGGAGCCCCTGTAACGCCGGTATCAGCAGAGGCTTTTATGTCATTGTAGAACCTGATCATCTAACAGGATGCTTATGCCATTGATGAAATGAGGAAACAGAACCTAGCTAGGCACTTACAGAAATGTACTAAAGCTTTTCAGAAATCCTCTGCTCTAGACATCCTACAAGAGGACCGGATTCAATTCCTGACTACAATTAACAACGAAGCCAAGGTTCGACGATCGACGAAATCGTTGGTGCTAGGAAAGGCGAAGGTTATGAGCTATGAGGACCTTGAGGAAGCACGAGCAAAGCGTGTCGTAAAAGATTCTGCCCAAGCAGCTAAAGGCAAGGGAAAACGCGGTCGAAAGAGCAAGAGCAGTCCGCCCGAGGCAGAGGAAGACACTGCAGACACGGCGAGACGTGGGCGGAAGCGTAAGAATGTAGAACTTGAGGCGCCAGAGCCAACAAACAAGGTGGCGCGGATGAGCAATGCCCCCAAGCCAGCGAGTGCCTTGGTGATGCAGGCTAGTAGAACACAGATTGATGATGAGATTGCGCTAGAACCGTGGGGAGCTCCAACGGCGCAGATGTATTAGTGGAGGCTGCGGAAGGTGACTTGGATTGGTTGGAGGTAGACTCGCGCTAGCGATATAGCACTAATTGCTTCCAGCCTGCTTCCCGACACATGTTATATGTATTTTAACGTTCATAAAATGATTACAGAATTGGTCGTGGAAAGCCGAACAGTCAGACCACATCTGCAATTTGTTGACCGTGATAATCGTAAGTGGTGAACTTGGAAGAACGTCACGGAAGCTCATAACTTGCGACGACTCTGTGCTTGCAGATGAACAATCATCCTCGTCGGAAATCCAGTGCCGGTCCATGTAGTACGCAGTGAGCTGCTTCTCTACGTGGGATACGTAGCTCCGTGAGAGGTCGAAGCCGATGGTTCTGCAAAGGTCTTGTGCTTTCCCTGTCCATATCTCATTGTTTAGAACATCCGCCCTATGACCCTGCGAGCATTGCACTTATGACAGGATACCGCGCTCCTCGATCAAGCCTCGCGAATGCTTTGATTTCCTCCCTGGGTCTGATCTCATACCCCGTGCCCATGGAAATTGAGGCAGAAGGGGCACTCGACTTGGAGAGTGCTCGCAGACCAACAGAGCACTAATGCTGTCGGAAGAGCTTCCATTAGCGATATAATTTGTGCGTGGTGGAGGGGGCGGACGTAGAAGCCGCTGTTTTGGTCGACTTATCGAGAGTGTCAGCATAATAGTACAATTCTGTCACTGTCTGAGCTGCTGCTAGCATCTTCGCCCAAGTCATCACAGTCTTGGGTGCTGATACTATGCTCCTCTCGACAGCCTTTCGACCCTTACGGACTCCGTCATCGATAAGGTCATCGTGGAATTCGCTAGCAATTGTGCAACAGGAGTCCCTTGGAAGCTAGGGCTAAAAACCAAAGAAGGTTCGTCGTTCTACAGTACTCTCCGTAGGCAGAGCGCAAAACTGTTTGAGAAAGATGATTCAGAAAAGCTGCAAGTGGAAGAGCTGATTTTGTTGGTTGCGCACCAGGCCACTTTTTGCTCTAGTCAGAGGATGTCGGCACATGAAAATTTCCCGGCAGGGTACGCGCAGCCACAAGCGCCGCAGCCACAGATTTTATTAACGTCTGTGCCAGAAAAAATGATCGGTACATACATTGACTTCAAGAATCTTAAAATCTATGTATACCGCAATATCTCTTATTATTTTTAGTAAATTATATTCCGTGGCTACTCATGAACATCCTAAATACCTCCAACTGAAAAATGTATGTTCGCGTCGTCGCCTTATGCTTAGTTTAGGAAGAGTTGTCTTCATTTACTATAGCTGTACTGCCGGGCTTGTACTATTTCTAAAACTCATTGAAAGGTCTTAGCAAAGTTCTTTGACCTCCCTACTGTGCGGGAGATCAGCAACAGCCTTGTGGCTGCTGTTGCGTGCAGATTCATGAAAGATCGCTAACGTCCATCCCTGCGTGCCGGAAAACCCTACGTGCCAGAAAAAATGACATGTACATTGACTTCAAGTATTTCAAAATCCACACACATTGTAACATTACTTATTATTCTTTGTCAATTATATTGCGTAACCACTCCAGGGCACCCTAGATCCTTCCGACTGAAAAATCACGTTCGCGTCGTCGCCCTCGCGCCTGATTTGCAAAGAGCCTCCTTTTATAATGGAACAAAATTCTTCTACCACAGCTGCACCACCGAGCTTATACTATCCTTAAAACTTATGAACAGGTGTTAGCCGAGCTTCAAGTCCTCACGAATACACAAGAGATCGTCAAGCGCTTTGGGCGGCTATAGTGTGCAGATTGATGCAAGATCGCCACGCGGGTTGGGACCTCGGATCAGAGCGAGTGACGATCTTGGACACCAGCACCGCACGTGCTTTGTCTGCGCCAGAAGCTCACTTATGTAATCACTGGCAAAAGCAATGGAGCTGTTGCCTGATTAAATTACTGCCTAAGATTCGAGGCTAGAGGTTTGAACTCCAAAGTTTAAAGGTAAATGCACGATCCCAGGTTTCTATCATCCACTCTCCAATTACTTTAGCTTTCTTTTCATCTATAAGATCAAACCAATCGAAAGCGGTTTCGATTATCATATTCCTATGCCTTCCAGAATTCGAGATTACGCGGCTGGCCGGTCTTGCGTGCTTCTAGTCATGTACGACGATACTGTTGCCGCGAGGCTGCTGCCCAGTTGAGTGCGCTAGCCTCAACGCGACATCTTCTCCAACCTTCTCCTCACTTTATATTGATACTTTTTCGACGGCTCATCAGCCACAGAGAACCTTTCCTTCTGCGATCTTCGAATCCAGTCGAATAATGCGTCTATTACAGTTCAACAACGATGGCGATTTCAGCCTGACTGAGTTCTTTGAAGACAATATCCCTGAGTATGCTATACTTTCACACAGATGGGAAGCGGGGGAGGTCACTTTTAAAGATCTGACAGACGGCACAAGTAAAGGCAAGGCTGGCTATAGCAAGATACAGTTCTGCGGAGAACAGGCGAGGTGTGATGGATTAGAATACTTCTGGGTGGACACATGCTGCATCGATAAATCAAGCAGCGCCGAGCTCTCTGAAGCTATCAACTCAATGTTTCGCTGGTACCAGAAAGCGACTAGATGCTATGTCTATTTGTCTGATGTTTCGATACGAAAGCGGAAAGCAAGTGATACGTCTGCCGAGTATACTTGGGAATCTGCTTTGCGAGCAAGCAAATGGTTTACACGAGGCTGGACCTTACAAGAACTCCTTGCTCCAAGATCAGTCGAATTCTTCTCCCGGGAACACAATCGACTAGGTGATAAGGGAACTCTAGAACGACAAATTCACGAGATTACAGGAATCCCTACCACAGCGCTTCGAGAAAAGCCTCTCTCCCAATTCGACGTCGATGAACGATTATCATGGGCAAAATGTCGGCAAACCACACGTGGGGAAGATAAGGCATATGCTCTATTTGGCATTTTCGATATCCAGATGCCACTTCTTTATGGTGAAGGAGAAGTTAAGGCGTCTCAGCGACTCCGGGAGGCAATCGACAAACCCTTGAAGGGTAAGTCCATTCCCTACAATTGATGCCTAACACATTTAATAAGTCTAGCACTAACTAGCAGCTCAGGCTCTGAGAAAGACCTACTTCGTCAGCTACCGTATGCTAATAAGGCGCCATTTAACGCATACAACCGCCAAGACGAACCTGCCTGCCTCCCTAACACGCGCGTCGACCTTCTACAAGAAATATATAACTGGGCCGATGGACAAGATGAGCGATGCATCTTCTGGCTGAACGGCCTAGCTGGGACAGGAAAGTCAACAATCTCCCGCACTATCGCCCGCAGATACAGTGAGCAGAAGCGTCTTGGAGCCAGCTTCTTCTTCTCAAGGGGCGGCGGAGATGTGAGCCATGCTGGCAAGTTCTTTACAAGTCTTGCCGTACAATTCGCAGATGCTGTGCCATCTCTCCAAGCACATATTGGTGATGCTGTGAGGGAGCGGAGCAGTATTGCGAATCTGTCTCTTTTAGACCAGTGGCGCGAGCTTGTCATCCGTCCGTTAAAGTTAGTAAAGTCAGATCAGTCCTCATCTTCATCTTCCTATCTGCTTGTTGTTGATGCCCTTGATGAGTGTGATAACGAATACCACATTCGCACAATTCTACAGCTTCTAGCTGAAGCTCGATCATTAACGACGATGCGACTTCGAGTTTTTTTGACAAGCAGGCCTGAAATCCCCATCCGTCACAGAATACGCGATATCCCACAAGCCGAACACCAGGACTTTGTACTCCACGACATACAGCCATCGATTGTCGATCATGATATCTCCCTATTCCTAGAACACAATCTAGGGAAAATCAGGCAAGACTGGAATCTTGGAGCTGACTGGCCCGGCGGAGAAGTTCTAAGACAGCTGGTTGTCTATGCCAGTGGACTCTTTATCTGGGCGGCAACGACATGCCTGTTCATCCGTGAAGGAAAGCGATTCGCACGCAAGAGACTAGATACAATTCTCCAGAGTAGCAGCAGCAGTATTACTGCACCAGAGAAGCATCTCAATGAACTCTACCTTGCTGTCCTCACGCACTCGATCTCCTTGGATTTTTCGGACGAAGAGAAAGAAGAGGCATGCGATATGCTAAAGCACATACTTGGAAGTACAGTAGTGTTGTTCTTACCTCTCTCTACCTCTGCATTGAGCAGGCTATTACAAGTTTCTAGGGAAGATGTCGATTCGACATTCAACGACCTTCATGCAATCCTTGATATTCCAAACAACGCGACTCGCCAGCTTCGCCTACACCACCCTTCGTTTCGCGACTTCCTTCTCAACAAAGATCGATGTGAGAATTTCTGGGTAGATGAGAAGCAAGCACAGGGTACATTAGCTACTCGCTGCATAGAGCTGATGTCCAAGACACTCAAGAAAGACATATGTGAATTACATACTCCTGGGTATCAAGTCACTCAAGTCGAGAGTAGTCGTCTACAGCAATGCCTTCCGCCCGAAGTGCAATACGCATGCCTCTACTGGGTCCAGCATCTGCAGAGGAGTGGCTCTCAGGCTTACAATGGCGATGAAGCACACTGGTTTCTACAAGAGCATCTACTACACTGGCTTGAGGCGCTTGGGTGGATGGGCAAGACCTTAGAGGGGATTCAAGCAATTTTGTCCTTAGAAGCGCTTGTTTCAGTAAGCCTTCTTATGATATAATAAGTCACCTAACTAATTGTTACTCAGGCAAATGAAAGTTCTAATTTACGCTCGTTTATTCATGACACAAAACGATTTGTCCTATATAACCAGTCAGTGATTGAAAAAGCACCCCTTCAACTATACTGTTCAGCTATCATCTTTGCTCCAGAGAATAGTATAGTTAAGAGACAGTTCAAAAAAGAGATCCTACCATTGATTCAAATGAAGTCAAAAGTGCGACTAGCTTGGAGCGCGACGCTGCAGACGCTCGAGGGCCATTCTGACAGCGTCATGTCCGTGGCCTTCTCGCCAGATGGCAAGGTGGTGGCTTCAGGCTCGATGGACAAGACAGTACGGCTCTGGGACGCCAGCACAGGCACGCCGCTGCAGACGCTCGAGGGCCACTCCGACAGCGTCATGTCCGTGGCCTTCTCGCCAGATGGCAAGGTAGTGGCCTCAGGCTCGATCGACAAGACAGTACGGCTCTGGGACGCCAGCACAGGCACGCCGCTGCAGACGCTCGAGGGCCACTCCGACAGCGTCATGTCCGTGGCCTTCTCGCCAGATGGCAAGGTGGTGGCCTCAGGCTCAGACGACGAGACAGTGCGGCTCTGGGACGCCAGCACAGGCACGCCGCTGCAGACGCTCGAGGGCCACCCCAACAGGGTCTGGTCTGTAGCCTTCTCGCCAGATGGCAAGGTGGTGGCCTCAGGCTCAGCCGACGAGACAGTACGGCTCTGGGACGCCAGCACAGGCACGCCGCTGCAGACGCTCGAGGGCCACTCCGACAGCGTCATGTCCGTGGCCTTCTCGCCAGATGGCAAGGTGGTGGCCTCAGGCTCAGCCGACGAGACAGTACGGCTCTGGGACGCCAGCACAGGCACGCCGCTGCAGACGCTCGAGGGCCACTCCGGCAACGTCTGGTCCGTGGCCTTCTCGCCAGATGGCAAGGTGGTGGCTTCAGGCTCGGCCGACAAGACAGTGCGGCTCTGGGACGCCAGCACAGGCACGCCGCTGCAGACGCTCGAGGGCTACTCCGACAGCGTCATGTCCGTGGCCTTCTCGCCAGATGGCAAGGTGGTGGCTTCAGGCTCAGCGGACAAGACAGTACGGCTCTGGGACGCCAGCACAGGCACGCCGCTGCAGACGCTCGAGGGCCACTCCGACAGCGTCATGTCCGTAGCCTTCTCGCCAGATGGCAAGGTGGTGGCTTCAGGCTCAGCCGACGAGACAGTACGGCTCTGGGACGCCAGCACAGGCACGCCGCTGCAGACGCTCGAGGGCCACTCCAGCAGGGTCTGGTCCGTAGCCTTCTCGCCAGATGGCAAGGTGGTGGCTTCAGGCTCAGCCGATAGGACAGTACGGCTCTGGGACACCAGCACAGGCACGCCGCTGCAGACGCTCGAGGGCCACTCTGACGCCGTCTGGTCCGTGGCCTTCTCGTTACATAGCCTTACAGTTTTAGATAATTGGGTAATGAAGGACAAGGAAAACATTCTTTGGCTTCCTCCAGATTTTCGTCTACTATCTGTAGCTGTGTGGAATGAAACAATTGTTATAGGACATTCGTCAGGGGGTATTTCTATTCTTCAACTTGAAAAAAGTCAAAAATAATATATGAAGAAATATTTTGGATAGTTTTTGTCTCATTCTGCTTTATAATTATATTATATTTATTTAATAACTTTGATAAAGAGAGGTCTGGGGAAGCTGTTTCTAATATACTATTCTTAAGGCTAATGAAATCTATCTTTGTAATTAAGTAATACAACTTGGAATATTCTAGAAGCTTCTGCTGTAGATGGAAACGTCCCTCTACGCTTACTAAGCGACCGTTATGTGATCAATGACGTATCGTTTCCAGAGCTAAGCTATTTGTAGATTATTTTTAATCACCGAGTGGGTCTACGTGTGTACAAAGTTTGAGATACATAAAGTCAAAGTACCTATTAATTTTTCCGGCAGAGAGGGAGCAAAACGTGGAGGATTTCGGTACACGGGAACTTCCTGGCAGGATATGCTCAGCCACAAGCGTCGCAGCCACAGATTTTATTATATAGTTTTACCAAGAATACTATAACTACACCACTGCTGACCAGGATCCATGGTCGCTTAATTGGAGGAGGTATCATCCTTTGTGGCGACGTTGTGTGACAGGCCACGCCCTGGCTGCCACAAGAGTAGTAATAGCATTTTAGCATTATAGTAGAACCTGGATATCTACATTTAATCAATCTATGTGTTTAAAAGGCAAAAAAAACTTAATAGTGGTGTCACACATCAAGGGGTCTTATTATAGTGTAAAAGGAGGCTCTCTGTGAATTTAAGGTGCAGCGACGACGCGACAATAATTTTCGGATTTGATAGGTCAGGAGTGTTCAGGGGAGGTATATAAATGTAACTGAAATGAAAATGGATAGAAATTTTAGAGCGTTCATAGATTTTATAACACTTGAACTCGAAGTACCTACGATTTGTCTCGTTACAGGGGGCGTCTCGCTACGCAGGGACAGACGTTATTTTCATGTCAGATTCCTTGAATCTCAAACTTCTACTTCTCCCATTAATTACCAAAACGTGTGGAACACCAAAACCCAAATATCATCAACAACAAAAATCCACTTCATCTGACACTGCTGCACTAGTGTAAACTCTTCTAAACATCTAAAACAGAATTTTCGAGAAAGTACATCAACTCTCCCCTTTCTCGAAATACCATCTTTCCTCACCATATCAAGCATCGTAAACCCTACTACGCATTCAAAATGACTCCCCTAAAGTTCGCTCAACTAAAAGAACGAGCACGAGCAAAAGCTCGACTAATAGGATAGAAATCACTCTGTCCAACTTGTGGTAATCCATGGGTCTTTAGTAGTAAGAAGTGTACTTATTGCGGCTACGCAGCTGCTTGTCCGAAGCCACTCTGGATCAAACACAGAAAGAAGCCCAAAAATACAAGGAAACGATAGGGTGCATATTGCACTATCGTTCTTTTGGTCCTTCCAAAACAGTGAACCATTGATTCAAACCATCCATGCTTTGATCAAAGTCAAAAAAGATTCTTAAAACCCTCTCGCTTAAACTTTTCCAGCAGTCATTATTTCTAAACAAATTTTTCCCTTGAAGGAATTTCTTTCCCAAGGTCCAATAATCATAACATCCCAACCCCCATATTTGCTGTATTTCCGAGTAGAAGCAGTGGATACCCCACTTTCACTGTAATAGATGCACACCACTCCCATGTTACATCCCAACACCGAACGCCGAATGAGAGAGACCATAGCTGAACGGATCCGGCAGGACAGCTACCAAGCTACAGTGAATTAAGTAGAAGGATTTATTAACGTATAGAACCTTTCTTAATTAACTAGTTAGATCGAGGAGTAAGAACCACGCCGATTTCCTAGGATGTGGAAATAAAGGAAGGGAGTGACCTATCGGAATTCAATTCGAGGTTAACCGAACCGAGCGATGACTCAAAATGGCCGACTTTCTTTGAATATGAGCTTATGAGAGGTGAGAGTATACGAGATAAGATTTTCATATTCCTCCTCCTATCTCCTCTTTTTCCTCCCAAATTTGGGATTTCTCAGTTCAATTTGAATCTCATTCAGAAGGATAAGAAATGTCTTATTCTGCAGAAACCCCACGGTTATGGCTTGAACCTTTGACAGTAGAAGAGCATCTAGAAGATTTCCTCGAATTATGGAATGATCCTAAGGCATTAACTTATCTGTAAACTACGTCTCCCTTATTTTCCTCGTATCTTCATCCTAACACAACCCAGAAACGTCCTCCCAAAAACCACCCTCCAAGAAGCGAAGGAATTCATGCACACCATCCTACCCACCCCCGAAAACCCAGATATCAATAAATACGCCATCCTCCTTCGACCTGTACCTGAGAACCCGGAGCCTTGGCTTAATAACAGGGGGAAACCAAAGATGATAGGGTTGACTGGCACGAATCGGTGGAGTGAGCAGGGGTTGGAGACTGGGTATATTTTGAATATGAAGTATTGGGGACGGGGATATGCGGGGGAAGCTTTTCGGTGTTTTTTGGGGTTGTATTGGGGGTTGGAGGGTGAGTTTTGCTCTTTAATGGCTCTTTTTGGGACGGGATGAGGGAATTTGATTTTTAAGAATCGAGGGTTGCTAACGCCGAGTAGAGAGAAAGGAGTTCAAGAAGTTGGTTGCGAAATGTGATCCTAGGAATGTTGCGAGCCAGAGGATCTTGGTCCGAACAGGGGCGAAAAGTAAAGGGGAGATGATCAAGTATGAGGGAGGGGTGGAGCCGGGAGTGAGAGAAATTGAGTGTTGGTATCTGGAAAGACCCTTTGTGGGGGTTGATGATGTTGTGGAAACCAAAGAAGTCAAAACTGGAGAGAAATGAGGACATCTTCAACTTGCACGTCTTCATTCATTGAGTTCATATATTTACTGAAATAGACAGATTTCTTAATTATGATATGGAGTTGACAGAGACCAGGATAGATTGTGAGAAACCTCTTTGCAAGGTTACAAAGTAACCAAAGTACCACATCTTGCCATCTGCTCCATAGCACCTTCAAGATATTCTGGCTCAACCTTGACCAAAACTCCCATACCTTCCTTCTCCAAGATCTCGGTCTTGATAACGAAAGTAGCAAGTACCACAGCTCGTTCAGTGTCGCTTGCATTGTCACTGATTCTATGGAAGCACCCTGGATGTTCATACCAGCTTTCGCCAGTCTGGTATCAATTAGCATTGTCTTGAGACGAGAGCCGAGGTATGCGTAGAGAAAATACACACCTTGTAAGTGGCGGGTTCCCCATCATTCATTGCAGTAATTGCATTCCCTTCAACAACCTGTGCAATTACATTTGCAGTTCCATGACGATGTGGAGGCGATGATGCTCCTGGTGGGAATACTAAGTGGAGACCAACAGCCGTGAGACCTGGGTTATCGGCGAGGACGTAGCGAAATGTTGGAGTGATGTGGACCGCTGGACGACTGGCAAAGGTTAGCAAGATAGCCAAAGTGAAGTCCAGGAGACTAAATATTGTTAAGAGATGATTTGGGAAAAGGTTACTTGCTCTTTGTTCCAAGTGATTGACTTTGACATGTTGAGGCGTTTTTTTGGGCAGTGCTTCAAACGAAGCTAGAAGTATGCAGAATGATTCAATATTTCGAAAAATGTTTTCGAATCCGGTTGATGTATTCCCAAAATTTAAAAGGATATGAATAACGGTATATATACACGCAGTAGGTAGGACTTGTTGAAAATGGAACGTCGAAAACATGAAAGATACCACTGCATATCTTCTGGTCATTACCCCCGTCACATCCGATCTGGTGATCGTATCCGTAGAATTCGGAATTCCCCGTAAATGTCTTCACGAAACCATGAATTGCTCGGAATCTACCATTTCGGTATTTGAGAATCAATGCCACGCGTATACATGCATAGCCGCCCATGGGGATTGATAGCCTTTGAAGTACCCGTGTTCCACGAACAGCTGTCCGCGAACTGAAAGAGGAATCTTGAAATTAATGCTGCCAAACTGGAAGCAGGTAGTTCAAGTAAATCAATTCCGAAGCATATCTTCGCGTAATAGTAACTCTTGGATTATATTGTGCCAAAACATCGAGGAGAATAGAAGAGACAATCAAAACTAACTCCTCGCAATTACATATCTTCCCAAAGTTGATGTACCCTCTATTAAATCCCCTCTCGTGAAAATTTATCATTCGACTATTGAAAAACTCTTGCAACAAGTAGATGATGCGACAGCTCAAACTTTCCCCAGCGAAAGAAATTAATGACAGCTGCTATCACACAAAATAGTGAATACAAGCAACTTCGCCCATTAAAAGTAATCGTTTTCATGACTTCGGAGTACAGTTTTCCAATCCATGACAAAAAGCGCTAGCCGTTTGGTGGTGACCAAATTATAGGACCAAAAAAATGAGGATATACTTTCAACAAAGAATCAGCAAGATCTGGATCCAATGAACGCCAAAGCTAAGTTTATCAGGAACAAGTGCGGCACTTGCCATCCGTACATCGAAACCAAAAATAAGCAATACTGTCCTACGTAACCACCTTTGAAAATGGGCACAATCTAATACCCAACCTCAAGGGCGACGGGATGCTTGTCCAACCTTCTTCCAAATGTCAGCTCAACAATGGCAACACCACCATTGACAATTCGCAATGTCACCTCCACAAACCTCGAGTTGGTAGTGCTAGAGCGCTTCGCGCCAGCCTGCGACAATGTCGGGGGCTTCTCAAAGATCACTCGAACCCTGAGCAACCTAACAACCTTCTCAAGCACCAACACCACGACCCCAACCTCATCGCAACTTGCGCAAAAGGCCACAAGCTTCACCAACACAGAAGTTTCGATCCCAATTCCCCCCTTTACAACCATAGAAACAGATATAGAAACGAACTCCGACACCCTCCGCCTAACCTTCGAGGTCGACTCCCAAAGATACCGCCTCGACACCCCAACACCAACAAACCGTTCTACAATCCTCACCCCGCTCTCCCCCCTCCCCCACCACGAATTCACAGCCGTCTACCTCCCCACACACGCCCATCTATCAATTTACTCCTCCTCCCACCTCCCAACATGGATGTCGCGGCTCTCCTCCTCTCTACCCCTCTCCGCCCTCTCAATCCCCGGAACACACAACTCCCCGACATACCATAAAGCCCTGCCTTCCGTACGATGTCAATCCGTTGGCGTAAAATTCCAGCTCGAGAATGGGATTCGATTTCTAGATGTGAGGGTACAACCGGAGAATTCGTGGGATGTGAAGAAAGAGGGGTTGATACTAGTGCATAGCGCTTTTCCGGTTGCGTTGACGGGGAGTAAATATTTCAGGGGACTGGTGGATACGGTATTCGCTTTTTTGAATGAGAATCCGACTGAGACTGTGATTATGTCTGTCAAACGAGAGGGTGTTGGGAGGGCGACGGATGAGCATCTCAGCTTAATTCTCAAAGAACATTATGCGAACGATGATACTCGGTGGTTTACAGAGAACAGGATCCCCACACTAGGAGAAGCAAGGAGTAAAATCGTTCTTTTGAGAAGATTCGGGATACACGAGAGTTTACAAGGAGAGGATGGGGATGGATGGGCAATGGATGGAGAGAGTTGGCCGGATAATTGCGCAGATGGACTTTGTACTAGTGGGGAGATACGGGTCCAGGATTTTTATGAGGTTGCTGAGCATACAAATATTGAGAAGAAGATTCGGTTTTGTGCGGATCATTTGAATAGAGCTGGGAGGGTTGTTTATGAGGAGAAGGGGAAGAAGGAGAATGTTGTTTTGGTGGAGACTGAGAAGGAGGTTCCTGATCCGATATTTATGAACTTTTTGAGTGCTTCGAATTTTTGGAGAGCGAATTGTTGGCCGGAAAGGGTTGCTGCTAAGGTCAATCCCTCTATTATCGACTTTTTATGTCGAAGGCATAATGAGCCCCATGGCCATGAGGATGATGATAAACGGGAAGTAGGGGATGGGAGCACTGGAGTGGTGGTTTGTGACTGGGTTGGTCATAATGGGGATTGGGATCTGGTGAGATGTATAGTTGGTATGAATGCCAAACTCGAATTAAGATAATAGAAGGTTTCTTCACAGTATATAGAACAACAGTACATAGAACGAGATTGACTTTTGGTATTTGCCCCTTGATATACATTTTTAGATCTACAATTAGAATACAGAAGCTTTTGATAGCTATTTTCAGGATTCTTTTGAACCTTCTGCAGTTTTCCCAGAGACACCCTTCTCTTCATCTTCCAACATGGTCCTTCTCCCCTCAACAGTAAAGTACAAGGTCTTAGCAGAAGCTTCCAATGTGCTTGTGACACCAGCACCAATTCCTTGCAACATAGCCACCAATTGGCCTCGTAATCCATCCAATCCACCTTCGATGCCCCCAACCCATTTGGTACCTTCCACATCGAAGACCTGGCCCTCTACTCGAGCTCCTAATAGTAACAGTTTCTGAAGTCCGATTTGGACTGGAGGATCATGGTACCCTGGGTTCGCCTTCCTCGTGGGAGCTGGAAATTGACCCGGAACTGGAGAAAGAATAGAAAGTGCCGCTTTCAAATGTTGTGGAGACACAGTTGGAAATGTCAAAACTGCCAGAGGTCCAACAAGTAAGGGCATAAGAGCGTGTGTTTTCTTCATAGTAGCCTGGTGAGCAGCCTCCGACAAAGTATGCGTAAGATCCGGAACCGTGGCAGAGGAAGGAGTCGTTGGGTCCGTAGGATTTGCTGCATCAGCTTCCGGTTTATAGAATTCCACAATCTTCAATGCCGATGCAAAGATACCAGTCTGAATAATCTGGATCTTGATTCCCTCTCCCACATTCTCCGCCGGATGTCCAGCAGCGACTCTCGCCTCGTCAACCTTCCGTAATGCCTTGTTCAGTTCTCTCCTGATCCCAGCCCATTCTACGGACTTTAAGTTGTTGTGTTGGAAGACGAGCATAAGGGGTGTGGAGCGGAGGAGGGAGGCATATTGACGGAGGAGTTGGGACTTTCGGAACTCGGGGGGTTTATAGGAGGGAGGTTGAGTCTTGGGGAATTTCGCGGTGGGTGGTGCGGTTCGATTTAATTGTTGGTAGGATATTGCTGGTGCTGCGACTGTGGTGGCATATTGTCGAATTCTTGAGGGTCTTTTACATCGGAGGATTGAGGTGATGGCCCCTGATGGCGGGGATATTCGTGGTGGCATACTGTAAATATTTGTTAGATTTGTTCAATGGATAACTGGACAATGGGCTGCTTACTCTGTGTGTATTGTGATGGACCTTGGAAAGGGAAGAGGAAGCTCAAAAAGTTCCAAGCGCATTCAAATAAATTATTGCCTCATATATATGGCGTCAAATTTAAGTACCCTGCGATACCTTCTTTATCCTCACCCGAAGTGACTCAACTCCCGTAACACATATTCGGAATTTTCTTAAGTTAAATTCAGAAAGTTCTTGATCGAAGTCATCGATCGATTGACGAACACCATGGCTTCGAAAGTGGAGCCAAGTGCTCCTCAATTGATTTCCATCACTCCCTTACTCAAAAGACTCTGGCCCTCGCCTGGCGAAAACAATGTCACGGCAGAGGAGATTGCTTCGGCAATAGCACTCATCTTTACAGACCAATTGTCTCCAGTTCAAACAGGAGCTTTGCTCACATGTCTACATTTCACTGGATGGGATCGAAGAGCAGATGTTATCGCGAAATGCGCTGAAGTTATGAGAGATGCAGCCTCACTGGTGGACAAAGACGTCTTGACCGAAGTGATCAAAAATAGGGGAAGACCTGAAGGTGATTATCAAGGAGGTCTTGTGAGTTATTTCTCCGAGACTTATATTTCATTTACTAACTGATTCTCAGTGTGATATCGTCGGAACAGGAGGTGATTCTCATCACACTTTCAATATCTCAACCACATCATCCATACTGGGTTCTTCTCTTCTCATCCTCAGTAAACATGGCAACAAAGCTTCAACTTCAAAATCTGGCTCAGCTGATTTACTTCATGCTGTTCAACCAAAACCTCCAGTACTCGGTGCTGTCACCCCCAGCACGATTGCCCAAGTCTACGAAAAGACCAATTACGCCTTTCTCTTTGCTCCTGTCTTTCACCCAGGGATGCGATATGTGGCACCAATTCGAAAGGATCTTGGATGGAGAACCATCTTTAACCTCCTCGGACCACTTGCAAACCCCGTCGAGACCAGCATAGAAGCTCGTCTTTTGGGCGTTGCACGAAGAGACATCGGACCAGTCTTCGCCGACGCCCTAAAAATGAGCGGTGCCAGGAAAGCCTTGATCGTCTGTGGAGAGGAAGATCTAGATGAAATCAGCTGTGCAGGAAAAACGTACTGCTGGAGATTAGTCGATCGGTCAACCCACCCAAACCCCTCCACCAACGACGTCGACATCGAAACCTTCACTATTTCCCCCTCAGACTTCGGGCTGCCTGCTCACCCCTTGGAAGACGTGTCTCCAGGAAAGGAACCAGATGAAAATGCTCGGATCTTGACAAAGCTTTTGCAAAATCAGTTACCGAGAGATGATCCCATTCTTCACTTTGTTCTTATGAATACAGCTGCTTTGTTTGTTGTTTCGGGGGTTTGTGAGGCGGATACTAGTGATATGGGCTTTGGCGATGATGGGAAGGTTATTACGGAACGAGGGCCTGGGGGTGGACGTTGGAAGGAGGGTGTTAGAAGAGCGAGATGGGCTGTGGAGAGTGGTGAGGCTTGGAGGCAATGGGGGCAGTTTGTGGAAATCAGCAACAGTCTGGCGGCGCAGAATTGAGACGGACTTTTGGTGTCAACTGTATTCTTGTTTGCTATTGGCAATTTCTCATCGAGTCATAGAGTGTGATTCCAAAAGTTTATACCACTTGGTTCTAAGGTTCGTTACCATGAAAAGATTTCCAGCTTTGATAATTTATACAATTGAGATTGAGTGATTATTATTGGTTACCTCCAAGTTTAGAGCAGAACTGAGTGGTGTATAAATTCCATCTCTTCTCAGCTTTCACGACCTAGCCCTGTGATGCACCACAGAAAAACGCGGGGGACTGAATGTCGGTTTCTGACGGTCCGAGGTCGGACACCTAGTGATCAGAAATGCTGGCAAAGTGGCTCCCAAAGATCACTTCTCCCATCCCCATCGTCCAATGAAACAATGAGGAAAGGGGAAACTAAGCTCCGTGAGTACTGCATCTACGGCCCGCTGCTATGGCTCCTGTGAGTGTTTGCCTTTACCCATGTAACCCCCTTTTACCCTCTTCTCCGCCGCTTCTGGTACACTCGGAGGTATTTATGAGTCGCCGAGGGGAAACAAGAAACAACAAAACACCGACCACAAGACTTACCAAGTACAAACAATCAAACGTTCGTCACTGGATTGCTGTGTTATGAGTCAATTGGGATTTAAATGTATGCTCGTACCCTCCCTAGATTCCGTCATCGGTTTGAGATGCCTAGAAGCTTATCTCCCATTCACTCCTTGCAGACACCCAAATTACCCCACCATAAAACTTTCCAACCCCAGATATCAAGACACCACGACCTCAAATCGCAATCCTTTTCCACCGGAATCATGTCGAAGCCGCAAGTTCTTCTCCTAGGAGAAATTGACCAGTAAGTGCCTCTTCTTCCTCCCAGTGAACAATTCTGCAGAACTAACCCCGCTATTCACGTTGACTAACAACTCACAACTCCAGTGCCCACAAAGACTGGTCCACCCTCGCCGAGATCGCGGAAATCATCGAGCCCAAAGCCCGTTCGAGAGAGGAATTCATCAAAGAGTGTAAATCGGGAGCGTTCGATAAGGTGATTGCTTCGTATCGGACTTTCCAGAGTGTGGCTATTACGGGGTTGATTGATGAGGAATTGGTTTCTGTTTTGCCCAAAGGGTTGAAGTTTATTGCTCATAACGGTATGGAATATATGGGAAGAGTTATTGCAATAGGATGCTGATACTTGTGCACAGGTGCTGGATACGATCAGATTGATGTTCATGCTTGTACTAAACATGATATCCGCGTTTCGAACGTTCCTACGGCTGTGGATGATGCGACGGCGGATACGAATATGTTCCTTATTCTTGGGGCTCTGAGAGGATTTAACTCTTGTATGTCTTCTCCCTCTCTCCTCCCCCATTACACCCTTTCTAACTTATTCTCCAGCAATGTTCGCCCTCCGAAACGGCCACTGGAAAGGTTCCCCTCCCCCACCTCTCGGTCACGACCCACAAGGAAAAGTCATCGGAATCCTAGGAATGGGAGGTATCGGACGAAACCTAATGAAGAAAGCGACCGCCTTTGGAATGACAGTTCAATACTATAATCGCTCCAAGTTATCGGAAGAACTTAGTGGAGGAGCAAAATACGTTTCATTCGACGAGTTACTAGCAACCTCTGATATCCTCTCTCTAAACCTTCCTTTGAACGTATGTCCCCCCTCCCTTCCCCATTCCTTTCCTCGCATATCCTGACAAACCCAGAAACAAACCCGCCACATAATCTCCACCCCTGAATTCGCAAAAATGAAGAAGGGCGTCGTAATAGTCAACACCGCGCGCGGCGCCGTAATGGACGAAGGCGCCCTCGTCAAAGCATTAGATGATGGCATCGTCTGGTCCGCGGGACTCGATGTGTTTGAGGAAGAACCAAAGGTTCATCCGGGATTGGTGGCTAATCCTAGTGTTATGTTGCTTCCGCATATGGGGACTTGGACTGTGGAGACGCAGACGAAGATGGAGGTTTGGTGTATTGATAATGTGAAGAGTGCTATTACCAAGGGGGTTTTGATGAGTCCTGTTGGGGAGCAGAAGGATATGAAGTGATGGGGGGATAACTGGTTCATACAAGAGGGGAGGGGGATAGAGGGATGTGAGAGCGGTAGATTTTAGGGATGAAAGACCTTGGTAGATGGATGGGTTCATTTGCTTTTGCCCCTTGCTGTTGAGAATAGAGAGAATTGGAAGGTACATAACTGAAAATAAAAGAAACTGAGTTTTTGAAATGTGCCGATTTTTAGCCTCAAAAACTTCTGGGAGCAAGTCAAACTCACGATGGAAAAAGCGATAGTGAATACATATAGTTCGCACCTGCCTTGTCTACCTCTCGCTGTTCTAGGGTTTTAGGGTAATTCAGAACTATTATTCCAAACATCTGGGGTAATTTAAAATATCTACCTAGGTATTTTGGAACAATAAACTTCACTTGTCCTAAAGAATTTGGGAATGGGAATCAGAATGACGAGCTGTTTATTACCACTGCGAGCCAACGAGGAATAAGAACTCTTCCAATAAGCTAATGAGATTTATTATTGGGCCGAAATGTACATGCAACCTAATCTTCATAGGCCTAGTTTGACTGAAAGGTTTGGCTGTTCATGGGTTATCTGTGAATCGAGTTTGGAAAAGGAGCTGCTGTTTGTAGGTAACCTACCAATAAATACCTTACATATCAATGCTATCAGTAGGTCACCTGAAATACCATGATGCAGCTGATAGTGGTAGGTAACCTACTAATAGCACCAAGCTTTCAAGATTTATTCTTGGTAGGTTACAAAACGTTGATGGGTGCATATGAGCACGGTAACGGTGTTTTTTGCTTCCGAAAGTAAATAGCTTTATAAAAGGCTAGGGGTTTGAAGGGACTAGTTTACATCAGTCACCGCTATGAAAGATCAAACAGGTAGGTAGCATTTCATGATTTCGACAGCAGATCGAGCCTCCCAATAAGCGGAGACTTTTAATACTCCTCGGGTAGATTATCATTTCGCCTTTCCGGATTTGAAATCCTGGGGTTTGCTAGTTGAAACGAGAGATTAGGTAGTTCGTTTCCATGTATATAGCAAGCCAGTTCCATGTTATGTTATCGTCTGCAAAGAATCCGGCAGTATAGATAGTCTTACGTTCCAAAAAAACAACAACAAAAAAACTGTATCTTGAGAACCCCGACGAGCTTAAAAACCAATCAACAGTTCTAGTATAAAAACTCGCCGAAACCTAACAACTCAACGATGGTCCTTGATTCCACTCGCAACTTGCGTAACCAGTGGTTTCCTCCAAGTCCATTGTTTACAGAAAAAGATGTCTCTTCTCAAACAGGAAAAGCCTTCATCGTCACAGGAGGAAACACAGGCGTAGGCTACGCCCTAATAAAAATGCTCTACGGAACCGGAGCAAAAATATACATGGCCTCGCGATCAAAGGTACCTAACCTTCCCTCCTATTTACCCCTTTACCCCTTTGTTCATCACAAACTAACCTTTCTCAACAGGAAAAAGCAGAAAAAGCAATCCTAAACCTAACCCAAGAACCCCCCGCCCCAAAAACACCAGGCGACATCAAGTTTCTACAACTAGACCTCAGCGACCTCCTCTCCATAAAAAAAGCAGCACAAACCTTCGCTCAGCTTGAAACAAAAACTTGATATCCTCTGGAGCAACGCTGGGGTGGGAGCAAATCTTGTGAAATTCGGGGAGAGGGCGGTGCAGGATCTTGAACCGGTTGTGGGCGCGAATTGTGTGGGGACTTTGCGCTTTAGTACTCTTCTTGTTCCGCAACTTCGTGCTTGAAGCTCACCGAGAGTAGTTTGGACATCTAGTGTTCTGGCTGAAGGAGCAAGTCCCAAGAATGGTCTTGATTTTAAGCTTTTGGATATAGGAACGGCGGACCGCACGAAGAATTATGCTATCTTGAAAGCAGGAACTTGGATGTTAGGTCGTGAATTCGCCCGTCGAAATCCTTCTATAAGCGTTATCCAGAATCCGGGGAATCTTAAGACGGGAGGGTATGGTGGTGTTGATCGATTGACTATGTTTTTCGTCAACCCTCTCTTGCAGGAACCGAAGTTTGGAGGGTATAGGTAAGTAGTTGTTTGCTGGTCTTTCATCAGGCATCTCGTTGGAGAACAATGGGGCTTATGTTATTGGGGGAGACTGAGACCGGACGTGGAGAGTCCGAGGAAGGACCTTGTTGAGGCTTTGAGGAGTGTGGAGGAGGGGGGGGGGGTTGACTTGTTTGGGGCAGAGCTTTGAGAAGAAGATTTGTTGTAGATTGTTTGATAGTACGAGGAGTAGATATAACTGGGAAAGCAATAATAGAAGTACGCCATAATACTAATACTTTGAAAAATTACATGCTAAGTTGATTGGAAATTTAAAAACAAATAAAAAGTGCGCAAGCAACAGGCAAGTAATCTCCAGAAACCAACCTCGTGGCAATTGCTGCTGGTGTTTGGCAGCTGTAGTATTGTCAAACAATACGGCATAAATACCACTTCTCAATATCTTACTTGCGAATATAAAACGGAACGAGATCACTCGATCCAAGATCCATTGTTGTAGATCTTCTCTCAAACTCCGCGACCTTTTCAGACGCAAGTTTGCAAACCAAGCTTGCCCGACGCCCTCATACGGAGTCTCCAAAAAGTAACCAAATTGACGAATGTCCGGCCATCCACCGTGAATCGTGAACGGAGATTATTGATTGCCAAATCTTCTGTTCAACAGTGGATCATAGGACCAGGGCTTGAGGGCGAAAAAGATGAAGCGGTGGAAATATTGAAGCCGATGATTTTCGCCCGATACTCATCGGGCGCGAAATTCCCAAGTTGAAAGCGGCACTCCTAGAAGCAACTTCCGATAAGGCGGCATTGTGATCTGATAGGATTATGTGATAACTGAATAATTTAAAAAAGAGGAGTTGTTGTTGAGTTGGAGGAGATTTGAAAAGCGGGGATTCGTCTGAATTCCTAGTCATGTGATCTTCACACAAAGTAAAGTTCATTCTGTAAACTAATAAGCCAAAACACTTCATCAAATCAAGAGCTTTGTTCAATGATTTGTAACAACCAGAAGAAAAGCAATGTGGCGCAGCGGAAGCGCGCCGGGCTCATAACCCGGAGGTCCCTGGATCGAAACCAGGCATTGCTATCATGTTGTCTCTTGATTTTTTCGCATTTTTTTAGGTTGAGATTTGTTTGATATTGAGCTTTTGGAAGACTTTTGCAATTTTGAAGCCAAAATAGGAAATGTTTCTTCGCTTGAAGTTTTTTGAATTGTTATGGGAAGGCGGTGAGCTCATGTGGAACTGACTTTGGCTTTTGTGGAGAGCGGAGTTATTTGTTGACCTATACCTTTTGAATTGAAGTTTGGTTTTTGATCGTATAATAACCTGCATTTTAATTACAAACCACGAGTTTTCTATATAATTTTGAAAAGCTCTCAAATCCCAACTCGAAGTGAATTTGGAGGGGTTACACCTATGCCTCAGTCCCAAGGCCCAAACACCTATCACCAGTCCAACTAATACCATCAACAACTCCTCAAAGCTCCCCAAACAAACCACCCTCAAATCCCATAACCACCCAAATCGCAAAAATGGAACAAAGACACTCCCCTCCAACCACAAACTCTACCTCCACCTTCCCAACCGACCCCTCGGAATTCGACTCCGACGACCGAATCTCCTTCTCAAAACTAGACAACAAATTCCTCCTCGTAGTCTCCGACGGCACCGAATACGAATTCGACGACGCAATCAAACGATGGATCCCCGTAGTCGACGAGGCACTACTAGAGGAACAGCAGAAGGCATATCAGGTTGCGGGGGTGGATGAGAATGAACCCGTGGATGCGATGAAGCGGAAGAGGAAGAAGGAGTATGTTAATGGTGAAGATGTATGTTTCCCCAACCCACCTTCTCGCAGTTTTATTTGAGGGAATAACTGGGTATATGGATGGATGGCTAATGGAAAACAGGAAGGAGGAAGAGAAAAAAAGGCCCCCAAAAAACAACGAGCCCCTCTCCCACCCCGCGCAAACACAGCAGTCTACGTAACCGGCCTCCCCTTCAACGTCACCATCCCCGAAGTAGCAGAGGTCTTCTCGCGCAAATGCGGCGTCATAGCAGAAGAAATCGATTCCGGTGCGCCACGAATAAAACTGTACACCAACGAGAAGGGAGAATTCAAAGGGGACGCTTTGATAGTATTTTTCAAAGCGCCTAGTGTGGATATGGCAATCATGCTGCTAGACGATACCGAATTCCGGATGGGTAATGGAGAGGGGAGTGGGAAGATGCGGGTCATGGCTGCGGATATGAGTTATAAGAAAACGCAGGGCGAGAGTATGGTGATGACGGAGGGGGATAAGGAGAAAGAGAGGGAACGACAACGCACGAAGGCGAGGGATAAGGCGAAGATTATTAAGAAGACGCAGAAACTAGATGCGAGGTTGGCGGATTGGAGTGATGATGAGGGGGGTGCCATTCAAGAAAGTACTTCGAAGTTTGATAAGGTGGTTATTCTGAAGCATATGTTTACGCTTGCGGAGTTAGCGGAGGATCCGGCTGCGATATTGGATATTAAGGAGGATATTAGGGAGGAGTGTAGTAAACTTGGTGAGGTAACAAATGTGGTTCTTTTTGATTTGGAGGAGGATGGGGTTGCGAGTGTGAGGTTTAGTGATGCTGATGCGGCGAAGGCTTGTGTTGATCTTATGGATGGGAGGAGTTTTGATGGGCAGAAGGTTGAGGCGTATATTTCGGATGGGAAAGAGCAATTCAAAAAGTCGAAAAAGAAGGTTGATGAGGAGGGGAAGTAATAAGAAGGATATACTTTGACACGAAAGAGACCAAGGAAACTCGGGAAAAGGATGTCGAGGAGAGCGGATTGTGAAATTATTGTATATTATTTACATGATACCAAGCTCAATGCGGGCTAATTTGTTTCGTTGACAGACGATTTTCAAGATTCTAATATTGATTTTCCATTTTCAGGTTTTCTCAAAAAGTTGGGGAGTAAGCCATCAAGTAATACACAAGGAATCCATGAGTAATCCATGAGTAACCCAACGTAAGCTATCAACTACCAGATAAGCTATCAAATACCAAGTAAGCCACCAAGTTTGGATTTGCAAGTAACCCACCAGCGAAATATCGAGTACCGTAACCCAACTCTCAAGCTTAGGGACCAAAAGAACTCGTAAGCCAAACAATTACCCAGTAACCTCAACTACCTTCCCACAAAATTGGATTCTCATCCTTACCACTTTCGCTTCTAAATCTACCCTTCCACTCACTCAACTATCCAACACTAACTAGCCTCCAGATTCTATTGTTGCTTCGCTTCCTTCATCCTCGCTCACCACATACGTTAAAGGACCAGGGTATAAATAGGGGTTTCAATTTTGTTAAAGGGTGTTTTCTAGGAACCAGGTATCATTTTCTCCACGCTCGCAACGACTAAAAAAAAAAAAAGTAAAAGTGAACGAACAACAACAGCAATAGTGTATCCCAACTCCAACTCCAAAAAAGATCGCTAACCCGCAGTTTCATTTTTCAAATTGGTGCATCCCCTCATATCCCAAAATCAACACCGACCAGCCAAACCCAAACCCCAACCCACAATCAAGCAACCTGCCCCAGAGCCCCCCCTTCCCCAAGTACCTCCTTCTCAACTTTAATCTCCACCCTCTTCCCACTCACCCAAAACCCCGCCGCCTCAATAATCCTCACAACCACATCCAGTTCCGCCCTATTCCTCGGCGCATAAACCATAACAAAAGTCCTCGGCACATACTGTGTCATCCAGCCTCCCTTCGCAAGCGGATGTCGTTCCCCCCATCCCTTTTCAAGGACAATCTTCGCATCGTCCGGGTGAAGATTAAGATGCATACTCCTATCCGAATGATGTACATGTACTATCTCACCACGACAGGTGTCGTTGATAGGATCCAGTGCGAAGAGGGCGAGTCCTTTTTTCTCGAAGCAGGATTGTGCTGTCCTGAAGGTGGTGGGGTGGAGAGAAGCTAGGTTTTGGAGGGAGGCGCGGAGGAGTCGGTACATGGAAGGACAGCCGGTTTGGTCTATCTGGCGTTGCGGGGCGATACCTGCTATTGTTGGTCTGGGGCCGTTGCGTTGGGGAAGCCAGGAGTGAGCGCGTTGGTAGTAGCCCGTTGTAGGATATATCCTGCTCGGCGAGGAATCGGGTGTATAAACGTCCTTGAGAGCGACGAGACGGAGGAACGAGATTTTCAGATACCCGAAGAAAGTCGAGGGTGTACCGCCTGGTCCTAGTGACAGGAAGTTCCAATAATCTCTGTAAATGAGGACGAGGATGAGGGCGGCGAAGAGCAGGATGGATGAGAAGAGGGGTTGCAGCGTGTTGATGCTGAAACACATTACCATCATGGCGAGGAAGAGGTTAAGACCTGAGAGGGTGATTTGGGCGACTTGTTGTTGGGTGGGGAGGATTTGAGGCTCTTGGGGGTCGGAACCTTGGATTACGCATTCTGTTGAGGATCGTGAGATTTTCATCATCTGGAAGTTTGTTAGTAAAGCTGGAATCCTTATTTCGCTCAGACACCCCGATATAGGGGTCTGTATCAGTGAGGTCATATTCTTACCTTGACGGATGGAATGTGGCCAGGAAGTAACGAGATAAAGGGTGACGCCTATCACGTCAATTGCCCACAGCAATAGCAAGATCTGAAAGAAGAGATTCTAGCAGTCACGAGGAGATGCAAAAGAGGTAAGACGTGAGAGTTGAGACGTGAGACGTGAGACGTGAACAATGGGCGGTGGAGCTTGTGGGTGTGGGAAGAGTGAAGGGATCCAGGTTAAGGCGAGCGATTTCTTCTTGATTTCTCAAAAGCTGGGAAATACAGCAATACGAGGGTCTCAATGTCTCAACAAAGGTATTCTGAGGCACTGCACCACGAAGTGATCTTGTATTGAAGACTGAAAAGACAATCGACAGCGTTCTGTACTCTGTTCTTGTTTTTGTGTCCTGCGAAAATATCCACGACAAGGAAACCAAATTCTTCGATCCTTCGATAGGAATAAGTGTAGTAAGTAGGAAAGGACAGGAGTATGAGGAGAGAGGAGAGAGCCTGTTTTCAATTTAGATGTGGCAAACGAAAGGAAAAGAATTTGAGAAAGAGAGGTGATGTGAGGTCCTTTTAAGGTGACGAGAGGTTGAGAGAAGTGGGGATGGACGACCAATAGAAAGTTGGGTGAAGTTAACCAATATGGAAAGACCCACCCAGTTTGTATGAAGGTTTCTACGATGTGCTGTCCCAATGAACGATGGAAACAGCTTCCCCTTATTTTCGTCTTGTGCAAGGGGTTGGGCTAGGGAACATCGTTGCGGTATGTGGTAAGAGCGGTGGGCTAGGGCTGTGAAGTTCCCTTGGACGTCCGGAATCGGGGTAGTCACGAGTGAAGAAAACTCCAAGCGAGTGGTAATAGGGTGAAGCAGAAGGAGCATCAGTTGATATCAGTTGACACCAGTTGACCAGTTGACACCAGTTGACATGCCACCAATCAACCATTCGGCCTTCTAAGTATTGTTTCTTGGCTACTCGTTGCAGGAGAACGTATGACAGATAAGCAATCGAGGTTGCAGCTGGCCTATCGTGACCTCTCGGAGTTTTGGGAAGCAAGCAGCAAGTACGAGGTCTCCAGTCTTCCTATGCGGCAAGTGAGGGGTTGGCGGGGTCCAGCCCCTCACCCAAATTCCAGGAACCGCCCTAAAAAAGCAAATTCGAGAACCAAGGTGAGAGACGTTGAAATACGAAACTTTGTATCAATTCAATTCAATCAGATGACAAATCTTCTCTGAACTGTCAAACAGTTGAACCTCAAAGACCATTGGCGTGTTAGATCTGGACAATGCAGAGAACTGACTTCAGGAACCAGCTGCAGCCCCAACTACAGCATCAGGCGTTGAGTCAAGGTGTTACTCGTGGATGTTGGCCAACAGGATTCGAGCTGTGTCTCCCGGAGGCCATATGCAGTGGTAGGATGGTAGCTTTCCGTACTGAGCATTAACGGTATCCCAGGTAGGGCCTGTAGGCAGGCAATAAACTGTTTAAAGTGGATGTTTAATTTTATTGGATCTGGTCTTTGTTTCTTGTCGTGGCGGCAACTTCCCTTCAATTGACCTTATGTCACATTGATCGAATGATTCCCAGCAACAAGCGACAAATCATAGACATATGGCGAGCAGGAATTGTTCCTATTGGTTCTCGAGCAGTTTGTATTCGGATGAGCTGGAATTTGAAGCATCACATGTTGAATTTGATCATGAGCTTCACAGCCATCAACCTTCAGTCAGCCCCCAGCTAGTACCTGTGATGGCGGAAAAAGTCCGTAGGGTTGACGAGGAAAGCCATGTCAGCAGTGGGAACTATGCCAAGACTAACCTATGAAGGCAAGGCGAGCTAGAAGGGCCAAGCTGACGGGACTGGATAGAAAATGAAGAACAAGCAGAAATTGTTTCAGCTAAGAAAAGTCTGAAGAAGAGTCGCCTTCTGTTCGCCTTACACTTTAACCTGGAAAGTGGAACGAGAAAAGGCAGCAATGCCTTCTCACTGGACAAAACGTACCGATTTAGAGGCAATAAGACAGCGAGCTGTTGCTGTCGCTGCCAGTGCTACTCTAGTACTGCATCTGCTGTGAGTCTGACGTAGCAACAAATTCGGCTCCTTAGTTCCTTGGTGTTCGCTGTCTCTGTCTCCTATCTGTGCCGTGCTGTTTATTGGGATCAAATGCGAGATGGAGATAGTTGAGTGGCACCATGACTCCGGAGTCGGCTCAGGATGTTGCTGTCCTCGTACAGAAGTTCCAATTGCCGAGTGCCCCCTCTGTTTGTTGCCGTGTGAGAAGTCAACGCTATTTTGACGAGTGTGAACGATGCTTCCGAATCGATTTTTCATCGAGCGACGCCTGCTTAAGCATCTATTTATTGATGGGAATTGATTCGGCGGCTGGTCGGAAGCCACCTTGTCATTTTTCTACTTCAGCATGTCGAAAATGGATGAGGTGACGTTGGATTGAGGATGTCGGGGTGCGTGTGGGATTTTCAGGTGGACTTGGTGCATCGGTATCGAAGGTTGCTGCCATCACCCGGTCAACCATTTCAAAACAACAATTTTATCAAGGTCCGTACTCGACCACAATCTTGAATTGCATCTACAGACTTTCAAACGCGTTTTCCAAACCAGCATCTACTCATAACCACTTCACAATTGACAACGATCCGGTCTACGTCAGCTGTAATCAAGTAGGAATTCAGCCTTCTTATTTGTTATCACCAACAGCGCGTTATAACATTCCAGTGAGCTCAACCGAGCATTCCTCCAAGTAATGGCAGGCTTCGGCTCGCACACTCCTCTGAGTGTCAAGAAAAGACCAACACACACGAGATACTCCCGTCCGCGAGACCACGATATCGAAAAACACAGATACGAAACCGACACCGACTCAGACGATGATTCCGAAGATTATACCTCCGAAGAGGACGACTCTCCTGTCTCCTCCCGCGAAACATCAGGTTCATATTCCTCGAACAGGCCGTTGGTACGGAGGAAACTGTCTGCGGGATCACAGAGACCTTTACCTTCTTCATACAAGCTGCCAAACAGGGTGATTCGATACCTGTGTTTGGGCTTGATTTCGACCATCATAATATTTATCATAAGTTTAATACGGATGAGTGTCATCTCCTCAAGGAGAGTGGAAATTGGAGATGTGGGGGAAAGACCGCCTGCTCAGCCGGAACCTTGGGAATCTTTCAATTTTCTGACGAGATATTATGGAGGAATAAGGACTTTGATACCTTTGTCGGAGAATAACCCAGAATACCCTCTACCCATCGACGAACCTCTTCCTGGTACGAATAAATCCGAAGCGGCACAAATTATCCCAGTGCGAGAAATACCTGTGAGCAAGGCGTTTGAGGCATACAAGAATCAGAGCTCGAATGCTTATCTGAGTGAGTATGGGCCAGTGACGGAATGTTTCTTAGATGCAGAATCAACGATACGGATACCTCAATTGCGATACTACCAAGGCAGACCAAGTGGATTTCCCGACAATGTGATGGGCTCCTATGAATTGCTTGGATTGCCAGAGGATATTTGCTTCGAGCGGTATGGAAGGTTGGGCCCATATGGGCATGGTTATTCTCTCAAATATGGTGGAACGGGCACTGGACAACATGGAGACGTTGAAGGGGCGAATGCTGTTTGGGAAGATAAATCTGGTTCTCTTGTCAATCAGGTCGATTATAGCAAAGTCAACTGGGGAGATGCCCAAAAACGATGTCACCAAGCGAATGCCGGACGATTCGAAGCAAAGGTTGCTGTCAAGGAACTTCCTACAACCTATTCCATACTCGATGACGATAAATCTGCCGAACAAAAGCGAACCGAATCGCATCCTTCAAACACCACAGTGCCTACCAAGAAGCTTCCTCGAACAGCAGTAGTCGTTAGATCCTACGACGATTTCCAATACCGCGAAGAAGATACCCTACAACTACGCGCAATGATCGCAGAACTTTCTCTCGGATCAGGAGGGGAGTACGATGTCCACCTCCTCGTCCAAGTAAAGGATGAAGCAAAGCACCCAATCTGGGCAGACGAAGAAACTTACCAAGAACACCTCAACGCCTCCGTCCCCGAAGAATTCCGCAGCATAACCACCCTCTGGAGCACAACCCAAATGCTCATGCTCTACCAAGGAATCTTCGATACCTTTGCCCGTGGACCTGATCTCCCAGCCCATGGTTCCTATAGAGGTCTTCAAATGGCCATGCAGCATTTCGCGCAAAAACATCAAGAATACGACTTCTTCTGGCATTGGGAGATTGATATTAGGTATACGGGTCATTATTACAACCTCTTCTCCCAAATCGACAGCTGGGCACGAAAGCAACCCCGTAAAGGGATTTGGGAAAGGAGTAGTAGATTCTATGTCCCTTCCGTTCATGGGTCTTGGGAGGACTTTAAGCAGATGGTTAGAGTGCAAACGGAAATGGGTACCAAAAGACCAGAAGATATCTGGTCCTCCCTACCCGGTGCGAAGAAACCACCCCCAGCCCCAAAAGGAGAGAAATCCATCTGGGGACCTGAAAGACCGAAGGATTCCAAGGACTGGTTTGAGACGGAATCTGATCCTACCCCGATTAGTACATATGAGAAAGATAAGTATAAATGGGGCGTAGGCGAGGATGCAGATATCATTACTTTCAACCCTCTCTTTGACCCCGAAGCAACAACCTGGTTATTAGCAGACGATTATACAGGCTACAACACCTCCTCAGGTCCCGTCCCAAGACGCGCTGCGATCGTTACCTCTTCGAGGATGTCCAGACGCCTTTTAAATACAATGCACCGCGAAACAGCATTTAAAAAACATCACGCCTTCTCCGAGATGTGGGCCCCCACCACGGCATTACATCACGGGTATAAACCTGTCTACGTCCCCCACCCCATGTTCGTGGACCGCGAGTGGCCCACCGCATACCTGGCTTCTGTCATGAACGGAGGGAAGAATGGGGCGACGGGTGGAGGGAGGGGGAGTGTTTTTGGGGAGAGGGAACATAATTTAAGGGGTATGACTTGGTATTATAATGCGGGGTTTGCGCCGAATCTTTGGAAGAGGTGGCTTGGGTTGAAGGTTAGTAATGAGGGGGGGGAGGAGTTCGAGATGGTTGTTGATGAGGGGAGGGATGGGAAGGGGGTTAATGGGATGAGAGGGGGGGAGGGGAGGATGTGTTTACCGCCTATGTTGATTCATCCTGTTAAGGGGGTTGAGTTGCCTGTTGAGGGGACGGTTGAGCAAGGGGAGGTTGTGGAGAGCGATCCTGCTGCTTGATTGGTGGTTTGATGTTTGTGGTGTTTGTTTTAATTCTGCTGGCGTTTGGAGCGTGTATATTGACATGAGGAATTTGATTTATGGTTTTTGGTAGTTGGCGCTGGATAAACAGAAGGGGGTAGATGACAGCAATGCGTATATATACATAAGTGAAGCAGCAATGAAAGATACGTCAGATCAGAATCATCACAGTACTCATTCCCTCCTTATGTATTCTTTCTCTTGTTCTCTGGGTCCTAGCAATAAGAGGGAGGGAGCAACAGTTCAAAGGAGATATGAAACACTTAATGAAAGTTGATCAGGTACCGGACAAGTAGAACAAACATACATACAGCCTTGCTATCCACTTCGGGGTCTTGGCTCTACTCCTATAAGACGAAGCTCGTAGTCTCTTCCAGTATGAGAGAGCAATGAGTGAACGTCAAGCGGCCAACCATTTTATGGGTGGACAGAGATTCGTCAGACGATAGTGCGAGTATTTTCTTGAGGAGTAAAAAAAGGGACAAAATTTGGAAAATGATTCGTTGTGGGTAGTTCGCAATGCTACCTTTTATTCTTTTCAACGTTGTAACTGCTGGAATTTGTTTCGACAGCGGCAAGATATTCGACAGCAAGACGAGTTTCCAGCAAAAATGGTTGGGATTTTGGGGGAAGATGGAGAATGAACTTTGATACATCCGTTACAATCTTGTGCCTCGATTGTGGGACTGGCTGTTGATAGTTCACGTTTACTGGTGATAACCTCTCCATCAGCGACATGTTTCGCGAGCGCGCTTTTCAGCTTTTGTCCAGCAGGCAGGTAACTCCTCCCTTGCGGGGGAGAAAGAGGGTGGCACGGGAGGCGAGGTCTTGTCTAGGCGTGGATTGGGAGGAGGAAAAGGGGCCTGGTCATGAGGTCGATAGAGGTAGTGAATGAGTTGGTGACGAGTTGATTGGGTGTTATTGAGAATTGATAGACCAAGCTGCTCCATAGCATGCCTGGGATTTCTTGGAGGAGTCTGAAGGGATGCCTATAAGAATGAAATGACCAAGTGCCTAGTATCTCCCAGTACCGGAGAGAAAAAATCGATGAGCAAAGAACGCCTGGGAGGACAGCCCAGATCAAAAACAGACGAATTCCTCGAAGAATGGTTAGCCTCCGTTTTTTAACACCACAAGACGGCCAAAATTTCTGGTCCAGCGAATTAAGAAAGTGAACAGGGTCGTGGCTTTCAACATGCATAGACCGGGTCGTGAAATGAGAAGAGATTCAGTGTGGATATCATGGGTATTTTCTCACTGGGTAAAAAGTAGTCAAGCACTTGAACAATTGGGGTTAAAAATCAGTGTTTGGGGATTTTTTTTTACACTTTGAAAGTTGGAATTTGTTTCGATGGTGGAAGTATATTCGACAACAAAAGGGGTTTCTAGTAACTAAAATTCGGATTTTGCGGCAAGATGGAAGTTGAACTTTGATACACCTTTCCCAAGTGGGAGAAAGAGAGGGGGGATGGGGGAGGCGGGATCTTGTCTAAGGCATCGTTTGGTGGAGTGGGTTGACAGAAGGACACCAAATCGTGTGCTTCTTGTTATATGCTGGTGGTTGACTTGCAGATGAGAAGGAATATATTTATAACAGTTTTGTTGCCGGGGTGGGGGTTGGTGAATATTTGAATTCTATCCTTACTGTGAATCCTCTGAGAAAAACTGAGGGGATGAAGAAGATGACAAATTCACTCAAAAACATAAATGGAGCACATTATACTCAGGCTTGACTCGAGGGATTTTATCTAGGCGCAAAAGCTCACTCACTTTTAGCCATACAAAAACCTCCTAGGGGGCCATAAACCATTTATAGAGATCTATTTACTTATCAGCGTGATGTTAATATTGCTTCATGTTAACTCCAACAAGTGAGAATAGCCCATACACTATCACTTTGCATCGATGAGCGTAGTACATTTATCACTGCGGTAAGTTTCCGCTCCCCTCCTCTCTCTATCATAGCCTTTTGAAAGTTGCAATAGAGGATGTCGTTACTCTTTACTTACAGAGAACTAGCAGCTCAAGAAATCTGCGCCATTGAGTTGCAGATGCGCTTCCGCTTTCTTGCAGGAAGTGAGTTATTTCGCTCACGGATTACTCAAAAGTCACAATCATAGTTTCCAGAGTGCATACCTCCGAGGATACCGGAAAGGACGATGATGCGGATCATACGAGTTTGCTTGATGGTGATTTATTAAGCTCCGATGGCGTCAAGAAGAATGACCAAAAGTTTCTGGAAATGCTGCTCCCGCTACCATCGAGGTTGCCTCTGGGGGCACTAAAGTTTAATCTGAATGATACGATATAATCGACAAGGAGAGTTGATTCGAAAGCAGCGAGTTGAATGGGGGTAGATAGCGTGGAGAGAGGAAGAAATTCAGGTATTAGGGGTTATTTTCTGAGGCCTGAATTTTGTGGAGGAGAAGCATGATAGAGTGTGGCTACAGAACTAAAATTCCCAACCAATCTTAGCCTTCTTGTTGTTAGTGTTTGGGGATGGTGATTGTTTACGTTTAGACTTTGCGGTTATATCCTCGCTGGCATTGGCTTCTTCTTCAGACTTTGCGACTTCCTTGGCATCCATTGCATTCTTGGTCGTTGCATGAGTCCTGGAACCTGCAGTCCCCTCGGCACAGCCTGGCTTGTTGGTACAGTACTTAAATAGGTGGACTATCCGTTGATTCAAAGTCCAACTGCCAGTCTTGAGATGCGTAATTTGGGCTATGGAAGTCACTTCTTTCGGTATGTGAAAAAGTTCTTAGAAAATAAGATTCGGACCCCATGATTCTTGACTTCTACTGGTAAAATGGAATGAAGGGCAAACGTGTTGAGGAAACCCATGCCACCGATAGAGCCAGGAGGGCAAGAATCATTTTGGACGTACGGGATTTGTGGCAAAGGCTTTTTTTTAAAGATATCTGTAAGTTCTTGATTTAGTCTCTTGTCTTTTGAAAGCAAGGGAATAAACGGAGGTATATAGAAAGGGAGGGTAATAAAAGTTGACTTTCATGGAACATCTGCTATTTGTCGGCTGGTATGAAGCTAACTTTAATTTGCAGAATGTCTGTTATCCTCAACTTTAAGCCTGGCTAATTCGAGAGGTGCTCTGTAATACCTCTTTTTCTTACTTATGGCTAATTGAGATATAGGGCCTGCCAATTAAATAAGTCTGTACGTAGAGAGAGTGTAATGGATGTTGTCTAGAATTCGTATATATGCATAGTTTCCTGATTACTTTGAGACCTACCTTGCCTCGTCATCAACTTCGTTATCAACTTTCGACAGTGTGGTGGTTTTGAAAGTAGGATTATCTGCGCCTAATACGCCAATTCAGGTTCTTTTCGAATATATGAGAGAGTACTTGTCGCCAATTGAAACAAGATGTAGCCGCATTGACTATGAGATTTATTACTTACGATGGTCTTTGGGAGTTTCTTCTTACTCTGGATATATTTCTAATTTCCATCGCTATATTTACCTAGTTGACTAGGGAATGTGAGAGAGAAGAGCACCAAACACACTCTTGAGTGAATACGACTGGATCCACCTCGCATCGTGGTTTGTCTTCTTTGATTCCATAAGTATCAGGGTAGTCAAGAGAAGATGAGTGCTCCAAGTGAATGCAAGACTGCGTTCAGGACAACATTTACGTAGATTTTCGTTGACATTATGTTGTGCTGGATTTATAACATCACCTGACTTTTCTCATTGTTTATTCTCATAATGAATTACTGTTTGATTTACCACTTCATCGGCAGTTTTATCTGCTATGATGATCAGCTGGTATGATCACTAGTGTTGTGCTAAATCCACCATATCATTATATCATCATGATATCATTATTATACCGTCATTATATCATTCATTCATTATGATGTAATCATCATTCACTCCTTATATATAGACCTTAGATAACTACCTACACAAATCAATCAGTTCTCCATGACCTACAGTACTGAGGACCTTCCCAACTCAACAGATTACTAGCAAACAAGGGCTCTTTACCAAAGCCTGAGTTAGTGTAAGATTACTGATTTCGAGGGATGAAAACTTTGATAACAAAACTGTTGCTACAACCCTGACTGGGCTGGTTGCGTTATACACGTGACCATTCTGCACCTATGGATGTTTGCTTTTGAGCTTCAACTTCCCCTCTTTTAAGCACAACAATGAATTAATAAAACCTCTTTACAAGACGTACGATATACGACAGTTATCACAAACCAAGTCGTACCAACAAAAACAAATCAGGAATCTTCCGAACGAAGTTAAGTGGTCAATTTTCAAGTTGCTATCGAATATTTCCCCGCTCTCGAAATTGAGTGTCAAAACACTAACGGGTCGACTCCTCTTGACAATTCATTGTAAATGTTGATAGGTACGGTGATATCTATGATATCAAGCCACTTAAGGAAATATCGGTATGCCCGTCGGGCATGCCGAGACAGAAATTTTCGGTAAATGGATATGGCAATGGCTATTGCAAAGTTATATATATGCCTTGTGCTCATGTAGAGTAAAGCAAGGAATTCAAGTCTTTCACTCTCGCTTCTTGGAATTATATCATTGTGAGAAGTGCTGCATTGCAACAGGTTATGAGCCTGGAAGCTCTACTGCTTCGACCAATCATATCACACCTCAAGTTCATTTATCCTATTGGTCAACATGTCTTACGATGATGACAAATCTCTGAAAATCCCAAAGCTTACAGGCACCCTCAACTATCGAATATGGGTTGAAGAAGTACACTCTTTCCTGGAAGCTAGATGCCTTCTTGACCTTGTTCTTGGTGACGAACCAAAGCCAGCTAGCACTACAAGCTCAATTACCCCTGTATCACGAACCACAATAAGAGCAGGTAGCTCTTCTCAATTACAAACACAACAGTATAGCATTGAGGCTGCTACTGAAGTGCTGTTACCTCAGGAGACATGGAGACGTAAGAACGCCAGGGCCAGGACCTGCATTATGGGCTATTGCTCACTTACGATGAAAAACAAGATTATCGACTTTCAGACTGCGCAGGAGCAATGGGACCCATCTAACGACATATCGCTTGCCACATATCCATAAAACTGGCTTGTGTACGTGGCAAGTGATATGTCGTTGGATGGGCGGTAGTCCTTTCGTAATGCCTCCCATTGCTCCTGCGCAGTCTGAAAGTCGATAATCTTGTTTTTCATCGTAAGTGAGCAATAGCCCATAATGCAGGTCCTGGCCCTGGCGTTCTTACGTCTCCATGTCTCCTGAGGTGACAATGCTCCAGCATCAATCTCAGAGGTGTCGTGTTGTGGCTGGGAAGAGCCTCCTGCTCTTGTTGTGGTTCGTGATACAGGGGTAATTGAGCTTGTAGTGCTAGCTAGCTTTAGTTTGTCACCAAGAACAAGGTCAAGAAGGCCTCTAGCTTCCAGGAAAGAGTGTACTTCTTCAGCCCATATTTGATAGTTGAGGGTGCCTGTAAGCTTTGGGATTTTCAGAGATCTGTCATCGTCATAAGACATGTTGACCAATAGGATAAATGAACTTAAGGTGTGATATAATTGGTCGAAGCAGTAGAGCTTCCAGGCTCATAACCTGTTGCAATGCAGCACTTCTCACAATGATATATTTCCAAGAAGCAAGAGTGAAAGACTTAATTTCCTTGTTTATTTCCCCAAAGATAAACTCCTAATTATATAAACCATCAATCCTATTCTGCCTTGAAGTCAGACCTCCAGTCAGCCCTCTAGGCTGACTTTGTTATTCTGCCTTGCTGGCTGCAGAAATAACAACAGGCTTTCTTGTACAGATATCACCGCACCTATCAACAATTAGATTCATAAATTAAGTTGAGCACGAGGCTCCTATATACAGCAGAACTGCTAGTCTTATTGTTGGAATACTGGCATGTCGATGCTGCCAAGGAGTCGAGCATTCAGGAGTCCAAGTCACGTTTTCTCCTAAGTCACGTTTTTCCCCACATAAGTAATACATGTTTTGTATCACTTCTCAACACTCCTTTTACTCATTGTCCGAAGCTCTTGTAGATAGAAGAACTACACATAATTTACAGGAATACAAGAGACATTGATATTCCACCGTGTGTGCACACAAACCTAGCTGAAGTCAAGACCAACACTTATATAGAACCCTCGTCCTTTTCTGGATCCTGCGCCCGAAAGCTCCAAGCGAAGCTCCTACAAGCTCCAACGGTCACGTGATCCCCGACACAAAGAAATCCCTGGATTGCTTAGCTACTCTAGTTGATCCTAATTGTTATAACTACTCAATAGTGCCTTGTCCTGTCAGGGCGCCGTCTGGACTTACTCATCACGTGCCGTCACGTGATTCGTGACAATAAACTGGAGCCAGTCTCGCGGAAAATGTGCCTTGTAGGCTACACTGAGACTTCACAGCAGTACAGATTGTACGACCCTATGAGCCGGCGTATAATTACGTCGACGAGACCTTGATTCCTAGTTAATCTACGTCTGAAATAAAAGTAGAGGAATGAGACTCCTGCCTACAGGTTTGTTAGCGAGCCAGAGAACTTTAGCAAGGAAGAACCCGAGGAAGATAAGCTAGTTAAAGCGCCTGGGCTGCCTAGGGCGCCCGAACTACGAAACTAGAGTATTAAGACTTCTGCCTACAGGTCTAGTAGCGAGTTAGATAACTTTAGCAAAGATGAACCTATAGAGACAAGGCTAGTTAAAGTGTCTAAGTTACCTGAGAGTACTCGAACTACTGCTAGTTGTAAGAGAAAGACTTATATATCTTACTAACGTATAGACAGAATCGCTAGTTATAGAAGAAAGACCTATATATCTAATTAACGTACGTGTAGACAGTAAACCTAGCTATAAAGCTTTATTAGGCTATAGGCTTTGTATACACAAGCCTCGAAGGTTCTTTAACAAAGATATAGCCTTAAGTACTAATATCTACAAGATATATCTTCCTAAGTTATATAATAAAGCAGTTAGTAACTCTTAGTACGCTTAGTAATAAAAAGACACTATTGCTAATAAATTAGTTAAGCTCTAGATTCTTAGAACCTAGAAGTATACTAAGTGTCACGAATCACGTGTCAGCACATAATAAGTAAGTTCAGGCGGCGCTCTAACAGAAAAAGATACTATTAAGTAGTTATAAGTTTTAGAGATTAGCTAGAGTAGCTAGCTAATCTAAGGATTTCTTTTAGTTATAGTTATATAATAATTTATATTAATAATATTAATAGACAATACTAGTAATAGAGGTTGACAACATTAACAGTTAATGTTAGTAATCTATAAGAATAAAGGTTCTATATATAACTAGTACATCTACTATTAGATAGAAGCTTTATACTTAACTTACTTTAGTTTTTAATATATCTTGTTTTGTCTTCTTAAGTTTAAGTAATAAGTTTACCTTTAAGTAAACACCTAGTATATCTAACCTTCTTTCTATATTCTAACCTTCGAGACTTAGTTACCTTTGTTACTTTTAGTATAATAGTAGGTTTTGTTATTATAAGGTAGATAGTAGGCAATAAGTTAATTTAAATCTTTTTAATTTAGTATAGAACTAATCTCTGCCTCTTCTTAGAGGTGTAGAAGAAGTCTTGCTTTATAGAAGCTTCTAAGCTCTAATATTACATTAACTCTATTAACTCTGTAAACTCTATCTACTAGAACTACTTAATTCCTAATTAATTTATAATAGCAGATGAAGACTTCCTTAGATTAGATGAAAAGTCACATGACCTTATAACCTCGTGACCTCTATATATCACAACTATTCTCTCTTCTAAGAATCTTGTCCTCAAGATTAATTTTGCCTGTTTTTTTTGTAAAAACGTTGTAAAGGTATAATTCAGTAGGTATTATAGAAGAGTATGTAAGTAGACAACATTATTACTGTTTGCTGTAGTAAACAAAATTACTCTACAGCTATTAGCAGGTGATTTGTTGATTTCGCGAAAGCGTAGACAACAATTACAACTAAGAGAGTTAATTAGTTCTTTTCTCTTGTAGTAGTTATATTAAGGCACTGTTTAGTGTTCTTGTATATACAATACTAGAGTGTTCTAAACAGTTTTGTTATAAGAGAATAAATTATATAAAAACCTTATACAGATACTTTTAAGGCATTAAAGAGGAGCTAGAGGTTAATAAGAAACTATAGTATACTACATGTAAAATATAGGAAGATTATAGTATCTTTTAGGATATATATAGAGACCTGTTCTTCTCTTTTGCAAGACCTTCTCTTTTCTATACTCTAAAATTCCTTATTATATCTTATTCTGTTTATAATACTTCTAAGTATAAAGCTAATCTCGCTGAGTTCTTTTCTATTATTAGTTAGTGTTTGAAATACTTTAAGCACCTTCTTATTAATCCCTTTGTCTTGTGTGTAGTTGCTCTAGGGAAAAAGAATTATAACTAATGTATTAAAGGCTCTGAATTGTGTAAGCTAGTAAGCTTCTTTACTTTTAGAATTTTATAAGTAATCATCTAATATTCTAGATTCTATAATTACTTTTAGAGGTATGCTAGGCCTAGGAAGACACTGTTAATATCTTCAAGAAATATCTTAAAGATTATTTAAATTAATACTATGTTTAAGATAAGGATAATATATCTCCTTGTAGTAATTAGAATTTCAATAAGTAGAAGAATACTTAGAGGCTCTAGAACTCTTCTAACTACATTAAAGAGTTAGATACAGAGGAAGCTTAGGATAGAGTTCCAGAGGTATGTTACTTTTATATAATTAGAGGGTTCTTGCTAATAACAAGAAAGAAGTACAAAGACATCTATACTAAAGGTATTAGACTTATTGCTAATATCTCTACAGAGATAAGTAGACAGTTAACTAGTAGTACTTTAGCTGTAGACAATATAATACTTATTATAGTTTGTGAATTAACTACAGAAGTTCAAGCCTGTTAAGAGGTCTTTATAGTAGTAGTAAGTTCTTAGAAGTTCTGGAATTCTATACTAACTAGTTATAGTATAATGTTGTTCTCAATAAGGATAAGTAGATCTTGTTAGAAGTGTTATAGTTCTTTACAAGAGCTTAACAGTCTTAGAAGTTAGTATTTTTGCTTTTTAAAGATATAGAGTTATAAGTTAGAGAGAGAGTATGTAACTATAGTAAAGCTATATAAATGAACTATTTTTTTGTGTCTTGTTTTCCTTGTAAACTTTAGTATTTTGATTCTCAGTAAACCTAGTAAACTACATAGAAGAAAAATCTAAGGAAGAGTGTCTTAACTAAAGTTATAGACCTTGTGTAGTCTACTAGGTCTTCTCTTCTCCTTTGAAGGGCGCTCTCTTTGTTATAAGGTGTTTAAGCTTTTCAATACCTTAGCAGGTAGTTAAGAGGAGAATTAAAGTAAAAGACTATAGTTCTTGTTATATAATTAAAGAAGTTCCTTAGCATTTACAAGGTTAAGATAAGCAGGTAACTAGGTATTGTAATCATCTGGCCAGGATTTCTATTTAATTAAATACTTAAGTTTCTTGCCTTGGCCTTCTTGTCTGTGATTAATAATAGCCTTAACTTCTTATTCTTGTTCCTTATTGTTCTCTACTAATTCCGAGAGTTCTCCGAGAACATAGAGGTAAGGTTTCTGACTCTTCTTAGTTAAGTATTCTTTAAGGAGAGAAACATAAAACGTTAGGTACAACTGTTTATATATACTAGGTAAGTCTAGCTTGTACACAGATATACTAATATATTCTAGAATCTTAAAAGGTCTAATGAATTTTAGCTTAAGCTTTCCTGCTTAGAGTCTGAGATTTTTTGTTAATAGTATAACCTAATCTCCTTTAAAGAAGTGTCTATCTAATCAGTGTTTATTAAAATAAGACTTCTAATTGTTTTGTATATAATACTAGAGATTATAAAGTTTATTCTACTCTTTATAAAGAATCTCTAGTCTCCTGTAAGTAGCTAGTACCTCTCCTTTAATTCTGTCCTCAGAATTCTATAAAAGTTAGAGTTAGTAACTATAATATACTTTAAAAGATATATCTTACAAGACCTGATGTTTAGAGTTATTATATATAAATTTAGTAAAAGTTAACTTTTCAAACTAGTTAGCTTTTCGCCAGCTGTAATATACTCTAAGGTAGTGTTTAAGAGCCTAGTTCTACTACTCTATCTAACTATCTGTTTATAGATAGAATATAGTACTTAACCTTTGCTTACACACTATATAAAAGTAGAAAGCAGACTAAAAATTACTTGTAAACACAGTTCTATAATCTAAAACAATTCTATTAGAGGTGCTAAAGAGTAAGAAAACATTGTTCTATATTAAACTAGCAAGCTCTAGAGAGTTGACTGTCTTGTAACAAGTAATATACTTTGCTATTTTAGAGTACTAGTCTACAACTACAAGAATTACATTAAAATCAGGACCTTCTGCTAGGTTTTTACACAGAGGCAGGCCTGTAACAAAATCTATAGAGATCTTACTCTAGAGTCTTTTTAGCTATAGTAAACTACTTAACAGACTATATAGTATATACCTCTTAGCCTTAACTCTCTAGCAAATATTATATTCTCTATAATAGAGACAGACATTAGTTTCTATGTTTTCCTAATACTAGAATCTTTTTAAAAGCTCTAGAGTCTTGTTAACTCTATAGTGTTCTGCTAAAGAGTTGTTATAATAAAGGTTTATGACTTAAGCTTATAAGGTAGAGTTATTAGGTACTATAACTCTTGAATAGAACTAGAGAAGGTTCTTATTATATATCTAAATTAGTTCTCTACTTATGTCTCGTTTGCTAAGCCTCTTTTTCAGAATATCTCTATATTCTAAATCATTTCTCTGAGTTATCTTAACAATATCAAGGAGTGGCTTAGAAAGAGAGGCTAGTACTATAGCTCTTTTAGTAGCTACATATATCTATAAACGTAGAATTAAATGTTTATAACTATCTAATTTAAAAACTCAAGAGATAACTAAGTTCTTGATTCTATTAAGTAATTAAGACATAGATATTCTTATTACTCTAGCTATAGTAGCAGAACCTTTAAGGTAGTACTCTATACCTTGCTTCTCTTTCGAGGAATCCTCAAGGAGGCCTTTATATATGCCTTAAGGTAAAAGCTCTTATACTATAGTAGATATAGCAAACATCAAGGGTTGTGTTTCAAGAGAGAACTTTCCTAGAGCTAGAAAAGAACCTAGAATTATAGTTGCAAAAGCTCTCTTTAGTTTGTTCTAAAAGGTTAGAAGCTAAGTTACATTAGTAGAACTATTCTTATAGTCTAGCCTTCTGCTAGGTCTGTCTGTAGGGTTTAAGGTGCCTTTATAATATATAATCTGAAAATTATATATTATAAGATACATTGCCTAGTAAGCCTAACAGCCTTTCAAGTACTTTGTTTCTATAAAGTACTAGAGGTTATTATAGTCAGTTATAACCTTGATTGTAAACCTAGCACCTTTAAGATAATGTCTCTAATACTTAAAGGCTATAACAATTACAAGAAGTTCTCTATTATAGGTACTATAGTTTTGTTTAGCGCTAGTAAGTTTCTAGGACTAAAATACTACAGGATGCTAATATTGTTTTATACTATTAGTAGTATCTACTTGTTGTGAAATAGTTCTAGCAATAGTAAATTTAGATACATTAGTTTCTATATAAATCTACTTAGAAGAGTTGAAATAGATTAGGACAGGTGTTATTATAAATGTAGTTTTTAAAAGTTGAAAACTTTCTTTAGCTGCCTCTGTCTAATTAAAGGAGCTAGTTTTACAGCTCTGTTCTATACCTTTTAAGAGATCTATTAGGCCTAAGGTTACAAAAGAGTAACAATGAATAAACTAATAATAAAAATTTACAAACCTAAGAAAAACTTAGACTACATAGAACAAAGTAGGCTAGAGCTATTCTATAATAGTATAGATCTATTTAAGATCTACTTTTATACTATTTATTCTAATAATAAAGCTGAGAAACTTAACTTCCTTGACGTTAAACTTATATTTGCTAAGTTTACAGAACAAATTACTATTGTGTAGCCTAGTAAGGACCTGGCAAACGTGATTATAGTAGTCTTCTTTCTTTTGTAAGTAAATAAGAATGTTATCTAAATAAACAATAACAAAATCATCTAGAAGGCTACTAAGAGCAGTATTAATATATGCTTGAAATGTTACTAGCGCATTTGCTAGACCAAAAGACATTATAAGATACTTAAAATACTTATAACAGGTTCTAAATGCTGTCTTCTATTTATAGCCTTTATGAATTCTAACATAATAATAAGTATCTTTTAGATCTAGTTTCGTAAAGATAACTACTTTACTTAACTAGTTAAGAGACTTATTAATAAGAGGAAGAGAGTAATGATTTTTGATTATAACTTTGTTAAGACTATAATAATTAACACAAAGCCACAGGCCTCTATCTTTTTTTAGAACAAAAAGAATAGGCGCCTCTGTAGAACTTATACTAGGCCTAATCTAGTGTTTTCGAAGAGTATCTTGTAGATATAAGCACAAAGCTTTAAGTTAGGTCTCTAATAAATTATACACGAGCCTATAAGGAACAGTACTCTCTATATTAATAGCATACTTAACACCTCTAAGGCTAGGAAGTTCTAAAGCTTTATTAGAGTCAAAGACATCTGAAAAGTCTATTCTCTTTTCCTGTAGGTATTTAGGTACTTCCAAGGATCCTTTCTAGACAGTATTAGTATAATATACTAGACTATTTACTAAGGGATTGTCTACATTACTCTATAAGTATATAGAGACTTAATACCCCTCGCAAACACATAAAGCCTATTGTCTAAGACAATTATATTCTCCTTTCTTTATAAACAAGACCTAAGCCTAAGCATCTAGGTTCTTGTTTAACTTCTCTTTAAACTTCTTTAGAGTAAGAATTTCTATGTTATCTAGCTACGCTAGAGTATAAGCCTATTGTTTTCTAGTATAGTTAGTATACTAAGCAATAGTTGATTTATAAAATTCTAAACTAAAAACAAGAGTATAGATTCCTTAGTTCTTATACCTATAGAAGCAGAGGTTAAAAGATTATATTTCCCTATAATTATTAGTAACAAGTATCTATAGATCATAGGCTTAGAGTACTTTGAATCTACTCCTATAAAATGTAATAAACTCTTAATTACATTTCACTAAGGCTATAAAACTCTTCTTTTAGGCCTAGTTATTGTTGAGAAAGTTGTAATTAGAGCCTGTATCTCCAAGGCTAGTATGTGTTACTAAGACACCTGTTTTAGGCTGATTTAGAGTTACTTGTATTAATATATAACTTAATACACCTTCTTTACTTAGGCTATAATCCTTGATGTTTAGGACTTAGCTCTCTCTTTTCTTGACTTCTTTAAAGACTTTGTTTTAGAACGTTCCTCTTACTAAATAGTGTTAACTATTCTCTAGAGGTTTCTTGATTTGTCTAGAGTTTTTGCTTTTCCTGAATTCTTTTGTGTCTATTTAGAGTACTTCTAACACTTATAGCTTTCTAAAACATGTCTAGATTAGCTATAAGTATAACAGATAACGTTAGAGTTAGAGTTATTATACTAGCTATTGTTAGTTCTTAATAGTCCTAAAATACTACTAGAATTACTCTTTCTATTTTTTCGGAAACAGCTTTTTGACTAACAACAATCCTTAGAACTAGATAAACTGTTATTCTTTAAATAGAGGTCTTTTGAACTAGAAGTGTCTTTTAATCCTCCTGCCTTAGTTTTACTTCTATTTAGATAAGTAGAATGTTCTGCTTTCTAAGCCTTTTCAAGCTATTTCTATATAGAACTTACTTTATTTCCAGAAAGGATTACAAAAAGCATCTAGCAGGTTTTATAATTAGTAAGTATAGTGTTAAGTGTTTTAATACAGTTACTCTTAGGTTATTTCTCCTAGTCTAATTCTAGAACAACTATTCTGTTATAAAGTTCTAGAACTGTTTTCTAGTCTACTTGTTCAAGGTTGTAAAGTCCTTTAAAGGCTTCTTGAGAGTATATTTAAGGCACTAGAATTATATTAGCTAGATAAGCCTTGAAACTATTCTAGTGAATTTTATATACTAGTAAATCCTTCTTTATTACAGCTTCCTAGGTTTTGTAAGGTTTGTCTCAAAGAGTAGTTATAGCAGTGTTTACTCTAGAGGAGTGTCTGTTATATATCTAGGGTTAGGACCTAAAAACCACCTCCTACAATAACACAAATGTTTGATGCTCTTTAAGAGACTTTCTATAATACACTTCTAGTGTTTAGACCTTGAGAAGTTTCTCTTAGTCTAATTTATACTTAAGAATGTTTTAGAGAGGTTTAGGTTAAATAATATCTTCATCTATCTCTAAATTCATTAAGTTCTCAACCTAAGGTATTAGTGTTAATTCACAGATAGATAACGTTGTTGTAGTAGTAGTGAATTAGAGATTATCTCACATAAGGCTTTTCTCCTGTTCTAACTAAAGAATACATTAATTAATTTAGTTAACCTTCTCTTACTATCTTCGAAGAGCTTCAACCTCTGTACAAAGGAGGTTTTCTTGAGTCTAAGGAGCGTTGAGTTCTACTCTACTTAGGTCTAGTTTAATTATATAAGAGTTATTAATTAGAGTTGCTGAAAGGTCCCTGTAAGAGTCCTGTAATAGTCTGCTGATAGAGTTAAAAGAGCTTCCTCTATTGTCAGGTATAACTTATTTAGGAGTAGTCTAAGCAACGTCTTTGTCAGGTAGTCTTCTAAGTCTTAGAGGCATCTTGCTTATTGTACTACCTCTCTATTAAGTATAGAGAGATTAGCTTGTGAGGTAGATAGTAGGCAATAAGTTAATTTAAATCTTTTCAATTTAGTACAGAACTAATCTCTGCTCCTCCTTAGAGGTATAGGAGAAGTCTCGCTTTATAGAAGCTCCTAAGCCCTAATATTACGTCAACTCTGTTAACTTCGTAAACTCTATCTACTAGAACTACTTAATTCCTAATTGATTTATAATAGTAGATAAAGACTTCCTTAGATTAGACGAAAGGTTACATAACTAATACAGCCTCTATATATTACACTAAGATAGAGTTATTAATTAGTGAACTATCTCTACAAGAACTACTATTAATAGATACTGTTTAGATATATAATTCAATGTTGTTAAGATAGAGAACAAAGAAGTAATACTTAGTATACTCTAGATTCAAGAGTATAATCTAGACATTAACTAGAAGAAATGTAGTATTACTTTTAGTTAATGTAACTATATGTAGTTGTAACTATAAGGCAGGAAGAAGGCTAGTACTACCTCTTCTAAAGTATCTAGACACCTAGCCTAGAGTTCTCTACAGGTCAGCTAGACTGCTAATAATATAATACCTATATAGTATAGAGAATTTTCAGAACTATTTAAAAACCTAGAGGACATGTATACTCTCTCTAAACATTAAATATAGAATTATAGAATTAAACTAAAAGAGAGTTATAACCTTAAGAAGTAGAAGCTTTAGCCTTATAATTAGAGGAACTTATAGCTTCTCGAGAAGTATATACAAGAAGGAATTCAGAAAGAATACATCTGAAAATCAGACTTACTAGCTGCTTCTAATATACTTATTATATATAAGAAGGACAATCTAAATAGAAGAGTTTACGTTAACTATAGAGATATTAACAAAGTAATAGTTAAAGACACTTACTTATTGCTAGAGAGCTAGTACTTATAGAACAAGTTAGAGAAGGCTGAGATATTTACTAAACTTAACTAGTGAAATATCTTTAGCTTAATATAGATTAAGTAAGAGAACAAATAGAAGACAGCCTTTGTCTTACTATTAGGTCTTTACAAGTATATAGTAATACTATTTAGTCTAACTAATACACCTACTACTTGTCAAAGACAAAACAATAAAATACTTAAGAACCTTCTAGAAGTAACTATTATTTATTACCTAGATAACATTCTTATATTTTCAAAAAAATTAGAGAATTATAAGAGATATATTAAAGAAGTTCTACAAAGGCTTGCTACTATAGACTCTTGCCTTAAACTTTTGAAATACAAGTTTAAAGTAACTTATATAATCTTTCTAGAGTATACTATCTCCTCTAGATAAATAAAGGTAGACTCTAAGAAAGTTAAAGTAATCTAAGAATAGAAATTACTAGAAAATGTCAAGGACGTCTAGTTATTTCAGGGATTTACTAACTTCTACTAATAATTTATTAGAGATTATACTAGAATCTCGAAACCTATAACTAACCTCACAAAAAAGAACGTTCCTTTTATATAGAACAAGGTTGTTAAAGTAGTATTTCAGGTAATTAAGAAATAATTTACTAAGAAACTAATCTTTAGGAATTATAATACTAATAAACTAAGTACTGTTAAGACAGATGCTTCTAATATAGTAATTACTACTATATACCTTTAACCTAATAACAAGAGGAAACTTATGTCTGTAATATACTTTTCTAAAACATTAGATTCTACTTAACAAAACTATAGCATCTATAAGAAGAAGCTTCTTGCTATAGTTCTAGCCTAAGAACATTAGAGAATATACCTATAAGGTACAAAGTACTAGGTATTAATTCTTACTAACTATAAGAATCTCAAAACGTTTATAATAACAAAGGAACTTAGTAATAGATACCTTGTAAGGTAGTCCTAGACTCTTGCTAGATTTGATATTTTGATTTATTATATTAAAGGAACAGATAACCTACAAGTAGATACACTAAGCTATTAACCTAGATATAAAGGAGATAAAGAGTACAAAAAGATTATAATCTTAAAGACTCTAGAAAATAGAGATCTAGCTCTAGCTATACACGAAATAGTAGTAACAGAGAAAGGTCTGTGAACTAAGAAGGTCTAGAGAGCCTAAGAAATAAAGTAACTAGCTCTAGCTAAATAGAAACCTATGCTAGAGAACTTTTCTAATAGTAGAGAAGACTTCATCGACATTTATAGAGTAACAAATAATTAGAATAATAAAGAACAGTATATAAATAGAAAGCTATATGTCTCTAAATCTTACATAAAGGAATTTGTTAAAGAATACTATACTACTCTAGTATATAGTTACTAGAGAGTTCGCTAAACTCTCTAATAGATTAAGTAACACTACTATATTAATTATCTATTAGTAGTAGTCAAGGAAGTAATAGTAGAGTATAATACCTATACTAGAAACAAGGCTTCTTACTATATACCTTATAAACAGATAAGTACTACTCTAATACTATAGATACCTTAGAGATCTATATTATGAGATTTTATAGTCAAGCTACTAAAATCCAAGGACCTAATAACAGGAGTTATATATAATATAATCCTAGTTATTGTTAAACAACTTACAAAGTATATAATACTTGTGCTATATATAGAAGCAAGTATAACAGAACATCTAGCCTATGTATTCCTACAGGAAGTAGTTGCTTTACATAGTCTACTAGAAGAAATAATCTCAGACAGAGACAAGCTCTTTACCTTGAAATTCTAGACAGCTCTTATAGAACAGCTAGATATAAAAAGAAAGCTATTAACAGCTTTCTACCTCTAGACAAATAGAGGAACTAAACAAATAAATCAAGTCATTAAAGTATACTTAAGATGTTATATAAACTATAAGTAAGATAATTAGGTTAAACTTCTGCCTTTAGTATAGTTTACCTATAATAGTTTAACAACAGAAACTATACTTGTTATACTATTCTATATAAACTATAAGTATAAATTAGTTACTTATCAAGACTCTCTATTTAGAACTATTAATAATAATAAAGTAGAACTATAGAACTACAAACTCAGAGAGTTACACAAGAAGCTTATAGAATAACTTTAGTTTATAGTAAAACATAATATATACTACTACAACAAACAACATAGTTAGAAGCTAACGTTAAAAGAGAGAGATAAAGTTTATTTAGTTAGAAAAAACATTAATACTAAAAGACTAAGTAGTAAACTAGACTACAAAAAGCTTAGACTATTCAAAATCAAATATATTAAAGAACCTTTAAATTATAAACTTATACTACTAAAAACTATAAATATCTATCTAGTATTCTATATATCCTTACTCGAACTAGTACTACTAGGAGTACTACTAGCTCTACTCACGGAAATTCAACCTGTTAACTCTAATATAGAATATAAAGTTAAGAGAATCCTTAACTATAAGGTTGTTAGAGAACAGGTTAAGTATCTAATTAAATAGTTAGATTACCTATATTTAGAAAACACTTAGGAACTAAAGAAGAACCTTAACTAGTGCTTAGAGGAACTTTAGGAGTTCTACTACTAAAACCTAGAGTTGCTTACATCTTGTAGTTAGCTAGAAAAGACACAAAAAAGGCTAGGTCAAGACCTAGGTTAGAGGAAGAGTTAGAAGAGTCAGAAGTAGAGAGAGCTGCTAGCCTAGCAACCTCTCTATCTCTTTTGTCTCTCTTTTTCTTTTCCTTCTCTTTCTCTCTCTCCTTAGTATAGTCTAGTTTGTTAAGAGACAAAAGACTACAGCAAAGCATTTCCTACTTATAATTATCTAAAAGATACTACTGTTTCCTTAGACAAAGGATCTTAGCTATTACTTCCTTCTCCTTATTACAAAGCCTTCTCCTTTACTTGTTAAGAGGCTCTTAGTTAAAGGAGAACAGAGCCTAATTCTTATCTCTTATATCACAAGTCTTGCCTTAAAGAGTATAAGACAAACACTTATCTCCTCTAGAAAGAGTAACATAACAACGCTCTTCTTTCCTACCTTTCTAACTATTTATATAACAAGTATAGGAAATTATTTTGTCTCTAGATTATTTAATATATAATACAGTATTAATATAATATTTCTTAAGCTTGGATCTAGTTGTAGAAAGACTTATATTAAAAGAAGAAGAAGGCTGCTAGCCTTCTAACAGTATTTTTTAGGTTGTACTTAAGCGTAGAGACACGCTAGGCTAAGAAGAGAATAGTGTTACAAATTATATATTAGCATGTAATAAGTAAGTCCAGGCGGCGCTATAATAGAACAAGATACTATTAAGTAGTTATAAGTTTTAGAGATTAGCTAGAGTAGCTAGCTAATTTAAAGATTTCTTTTAGTTATAGTTATATAATAATTTATATTAACAACATTAACAGACAATGCTAGTAATAGAGGTCAATAACATTAACAGTTAATGTTAGTAATCTATAAGAATAAAGGTTCTATATATAACTAGTACATCTACTATTAGATAGAAGCTTTATACTTAACTTACTTTAGTTTTTAATATATCTTGTTTTATCTTCTTAAGTTTAAGTAATAAGTTTACCTTTAAGTAAACACCTAGTATATCTAACCTTCTTTCTATATCCTAACCTTCGAGACTTAGTTACCTTTGTTACTTTCGGTATAATAGTAGGTTTTGTTATACTAAGCTCCTCTACAAAGACTATAGTTAATATAAAGTAAGTCTTTCTTGTAAAGTATACTCTAACAGAGTTAATAGACTACTTTAAGGCTAGACTAGTAGCTTAGAAATATAGTCAGAGACCAGGTAATAACTTTCTTAAGACATTCTCGCCTACTATTCGCTATAAGTATATTAGAGCTTTGTTAGCTATAGAGTATACGGAAAACCTCGAGATTTATTAAGTTAACGTAGATATAGTATATACACGTACTAAGTTACACACAGAGGTGTATATACAAGAGGTTCAAGGACTTTTATTACCTCCTAGCGTTGTACTCAAGGCGTAGAAGTGACACGAATCACGTGTCGGCACGTGATGAGTAAGTCTAGGCGGCGTCCTCACAGGACGAGATACTATTAAGTAGTTATAGTTTATGAGGATTAGTTAAAGCAGTTAACTGATCCAGGGATTTCTTTAGGTCATATATCACGTGACCGTTGGAGCTTGTAGGAGCTTTACTTAGAGCTTGAGATCTTAGGATCTAAAGCTCCAGGAGCTTTCTAGATCAGGATCCAGGAGAATAAAGAGTTCTATATATAACTAGCGTGTCCGCTATTAGATAGGAGCTTTATACTTAACTCTCTAGTTATTAATCTAATTATCTTGTTTGACTTCTTTAATACAAGTAACGAGTTCACTTCTAAGTAAACACTCGGCGACCTTTACTTTCTTCTTGTATACTAATCTACGAAGACTTAGTTACTTTTGTTAGACCTGTGAGGTAGTAGTTGTTGCACTTATATAGCCTAAAGTAGTCTAGAAGAGAGTAGTACATTAAAGCTTACAATAGCCTAGCTAAGTTTAAATTAAAGCTCTCTTTCAGTAATCCAAGTATGTTTATTAATAAAGACAGAGTTTAATTGTTAGCCTCTATGTTAATGATATAATTATACTAGGACACTCTTTAAATAAGGTTAATTCATTTAAAGAGGGGTTCGGAAAATTATATAAGCTTAAAGATATAAGAGAAATTAGTACATTTCTTGGTCTTGAAATTTCACGGGATCGAGCGTCTCAGACGCTGACTATTGGCTAGAAAAGCTACTTGCTTTAGTTAATGAGTATTTAGGAGGCAGCGATCAGGTGGATCCTACTCCTGCAGGTAGAATACAGACCCTTGGGAAAGCTAAGCAAAATAAACCCCAAGCTGATATTGCCCTATACCAAAGAGCGATTAGAAGTCTAATGTATTTGCAGGGAGGCACGCGGCCAGACATTACCTTTGCTGTTTGCAGACTTGTACAGCACTGCTCGGATCCTACTATACGGCATTGGAATTGCGTTTTACGAGTCTTGCGCTACTTAAAAGGCACACCTGGCTATGCTATTCGCTATAGCAACTCAGAACAACTACAGGCCCTCAAGGGGTATTCTAACTCAGACTATACTAGCGACCCAGCTGATAGACTGTCGACGTATGGGTATATCTTTAAGCTCTGTGGGGGATCTATTGCCTAGACATCGAAAAAGCAACGGTCAATCTCGACATCAACTACCAAGGCAGAATATGTAGCACTTTGCCAGACCAGCAAGCAGGCAGTCTAGTATAGTGGGCTACTAAGGGATATTAGCTATTCAAAGTATTTGAAGGATAACTTCACAGTCCCACTCCTCTGTGACAACTAATCAGCAATAGCGCTTGCAGAGAACCCGGAGAACTATACTCGGAGGAAACATATTAACGTTCAATTCCACTATGTACAGCAGCTTGTTACATACAACAAAATTATAGTTGACTACTACCCTACGTCACATATACTTGCTGACACACTCACAAAAGCTCTATGACTATCAGTGTTTAGGACGTGCATAAATAAGATGCTTTAGGAAGGATGAAGGACAAGAGACTTACACCTAGGTTTTTATGCCAGCTAGGCTTTTCCTGAGAGCTACACAAAAACTACTTTTTGTCTATAGGGTTTTTGCAGAAGTAGTTGTTATTAGATATAACCGTAAGGGGGCTGTTGATAGGTACAGTGATATCTATTATATCAAGCCACTTAAGGAAATATCAGTATGCCCGTCAGGCATGCTAAGACAGAAATTTTCAGTAAATAGATACAGCAATGGCTATTGCAAAGTTGTATATATATATGCCTTGTGCTCATGTAGAGTAAGGCAACGAACAAAAGGGATGCTGTAATAATCTCAGACGCTTTCAAGATCTGGAGATGTCTCTTGGAAGAGAAATAACTCCTCCTTTTTTTGGGAAAGGAAGTGCGGCCGCAATCTGGGCAAGGCGAGACGACTGCTGGTTTTTTGGGTTGGGACCTTTCATTTTTGAGAGAGGGGAAGGAAGTAGAAGTGAATTCGGATTACAAACAGAATCCCAAAGCTTAAAAAGTGAGGTCAAAATAACAAAATTGGACCACTAAAATTCCGCCTCTCTCTTATATATAATGGGAAGACAACCACGGACTAAACGAAGTTCAACAGTCATTGAATTCTAACCGTTATATTCTGGACCTAACAAGCACACTTTCTAGAACATTCATGTACTACAGCTCAGAGAGTATAATTCAACTTTACTCCTTACTTGATTTTGAAGTTTAGAATCTTCAAGTGGAAGTTTGTATATTGACAATTGAAGGTACAGATCTTGACAGCAGGTGGCTGTTTGACAGCAAGAGTAGTCTTTGGCATAGTTGTTTCAGATAAGGACCAAACTCTCTTAAGAGAGTAAGTGGAAACAAGTAATTCAAATATATCATCTACACTTATCAACAAGCGTAATATATGTTTTCCTAGCTATAGTCTGTAACAGAAATGTAGCTGTAAGTCTTGTGCCTATAGGCAAATTGAATATGCGCCGGTATTTGGAAAAGCTGGGTGCTATATGTATTGATTCTCGCCGACCTTCTTCGCGGTAACTTTTACAAACTCAGTTAAGCAGCGCTAGTGTCCTCATTCACTAATATACCACCAGGGTCTGTCACTTTGGAGTCCTTTCACCACAAGTTTTGTTTTATATTCCCGCGAACCAATGCTCTTTCTTTGAACCTTGTCCAAGATGAAATCCGCTTCACTCGCCTCTACATTTAAACACTTCCCGCGATCTAGCCCTTTTGGTCATACTGATTGCTATACGGAAAATTGCCGAAGTTTTATAAGAGGTTTGCTTAATTACTTGACCAATTTTATAAAATTCCAGCTGGCATTTTAAGCTCAACTACTAAAATAGACATCTATTGATATCTATCTGAGAAAACTCATAGTTTGGGACTTTTAGGAAATATATTTTACTTTCATACTCTAAGATTCTTTATACCTCACACGTTCCAAGCAATGAATGGAGGATGGAACAAGTTAGGATCTAGCAACTTGTACGCCTTGAGCCTCATTGGCTTGAAAACGTGAACAGGTCATCTTAAATATCTAGCAAAAGGATTCATCCTTGTCTATCTATTCTTGAAGCTCCTCGCCGTAAGCTCATTCGATAAAGTTATACAACACTGTACTCATTCGCCAGTATGAAGCCACGGCATAGACTCGGCATAGGTTTTTCTACATAATCCATCGGGACGAGAAACCAAGATAATCCACTCTCTTTACTCCTCGTGAATTATAAATTCACCTCAATCAACGTTAAATTCAGCCATCCTCGCCGTCACTATTAGGTAAAAAGTCAAAGACTGGGACTACACCACTTCACATAGGATGTCATAAACATCAGACCTAAAACATCCTTCTCATCTGAACCCATTTATCGTGGAATCCATATCCAAATCGTTCTCATTCTCATTCTCCTTCCAAAACAAAACAAAAGCCAGAATACAAAAAAAGACTACGAAGAACCTTTAAATGAAAAGTTTACAAAACCATTATCGCCTGATCTCGAGACCATTAACCCTCGTGGAATCCACAACTGACTTTGATCTCAGCCATTCTCCTCAATCTCAGCCAAAAAAAAAACAAGTGTTAAAAGTCAAAGACCTAAATTCCCATATAAACCACCACAAACTCTACTGCACAAGAAACCCATCATCATGAAATATACTACCTCATTCCTTATCCCTCGTGGACTCCACGATAAACTCGTCGACAGCCAGCTCATCCTCATCTCAGCCAAAAAGCCAGTGTTGAAAGTCAAAACCCCAAATTCCTACATAAACTACCACAAGCCTACCACATCTCATACAAAAGCCATCGTCATGAAATATCACCACCTCATCCCTTATCCCTCGTGGACTCTACAATCAATCTCAATTTCTCCCCAAAGCCAAACCGAGAGACATCACAAACCCCCATCCCAAATACCACAACCCGTTATCCCTCTCCAATCTTCACTGCCCTCTCCCCTCAAACAAAAACACCCGAGCAAAGACTCACAATTGCAAGACAAAAATCGATATTCCACGTGCATTGTGTTGAAACAAAAGACAGAATGCACATACCCCATTTCAACGCATTCCCTCCTTCCCGCAACGCTCCAAACACGTCAAGATTTTGGATCATCATGACGGAGGAGGTTGTGAATGTGAAGCTGAAGGGACGTGTGTATATGAAGATCCAGAGAAAGAGACATGCCAGTTTGGAAACACGCCATCCACTTCTTTCTCCCTTTAAAACGGCACGGGAACCGATGAACTAGTTTCTATGCAGGGAAAAGGGAATCAGATAACGCGAGAAAGAGGACGCGAGAAAGAGATGATGATGAACAAGAGAAAGGGAAGGGAAGATTCCGAAGATGTGGTTGGGATGTAGGGCACCAGACTAGATTGAATATCATCATCATCATCATCATCATCATCATCATCATCACGTCCGGATGTTTTCCTGCTATTAATCGTCACTTCTAAGCCGTCCGGAAGTCTCCTCAAGTGCCGTCAAATAAGCACCCAGCCAGATACTGCAAGCCTTGGATCTAATGCAGGGGCTCCAAAGAAGCAAACAACAACAATTTCTTCAACCCCCCATTCTCGACCCTAACCTATCCATCAAGCAAAACAGACATATCGCGACCAAGGAACAACCCTTCGGTTCTCGCCACTACCGAGCGCCCCCTTCCCCGCGCATTGAAAAACAGGGAAAAAGCAAGTAAAGAGAGTGACTGCACCTTCCCCCATCATTCCCAGAGATCGACAGATCAACATCTATCAACGAAGATCCCTGGAGAAGCTCCGAGATCTCACCTCAACCCTCCCCGTTTTTTGTCTCGAGTCTTGGGAGGGTTGTATTTCTTGATTTCTTTAATCGGCGACTTGCCAGTCGAACGGAAAGGGAAGTGATTTGGAATTGCGGACGTTTTTCCCGCTCATCCGAATTCCGAAAGAAGCAAAGAAAACACCACACCACTCGGCGGTCGCCCCCCAAAAAAACGAAAAAATAAGGGGAAAGGAAAGGAAAAGAAAGAAAGAAGACGCGATGAGAGAAGGGTACCCGACACTTTGGATAAGGGGTCTCACAGCATAGAATTGTTACATTCCAAAACAGCGAGGGGAGAGGACCCAGATATCTAGAGCTCTTTCGTCCACATTTGCAACTGTGATTGCGGAGAAGATACACAATGGAGAGGAGAGAGAGACAAAGACGACGGCCTTTCCGATGCTCTGGATCGTACAGGATGTACAACATTTTGGGGCAACAATGTGATTGTGATTGTGCCCCGTTCCACCTGAAATTTCTCGGAAACATCTCTATCAAATTATTCTTCGCCTTGGAGAAACTTGATCAGCTGGCTGCGGCGAATTGGTTGGGTCTGTGTGGGAAATCAAGATTTGTGGCGAAAAGTCTTGGGAGTGTGACAACGCGCCTTTCTTTGGTTCTGATCCCCCACTGGGTGATGTATTTTGTGCTACCATGTGGGTAAGAAAAGGTGGGTTGATATAGACGAAGATATATTGAAAACAGCGAGAGGTTCCGATTCTTTGGTTGTGGGTAAACCTTGAGTTACTATCGGTACAGGTAGGCCGCCGGTTGGGACATAGGGAAGTTTGTTGGGTTAGATTAAGTTGGGTTGGGTTGGTGATGTGCTTACTGCAGGTCGCCGTGATGCGTGGCTTGGGAGGTGATGCGGAATTTTATTATTTTGTTGGAGACGAAGATATGATAATCATGAGTGGATATCAAGACGGGTTGATGCAGTAGTTTTTTTCTATCGGTACTTTGGTTGGTGTTGTTGGGTGAGAAGGTTGGCCAGGGACTCTTGATTTCGGGTAAAGTTGAGTTCTGGTACGGGGTAATTGAAGCCTTTTCTTGATTGTTTAAACCAACACGAGGTGCAAATTTTAAAAACTATATCCAAACTTATGCGATTCCATTCTTTGGCTTTCAACAAAAGAATGAGGCTTCTCATCGCCTTTTTCTCGATGCATATCGGTAACAGAAACATGGTGGTTATTTCGATTGCGCAGCCGCGTGATCCTTGAGGATTTCTGTAATTCTGGCCTTGTGTGCCGCTGTCATAAGGTTAGGCGTCTGTTGTGCCTGGAAGGCTGGAACTGCTAAATAATGCGGCTCTGTGAGTCGGTACTCGCTGTAAGCTTAGGTGACTGGTCATTCACAAGAGCCAAGAAACCTTGCTCGCATTGCTTGGGGTAATTTGCCAGTTTTAATTTTGGAAAAGATGGCTTGAGGAAATGACCAGGTCACAGGTGGGAGGAGGAAAAGCGTGGGATGAAGGCTGAGTTGTATGACGGGATTTCTTGTACGACTCTCGTAAGGTAGATAGGATTCCGGAGGATTGGTATTGCGGGCGAGAGGCTGGTTAGGATTTAGTTCTTATACGATTCGTAGGGTACAAAAACAGGCAGAAATAGACGAGAAACACAAGGCAAGAAGCCTAAGACGGAGAAATGATGGATTGTCTGCTGGAGTTTATTGTATACTGCAGCAATGATGGCACTTCCATGCCGTGAAGCTGATCACAGCATTATGCAGGTACGCACCATTGAAACTCAGGCTGGAAAATGCATTGAGGGATGGATGATCTATCAGGTCATGATGTCTCTGGGCGCCAGCAACCATCAACGCCTGGTGTTGTAGCCATTTACCGTTGACTAGATGAGCTTTGTTTTTGGAGCGCAGGAAGGTACCTGCATTCGATTCATCATTCGTCTGATGGTCAAGAGGTTGCCGACCCCCTCGAGGCCCCCTTTCAACTCCTTTTACTCGCATCCGCTCCACGTGGCCGCTCAGACGTTACCTGAGTCCCCTGAAAGTGTTTGATATTTTCAGGCTTGGTGGTTGGTGTTCTGACCGAATTCTCGCCTGTGAAGGCCGAAATGGGAAGAGCTCGTAGACATTGGGCATTGAATGCTCAGTGCTGTTGATAACACCCTGGTCTGCCAGGCCTCGTTTGTGAGAAGTTAAAACTTCTTGAGAAATTGTCATGGGCCGTGGGGGACCGGAGGGACGACGAGTCAACAACATGCAGAAGCAGACGCAGAAACGGGCCAGGACCAGCATTAACGCGAATACGCCTAGATAAGCAGGCATTCGTTGTGGACTTGGACTTGCAACAAGTTTGAAGTTGCAAATTGGAAATTGGAAATTGCAACACACCGTCGTAACCATACGAGTTAGAATAGACATATCTTTTTCTTATCCAAGAACCTAGCCTGCCTATGATGGGCGACGTGTTTCCGCGCGCGAGAGTGTAATTCGGTTGAATCCATAGGTAGTGTTGAGAGTGATAGCGTTTCGCCTAGTTGGGCAACTTACGGATTGGAAAAAAAGAGGGGAAGGGGAGGTACTTCGGTAGCTAGATGCAGAAAGCAGAATTCCCCAGAACTTGGGCGAGGAATGAAGCTCCCAAACTTCCCAAATATGGCCGAAAACCCTCTTGATCGTGCCGCCAATTGCCCTCTTGGAGACCGGGCAAATGGTTTTTTTAATCAATCTGCCTCCTTTTGGTTGATGTTGTACATCATTTAGCCGGAAGACGGATCCCAGTTGCCACGCTGCTTCTCGCGATGGACCATCGGCGCAAGACAAGGGACTCGTGGAGCCATCCGAACGCCATTTTAATGTGTGGAGCGTACGATTGATTGCAACATTGCAACATTGCAACATTGCAACCGTGCAGGAGGACGTGCAAGGGACGATGAGGCCATCGAGCTGGAGGCCATGAGGCCATGAGGCCAGGCCTTGATGGAGAAAGTGATGATACCCTCAAAAGATGTGGCTGGTTGTCGAAGATGATGCGGGTGTGGTGGAGGGGTAGGCGAAGAGGGAGGTCTTCCGTAAAGGGCGAAATGGAGACGAGATGGGTGTTGTCAAAGCAGCGAGCCTGGTCAATGTGCTGTCAACAAGCCCTTGTCGAAAAGTGTCAAAAACTGGCAAGGGCCACCCACCATTCCACGACGCCATCCTTTTCAAATCGCCGACTCAACTTCGTACTGCAACAAATCATTGAAGACCTCCCCGCCAAGAGGTTACATTTTGGACTCCACCCTCAGGACTCTTCCTCAGCCATCCAACCGCCCCCACCTGGGGAGAGAAGGATAGACACCAGGAATACATCTCGCGAGAATTCGCTTCTGGTCTCTCGGGACAGATGGGACGAGCCCCTCCCGCTGCCATGAGGTTCAAGGTTCTTGTAATTAACTTTCAGACGCTTTGGTTCATGGTGGAAACCTTCGTCCGAACATGGAATATCTTTTTGGCAAGTCAAAGATGGCGCGCGCCAGCAACCTACAGATCCAGAGGGCGAAAGGTTGGGGAGATTGTCACTATCACAACCAGGGACGTTGCAAACGTTCACTGGTCAGACATGCTGCCGCAATTGCAAGTCTGCCGGCAAGAGAAAAACCCGACACAAAGGTCTCAGTAGCCATGTCTATATGTCGAATATGCCGTTCTCCCCAGTGCCTACGACGGCTGTACGTACTTGAGTATCTACTATCTAGGCAGTGCGACGAATGACCCTTCGTCACCATCCTAATCGCCGACGCAGAGAAATGGGTCATTCCAGATCCACCACACCACTTTTTCTACCTGCTCAGAAGGACCACTTGGCATTTCTCCGTTGAGCGAGAATCGACTTCAATATCGGGGTTGAAGGCAGTTTGTCAAAAGCGACAGTAGCTACTTTGGTTTGGACATGCCCTACCTAGCTCACTTGGTTCAAGTCATTAACCCAAAAAATAACCTAGATATTTTCGCACAATCATTTCAATTGTCCGAAACCATCTAGGTTCACACTTCTGAATTGTTCTAGAAAGTTAGAGCAACGAAATCTATTTACGGCTGCTTTTATTGTCCGTTGCGAGGAGAGACAAAAACGATGAAGTTACAATCAAGTGGAACCCAACCTCGTGCAAGGCTCCTCAAAGTCCTCAAGAGTCCAGCCTTTCAGCCTTGAAAAAGCTTTCGAGGAACTGGAGCACCGGAAGAAGCTTTTGCTGGGCCGTCGCTCAAAATAGAAGTAGAGGCTCTACGCCAGATGAGGTTGCTGGGAGCGAAGTATATCCTGTTGAAGACTTCAGAGAAACCTTGACCTGCTCTTTGGCTTTGCGTCACAAACGCTTTGCCAGATACGGCCACCAAAAAAGCGACAAGCGAGATGCAAGGCCATGATTTTAGGACGACAGGGCAGACAGATACTTGACTCTTTTGAAAGGTGTGATCTGGGGTACCGACTGGAATAACTGTGAGGCCGAGTGCAGGCAGGACGACTGCGGTTGGCAAGCAAGTGATCGGAGCGTTGGAAAAAAAATCGACGGCGGTGGTGGTGCAGGTGATGAGAGGTGGAAAGATGAGAAATGGGGATGAGGCTGCCCGTCAAACAAGCGAATCAGATTTCAATCAACGAACCCCGGAATTCCAATCGAGATGCTTGATATTGGCCTGGCCCGGTGCCTGGTAATTGCGGAGATACAAATGAAGTTCAAAGTCACAACACTGCCTGTGCTGCGGCGCAGTGGAACCAGCCCAGCCAATGTGGTCGGATTTTCTTAGCTGCACATCTTATAGCTCACCTTAAAGCCGTCTAGCCAAATCAGCATCGAGCCCTCGATTTGGCGAGCGAGTCGTTGCTTTTCATATGTCAGGGTTCAAGACGACCTGCATGGGACATTTTCTCCACCACTCTTCCAGCCTGTGTGGGTCGTATCTACGAAAAACGGAGGTTGTTGGTCGCCAAGACTGTTGGACATCGATGGACAGCGACATTTCATCGTATATTCGTATCTGATGAGATGATTCTGACTGAGCCGGTTGGTTGGTTGTGTTCTTTCTGCTCGGCTTCGTTGGAGATTCTGACTTCCCGATGCCATTAGTGTGGCCAGTTCATCTGATTGAGTACCGACACTACTCACTTACTAAAAATTCCGCGGACAGAAACATCTCACCCCCGCGATGAACTAGATTGCAAGTGCGTTCTAGCTAGCGAGAGATAAGGTCTACTTGGGAGTGCTAAAATGAGAAGTACACCCCTAGAAGGGGCTGCGTAGCTCAATGATAACGCACCTCGTATCCAGCTAGACAAGCATATTCACACAGCTCTCTTGCCATGTTTTTTCTGCACAGTTTATCGTTCCATGAGTATTTGGTTTTGGGCATCCGAGCAGTTGAGCATCCCCACATCAGCATCAGCATCTCGGCAGAGTCAGCATTTCCTCCATGGAGTCTGTTGCTTGTCAACGAAGAGGTGTGTTGCGATTGCTCGCTCAAGACTGGCTGGGTGCAAGGCTGGACCCGCATGACGCTCTCTGCAGATACAGGGCCAGGAAGACGGAAATAGCTTGAACGCCATCCCAGACAAGGTCCATGAGAGATCCGTCCCACCAAGATGCAGGAAACCCTGAATGAGGCCAGGGCACCAGGCATTCTGGGGGTCTGAGCCCGTGCTGCGAATCCATCTGAACTTTTGAGTCCGGCTTGTTCTGTGGTTTCCCTGTCCGCCGCCCTTTGTCGTTGCTGACAGAACCCCGCGATATCAACAACTTCTTGAGCTTCTGGAAATGAGATGGGATGGTTACGAAGGCAGTGCATGCACCAGAAGCAAAACTGTCGTTCCCGAATTAACTCGTCATGATGACCACTCAAAGGCTCAAGGCACGGGAATCTCTTGGATCTTTAGAGGATGTTCACGATGGCGCGACGATTGCAATTTCTTATGATGTCTTCTGGCACGATGCAAATCGCTCCCATCTGCTGCCGCGCGCTCTGGCTTCCTGCATCAGAGATTTGCCTCTGGGGCCGGCAAGTCAGGGCCCGAGTCGGGGTCGGTACCAGCAGGAACCTCATTCGTCGAACGGGAGGGGAGAATGCAAGTTACGCAACCCTGGAGAGCAGCTCGAGGCTCGAATTGCTTCAAATATCCCTCTCTCTGCTCTGTCTGGCCAGAAGCCGGGCCCTCCGGCCATCGTTCAGTTCCCGATCGGGAGGGAGAGTCGGGCATGTAGGCTGAAAGAGTCCAAGTAGTCGTGGGTGTGCAGTTGTTCCTTTCACGCACAGCAACTAAATTCTCGCCAACGTGGGATCATTCGCTGTTCAACATTTGGGGCCTTTTTGGAGCGGCATCCTTGCGCGTACCTGAGCGATTACGGCTCCGTACGGGATGGATCAGTGTGACCCCACCTTGTGTGCTGCAGCCAGTGCTGTGCTGCAGAGTGCAGTGAAAAAAGGGGGGTGACTGAGCCACGACTTGCTGGTAAAAGCAGCAGCAACACTGGCACTCCAGAGATCGCCGCCAAACAAGCTCAGAAGAGAATGAAGCTCCTCATCACGATCCACCCTCTCGCCTCGGAGTCTGAGGGGAGAATCGGAATGGACACTTGCTTGAAAAGAGGGGGCTCAGGCGGCGACGAGAGGGGGAAGAGCAGCAGCGGAGGATGTCGGATACGCGGATGTCACAATCTACGAGCACTTTCCTCTGTTTTCCAACTGTTCTGAACTCTTTTCAAGTGTTGTTCCTCGTTTCATCCTTTCTTTATTCTCCTGTCGCTGACTTGACTGATGACCTGGCATATTGCTGGGAATGCCTTTAGCGACCCCAATCACAGCTGCTGGATTCTTGGTAAGAACCATGGACGAGAAGCTTGAGCAAGGTCCATGTTCCAGGGGCCGCTGGAGTCGTAGTGCAAGAGTTAGTGCTGGCTGGCGGCGTGATGGTTGAATTCTGGAGAGGGCATCCAATAGCCACCGTCCATTTGTTAGCCGGGAGTGCAGAGTTGGTGTAGAGCCCAAGGCAACACCTTCAGAGACCAAGATGGACCATGGCGGCCAAGCTTCCGGGTCATTTGGGATGGTTCAATATCAGAAGGAACCCTCAAAGGACATGTCTCTGAGAACGCTGCTTTACAGCGACAAAACGCCATGATCAGGGATACCACGCGCTGGACCGCTGAAAAACATTGCACCCTTCACACTTTTCCGCCCTCCACTCCAAATTCCAAACCCCCCTGAACCCTCCACGGGCAGGCCCCCAAAGCCCTGGCCTGATTGAAGATACCCTGGCCCAAGCCACGCCAGCGGTGACGGTCCTCACGGAATGCTCCAAGATTTGCCATCCCATCTGCATTATCCCCCATAGGCGTAGCCATACCACAGCCATACAAGACAATACCCATACATACTTACATGATCGTAACAAGCAGCAGTCTACACCCTCCCCTACCCTCGCCTCATATTCTACCCAGCGCATAACCACGTTTTGTTTCTTTTCTTACTCCTTTTCTGCTCTCTTCACAGCCTCCATCGTCAACATTCGTCAAATCACTCGCATCTCCCCTCAAGTTTATCTCATTTAAAGTCCCCCCACCTCCCGCACCGCACGGCTTCGTGTGCAAGAGTGTGCCCGCTAGCATCATTTGCCCAGTGAGCGAAAGTCCGGGATCCAACAAGTCCAAGTCCAAGTCCCAGAAAAACAGCCACACATCTGCCGCCAACGTCAAGCGCTACTTCCCGTGGGTTCATGTTCCTCCCCTTCCTTTAACACCTCCACACCTCCCGCGCAACCCACCTCACCCTCCTTTGCTCGACTCCTTTGACTCTTACTCAACAGTTCGCCCTTTCCTCCTTACCTCCAGATCTTGCAAGGCAGCTTTCAAATATACAATTGTGCTTCCAGTTCCAACACTCCCACGCTTTTCCAATTGTTGTTTGTTCGGTTGATCGCCATTTCGACTTTCTCTACCACGCAGACTCGACTCCAACGACCAACACCAGATCTTGCGATTTGGCATATAATATTGCAATTACTCCAGCAATTATACTTTTAACCGCCCATCCATTCTTTATTCATCACACCAAACTTTCTCTATCCAACAACGACTTTTCGTTGCGCGACGGCCGGTTCTCCAACATCGATACTCGTCAACACAACTCTCTACACTTGCTACCCTAATCAATTGTCACTCTCCCGATCCCAATTTAGTTCCGTTTAGACAAGAATCTTGGCAGGTTCGGTTCGCTTTTTAGTTTGGTTCGAACGATGCCGAATATGGGGTATCTCGATCCCTCTTACCACCACCAATATCACGAACAAATGCATAACATGTCGCAATACGAAGCTCAGATGCACAGCTATATGGCTCAGCAAAACTCGTCCATGATGGCAATGCCTCCAGCTAAAACCAATGAGACGAAACCTCGACTGGGAAAGGACGAGGTGGATATCCTCGAGCGAGAATTCAAAAAGAATCCCAAGCCTACAACCCAGGTAAAGAGAGGCTTTGCTGAGGATATGGGTGTTGATTTGGCACGCATCAATGTACGTTGAATATCGCGACTAACCAAATATCAGACTGACAAAGAGACAGAATTGGTTCCAAAATCGACGAGCGAAGCGCAAGCAAGAGAAAAAGCAGGAAGCTTATGAGGCGGGACAGGCACAAGAGGCACTGGGTTTCTCTGATACAGCCTCATCGCCAGACTTTTTTAGCGGAAATGGTTATTTTAATGATATGCAACAACAATCAGCCTCGTTTTCGATTTTGGCTGGCCACCCACCCCCACCACCTGTCGCCTCATACAGTCCACAATATCCTGACCCCGCTGGTGCGAGCATTGAGTCGCTCAATAGAACAATAGCCCAATCCCAGGACTACCACGGCAACAATTTCTTAGAGCACAGCGATTCAATGCCGAACTTTGGTGACTCGTATCTTCACGAGTCTTCAAATGGCGATCGAGCTCAATTCTCAGCTCCCGAGAACTCTCATTTCGAGAGCAACCAGAGCTACTCGTTCCCATCGAACTTTACCAATGGCATGTATAGCACATCGCCACAATCAACAGAAAATGATGCCCAGTCATCTCCAGTTCAGACAACAAACCAAACACCAACTCCATATACTTTCTCAGCTTCTTCCGGTTCAGACTCGAACACTGCCCTGACGATGACCAACTTTCCATCACAACTATTACCTACAAACAACGATGGACTTCCAGCCCTTACCGCCGATTCCAGCGATAGTCAAAGTCCAGAAGAAAGCAGCGAGTCTCACATCCCACTTGATTTCAAGTACGATGTGACCGAGTCCGAAGAAAACGAAATATCCCCGCCACCAGCTCCTTCTGTTCCCTTCAAAGCATCCGCCCCAATGGATATTGCATCTCGTCGGAAAAAGGTTCACGTGAAGCCGGCTGCTTTAGTTGCCGACACTCTCCGTGGTAATCGTCCGTCAATGGGACCAAGAACAGTCTCTAACGCAGATGGATTCCGCCGAGGCATCGAGAGTCCAATGGGCTCACCAATGCGGCGAATAGTATCAGCTGGGGGAAACAGAAGCAATGTTATTAATGGTCGAGTATGCAAAGCTGGTGTCGAGTCCGCCCAACGTTCGCCCATCAATCTCGGTGGTTTCGCTGATGCTGGTGCTTTCATGGAATACAACTTCCACAGCATCCGCAACCCACCTAGCCTAACTGCTCTCTCATCTATCAACAGTAGTCTCGCCCCACCGACTCCAATGTCACCACGGGAGAGAGAGATGACCCTCAAGAAAGAAGGACCCAGATCGACCGCGTCGCCTCACGAAGGAAGCATGAACTTTGTGTTTAACAGCGGTGTTCCTGGTTGTTTCACTACCATTGACAGTGACCAAAATCTAGCCTCTCCTCCCGAGACACCTCACGCTCACATGGTGCTACAACAAAACGCGAATGGATGGCCATCTTCAATGGACTTTCAAGATAAGCAATGGGGCTTTGAGGTTCCAGATGAGCCACTGTTTACACCAGCTCATGACAACTTTCCTCTGGAGTTACAAATGCCTCAACCTCAATATATTTCCAATATGAGCATGAGCCAACCTGTAACTCCGGCTTTCGGTCACTTCAACCCGGCGGTAATTTTTGAACACGAATCTCCTCAATTCAAAAATGAATCGCCGCAGTATACTCTGTCAACACAGAGCAATGCCGAGTACTCGTTTCCAGATTCCAACGGTCAATATTCGATGACGATGTTAACATCGCCCATGACGAAACAAAAGACTTTCCAGTTTTCCAATACCACGGCGGCAGACTTTTCGGAAAAATGAAATAAATAAAAGAAGCATTTTGATTTTTGGAGTTTAATCGAGTCGGGATTTGTCAAAAACCACCTTTTCACGTGCTCTTCTACGAGCTATACCCGGCGGCCCAGTCTTTCATCGACTACCGTCACCTGTAACAATACCTTCTGTCCTAGCATATTTTCAGCGTTTTCTCTTGCTTTTGAAACTCGCATTAGTTGCCACTACAAAAGGCTACCCGACACTCCCTTAATGTAATAAATATGGGTTTTCGCAGCCCCATTTTGTTTTAATGTTTACGATACACGGCGGAGGATAAAAAGAGATATACCCCAAAGAAACACTCGAGGTTATCACATTGGGATGGGAACTTTTTTCTTTTTCTTACTGCTCGTTTTGTTGAAAGATTTTTTGTGTGATTCTCTCTATTTTTCAGCATGCTTGATTTGAGGGTCAAGGACGAGGCGTTCTTTTATGGGGATGGGATGGGATGGGAAATATGTCATGTGTCGATTAATGACCATGAATGTCGGATGGTTATGTGTAGTTAGATTGTCGAGAGGTGTGAGGGGGACGTGAAATCAGCCATTTTTTGGTGGTATGATTTGGTAGTAACTGTCTTCAAAAATAGAAGATCTTGAATGCAATCTTAACAAGAGTGTCCAATGACTTTGATTGGTTCCTTGACTTTGCTTGATCGGCAGTTGTTGGTGTTTCCTTGCTTTTTGCTACACATCACATCGTCTTTGGTCCACGGGCCGACCCCGCGGCGATGCAGTGGCCAATCATTTTGAAGCCATTCATGACTCGCCATTTTCTTTCAGGTTGGTCGTCAGCTCCCCTTCTTTATCGTTGGTCAATGGTTAACAATGTACTAGCTAATATTCACTCCGGTAAAGGAGCCTTTGAGAGTGTTTTCAGGGAGCTGATTACATCAACACCCCTGCAGTCGATGCAGTCGATGCAGCCGATGCAGTTCAACTCCACAATTTCCTAGAGCCGATTGTAGGCGAATGGTGGGGAAAGCTCGATGAGATACATTAACTTCAATCTTTCAGCAACTCAACAGCTTTTCTTTCATACAACAATAACTTCTCGACCATCAAGGACGAATTGAGAATTCTTTTCTTAGGTACGCGATTCATTTAGCGCCGTATTTTTCTACCCCCTTTTCCATTTGGTCGTTTTGCGGGATTTTCTCCAAGTATAGCAGCATGCAAGCAAGCAAACAAAATGGCGGCTAAGAACTTAAGGTGTTTGACCACCTCTTTGTGTAAAATCCCACGAGATACTTTTGGCACGAGAAAGATGTCTACCATTGCCAGCTTCAAGATTCCCAAAGTGGGAAATGAACCAAATGTAAGTATATGTTCCGTTTGCATGTGGGGTGTTGATGGGATTGCGGGGTTGATTGGAATGCTAACTTTGGGTATAGCACCACTACGCAAAGGGATCTACCCAGCGAGAAGGATTAACAAAGGCACTGGAGGGATTGCAGAAGAAAGCACCTCTCGAGGTTCCAATTGTTGTTGGAGGAAAAGAAGTAAGCTACTTTACGACTTCCATGATGCCATTGCGTGGTAGAATTATATAATTGCCACTTACTAACTGCTATACACCCCAGATCAAAACATCCACCATCTCTACACAACATGACCCCTCAAACCACTCCTCTACTCTCGCCTCCTACTCCAATGCCTCCCCCTCCGACGTCTCTGCCGCGATCGATGCAGCACTCGCCGCGAAGCCAGCATGGGAATCCCTCCCTTTCTCTGACCGAGCGGCTATCTTCCTCAAGGCAGCGGACTTGATTGCCGGCAAATACAGATATGAAATTATGGCAGCAACCATGTTGGGACAAGGCAAAAATGCATGGCAGGCCGAGATTGATTCCGCTGCTGAATTGGTGGATTTCCTGAGATTCAACGTTCAGTATGCAGAGGAACTATACTCACAACAGCCTGCACATAACTCTCCTGGTGTCTGGAACAGAGTTGAATACCGTCCGCTTGAAGGATTTGTCTACGCGGTTACTCCATTTAATTTCACTGCCATTGCAGGAAACTTGCCTGGAGCACCAGCTTTGATGGGAAATGTGGTTGTTTGGAAACCATCTGATTCTGCCATTGCCTCCAACTGGCTGCTATACAACATCCTTCTCGAAGCTGGTCTTCCAAAGAATGTAATTCAATTCGTGCCAGGAAACCCAGAGGAAGTTACGAGGGTTGTTCTTGCGCACAAGAAACTGGCTGCTCTGCACTACACCGGAAGTACCGCTGTTTTCCGCAAGCTGTATGGAACTATTGCCAATGGTGTTGCTGAGGGAAGATATCAAGGATATCCACGTATCGTCGGTGAGACTGGTGGAAAGAACTTCCACTTGATCCACTCCTCAGCCGATATCGAAAACGCTGCCATCCAAACAGTTCGCGGTGCCTTCGAGTATCAAGGTCAAAAGTGCAGTGCCACATCCCGAGCATACATCCCCAAATCCGTCTGGCCACAATTCAAAGAGAAGCTCGTCGCCGAGACCTCAGCTCTGAAAGTTGGTGTCCCAACCGACCACAAGAACTTTATCGGCCCAGTTATCCACGCCGGTTCATTCAACAAACTTTCCAGCGTCATAGATGATGCTAAGAACGACCAGGAGCTTGAATTACTCGTCGGAGGAAAACACGATAACTCAAAGGGCTACTATATCCACCCAACCATCTACGCAACCACCAACCCCTCACACAAGCTCCTCTCCACCGAACTCTTCGGTCCAATCCTCACTATCTATGTCTACGATGACACTAAGAATCCCGTCGAAGCATTCACACAAGCCTGCGAACTCGTCGACTCGACCTCTGAGTACGGCCTCACGGGATCCATCTTTGCGTCTGATCGTGCTGCTATTCGCTTTGCGGAAGATGCGCTTAGGAACTCGGCGGGCAATTTCTATGTTAATTGTAAGAGTACGGGGGCGGTGGTTGGACAGCAGCCTTTTGGAGGCGCGAGGGCGAGCGGGACGAATGATAAGGCGGGGAGTATTAATTTGATGACTAGGTTTGTTAGTATGAGGAGTATTAAGGAGGAGTTTGTTGGGACGAGTAAAGTTGAGTACCCTAGTAATGAGGTTTGAGTGAGTAAATGGTGGGGGATTTGGAAAGGGAATGGGAGCAAATTGTGAATTTTGAATGCATTGGGAATATGGGATATGGGGGGAATTGGCAAAAATAACGTAGCATGAAATGAGAAATGACTTTCTTTTGCTTTCTGTTCTGGGATGTGTTTTGTGGTCAGTGAGTGATACTTTCTGTAGAGTTTCATTGCCTGAGCTCGTGGATGATGGAAATTCTGGGCCTTCACGGATAGGAATGGGGACAAGCTAATAATAAGTTTCTACCTTGGCCTTCTGCGGATTTTGGATGCTAAAAGTTCGAGAGGAAGGAAGGGCACCAATCATATTGACATTCAACGTGATTAGAAAATTGATGAAATAAGGATTCATCCAATTATTTCACTTGGATTTAGCAAGACTATGGGGGCCCTTCTAGATTTCACAGGTACAAGGAGCACTTTAAATGAACTTTTGCATACTCTAAGAAGAGGGCTTATGTTATAGAACTAAATTTTTTCAATGAAGTTGAGGAGCAACTATTTTCTTTATACTTTTGCACGTGGAGCCTGCGAGGGATATCTAGTCTTAGTAGACTGATGATGGACGATTGGAAGCTGTTGGAGGCTCGGTGTCTTCTTAGCTCTTGCTGTTCTTACGCAATAGTCCCATCAGTCTTCCCATCAGTCCACCAAGCCAAAGTCACAAAGTCAAAAAAAAAAGAAAACACACGCCGAAAGTGTGCTCTTGCGAAAAATACACACTGGGCGCTGCCTGCAAGGCACTCAGAAGACAAGAGCATCTCGCGATAACCAACGGGTAAGGGACAATGGGCATTTCTTATGGGCCCAGTAATCTCACAGTGTAATGGGATTCTGGCCTGCAGCACTCTCATCAATATCTTTGTGGGAACGGGAGACGAGAAAAAGAAGTTCACTGTTTCCAAGGACCTCGTGATGATTCATTCCGCAACACTTCGACAGCTTGTTATTGAGAGTCGAGATCCAGAAGATTGCAAACTAGTCCTCGAAGATGTTAGTCCTGCCTAATTTACGGATTTTGTTTCGTGGATCTATACTGGAAAAATCATTCAACCGCCCTCCGCCGTAATAAACCGCTCTTTTGTCGCCGATTGGCTTTTTGCTCAATTCCTCCGAAGTCCTTCCATGCAAAATTCTTATATGGACGGTCTTCGCCAGTTCGCTGTTCGTCGTCATCGTGATGGAAAGTGGCCCCAAATGTCTCCGATCGAAAGCATATATAAGCTTTGCCCTAAGGGTTCGATGCCAAGGAAGTTCGCTACGGATTCGATGGTCTGCAATAGCCCATTCGTGGCCCACGAACAAGGTTCTGACGCGTATGAGGGTTGGGAGAAGTTCCTGGAGAGATGCCCCGATTTAGGTTCAGACTTCACCATAGCGGCCGGAAATAAGTGGAATAAGAGCTTCGCCTGGGATGAGGAGAATCGTAATGCATATATGGAGGAGACAGTTGACCCGGGAAAAGAATGGCAGGCTCATATTATTCGCACGAGAAGTAAAGGAGATGTTGAGAAAGAGGCTAGTAAGGACTGATTTCGGAGCATTATTGAGCTCGAGCATCTCAAATCTCGAACAATTGTGGTGGAGTAGTTCATTCGTTCTTATGGAGTTCCTTTTTTATTAACAGCCGATACCATATTTTCACATTTCCCTGCTATTCAACCCCCTTCAAAAAATCATATTCTTTCAAAGCGCAGTTACACTTACCTAAAAATGTACATAGTCACAAATAACGCAAGTATTTCACATTCGTTTTTATAGTCTTACCAAAAACCACAATGTGAAACTCCTGTCAGTAACCAATAATTCATTAACCCAAACGTTCTGGGAAATTAAAACCATTGTTCGGGAGCATTTGGGAGAATAAAATTCATTATTCTAAATGAGTAGAATAATTTGGAATATTTACCTAAATTATTGGAACAATCGGCTGGAATCGTCCGAGAAGTTTCGGATAATTAGTTACTTTGAGGAAGGAGCCTTGGGCTTTTCCCGAAATATTGGGGAGAGAAGAATTATTAAATTCCACTGACTCCCAGTCAGTCAAAGCCCCGCTCAGTGGGGCATTTCTTCAATTCCAAGCTCTGTTTATCTTCACTTTATTCTCAGCCGTCATCTCCTCTTCTGCACTCGCCGAAGAAAGTATTTGAAAATTAAGTATAGACATACAGCTGTCATGAGTATGACTCGTCGTAAGTAGACTCGAAACACCCGTCAAACGTTTTCTTATAAGACATGTTAGCATTGGTGTCTTTGATGAAATATCCACGATACACCACACTCGGGTAATTACCAGTGGCCGCTGTAATCATTGCACATGGGAGTCTCTTCCCTTCAAAAATTGAAGAAGTACGTTAAACCAGCGCTTTTTCATATTATCCACAGATTCTCGAGCAATTACTTGCATTATTCCAGGGCATTTTGAAGAATCGAGGATTAGGATTTGTTATTCTCATAACCTTGTCAAACAATATTTCTAATTATCCTAAACTGTTTTACACAATCTGAGTACAATCAGGGGTACGCTAAATAATATCTATTCTTACTTACAATGGCGATGCTATTGTGTTGGTAAAATTCCCTCGACTGTCAATCAAGTTGACAACATCCCATTGATTCATTTTGATAGCCCAATCCCGTGCCGTTAGCCCACTATTTTCTCGATGGTCTAAACTCGCACTAAATTCGATTAAAAGCTTTGCAATCTCTACATGACCATTGTTGGCTGCCCAGTGAAGCGCAGACCAGTCATCGTATTCTACAGCGTTTGGATCTCCTCCACTTTTGAGGAGTAATTCAACACATTCTGTGCTGCCTATTTCTGCTGCCCACATAAGAGGTGTATCGTTGTTTCCACATCGTAAATTGGAAATGATATCATTAGGCGATTCCGAAATATAAATCTTCATAATCCAAGGTAGGTTGAAATAGGCAGCTAGGTGAATGCCTGGACATCTGTCATAGCCGAATAGACTACCGCCGTGATTGACATAATATTCCAAATTCATGAGGCCATTTGGGTTTAAGGGAGATGCCAACAGGTTTAAAACAAGTTGAATGAGCTCGTCAGATGGGTCCTTGGTAGCGCGGATGTGTTGATTCCAGTTTTCGATAGCGTATCGGATGAAAGCATTCCGGTTTAGCACCTCGCCCAGCGCGTTCCTTCTTTCCTCAAACAATGCTTTTTTTCCTAATGACTCCCAATGGTATTGCAGGATTTGTATGCATGCCTTGGCAAGATGTTCATATGCTGACTTGACGTCCATCTCAATTCCCGCGGTATCGTTTGCTTGTTCCACAAAGTGTTATAAGAAATTTCGTGCTGTTTGGTGGATCAAATTGATTTCGCCGTTCTCTTTGTCGATGCTAATAAGAGGACCACAGAGAAATTCCACATCTCCGTCGAAGCCGTGCCACCGATTGATCTCCAATTCTAAACACAAAGCATGTTCCAATTCTGCCAAGGTGAGACCACGCTTCCCATACAGTAGCCATCTCAGAATTCTCCACATGTCATTTCTTCTCAAGTTTGGCGGATTTTGGATGATCACTTCGTAAGTGTTCATGAGATCTAGAGGCAAGCGAGATAATTTGGCTGCAATTACCTCGTCTGCCAATTTTTCATCTCGACGTTCCAGCTCTTCCATAACGAGGACTGCCCAAAGAAACATCCCTCGGGCGTTTCTTTCCAAAAATCGGATGATCATATCTTTCACCTCTTTATCAAGATGCCGTCGCCGGGCGAAATCCTCAGTTCGTTTGTTGATGAGCGTAGTCATGTCTCCGGCAGTGTTCATACTAGTGATTTCCAATGTAGCAACCCCGAGAGACAGTCCGAAACTTCGGCGTCTGGTCTACTCGTAATGAACACCTTTAGCAGTGGCCTTAGAGAGGCGGGTGACTTGGATTCGTTGACTAATTCTCTAAACGAATTCAGGATCATTCGCCGAGACTGAATCTCACACTCGTCCAAAGCATCAAGAACAACATACAGGCCTGGGTTTGCCATATGTGCCAGTAACTGTACAAAGAGCTCCCACAATGCCTCCCAAGACCATTCCACTTTTCCCCTGGTTGCTAGGGACTCGTACCTATTCACAACCAGCTGTGTTAAATTTGGGACTTGTCGTAAGAGTTGGTTGATTATCGTCCTCAGAGCTTCAATTCCAACGCCTTCATTCTCTTGGTTTGACCTGTGAAAGAAGAAATAAAGTACGAGAGACAGGCTTTCCCCTGGATGCACCTGCCGTTTGTGAGTATTGCGAAAGTGTTTAGGACAATTACATCTATTATCCAAGAAGGTTTAGGAGAATCGGAAAAGCGACTCGCCAATTCTTCTAACATTCTCGTACAATACTTGCAGTTGTCTAAGAATTTCTGAGACAATTTGCAAGTAGAGGGAGGGGTTATACGCAGAGTAATGCCCGGGATTCTTACCACTGGTAAATTTTCGGCTTTCCCTTTCTGCTCCGAAATCGTTGAAGAGCTCGAAGTACAGACTTTTTCGGAAACATGGGCAGCAAGAGTTGTTTTACCACAGCCAGCTGGTGCTGTAATCCAAACTAGGTCGGCTTCTTGACTCTCATACCAATTTTTATATACCGAGGCATTCCAGAACCAGTGACATGCGAACTTTGAGCGAGCCAAAATCTGAGATCGAAACGAGCCCTGCTCGGTTGACGGCAGGCTTGCTAGACAAGCAGCTACTTTTTCTTCAGTTGACAAAACGCTGGCCTGGTTTTGCTCTCGTTGTTGGATCTGGAAGTGTCAGTGTTATGCTATTTATCCGGTCTGATTCCTGCTGATCCTAATTCCTTTCCCATAAATGGAAAGCAAAACAGAGGCAAACTTCTTAAACGGATTTTAACGAGTACTAGTCAATTATTCGAACGCAAAAGTCTTCCTTACAGTGAGATTTTCCATGGCAGTTTTAATAAGAGGCAGTTCATCCCTAATGCCAAGAGCAACGTCTTCGATGCTACCCTGCACTACTTTAAGTCGCTTGTCGATTCCATGAAGTAAGGATCTAAGCTCACGTTAGGCAACATGTTCAAATTTACAGGCGGGCCTTAAGACTGACGCATCGATACTCGTAATACGCAATACCAAAGCGCTTTTATCAATCTCCAACTCTTGTATCAAACCTAGAATCTTCCTCTCCACAACAGCGCCCTCGACGGCTTTTGTCCATTTTTTGATCACCGAGCCCCTCTTATCTACCAAGAGGTTTTGTAGTATTTCCTTGAGCGCATTTGCACGCAGCAAGCAAGCATGTAAAATTGAGCTAACTTCCGCCGTCCGAAGCTGTGGGTTGGAAGATATCAGATGAGCCACATCGATAAGGCTCTGCACCTGCAGAACCCGGGTTTGAATCGTTTTGGGTGTATCTTGGACTTGGAGGAAACGGGTGATAGCTAGGCCAACTTGAGCAAGCTGGATGGCGCTAGCAGCTGCTCCGAGAATTTCGAGACCAGACATGAGTATTGAATAGTTTGATGGTTGTGTTGCGAGGTCGGCTTATTTTGAGATGCCTAAACGCCACACTGTGCTTTTATTGGTTGAATTCTTTCAGGTTACACCAGTAGTTTACTTAAAATAGAGTAGTTCAACTACTAGAATACTAGATCTTCTTTCGTGAAAGAAAAGTTTTATTGATTATCAAATTATTGTACGAGCAGGTGTCAGAGAATCAAACCCTTTTTCGAAAATATTCCAAAGAATTGACAACAGTATATCCTTATTGCTCCAACCTTTTTGCATGAACCATTCCATAAAGTTTATAATAAATAGCTCCTCTGTAGATAAAAACACCAGGTTTCGCAACCGCAACTCAGCAGACATTGCGAGCATATATGTACCAATGTGCCATAGCTTTCTCACTCCTGTATATCCTCCACCTTAACAGCCGTATACACTCTATTTAAAATGAGAACCGAAATCCGGACTTCAAAATAATTAATTCACAAAATCACCCCAGTTGCATAAATGAACCAATCCACATATTGAATAATCATATTTCGTGTACTGAGTTAGTTTCCAAGCCTAGCTACAACCAGAGTAGTCAGGATATGCAAAGCAGCCAAACTTAAATAATGAACGACAAATTCCAAATAGCCTTTGTCTCTCCAAAATTCCTCGTTGAACCTTTCCCTGAAAGAGCTTATAGCCCCACTCTTTCCACCCTTCTCTAGATCAAACGCACCGGAAGAAGTGGCCACCCTAATTTTCTTCTTAGCTAGCACCATGAGATAAGCCACCCTGGCGAAAAATGGGGAAACTAAAAAAGGGCAACATAAGAGAAGGACACCCTCCACGTGATACTTTGCAATAAATAAAAAGCTACAAAGGCAAGTGGAGTTTGTTAAGAGCACACAAATATCCTATTGAAAATATTAGAACACACAACTTTGGAAATCGACAAGTGTGTAAAACAAATGAGAGGTCACTTACGATAAGATTGTAGGTTATTGGAGGAATAAATCCAATCCAGGTAGGATGGATCATCAACCACTTTCCCCAGAATGTTATTGGATATGGTGCAAGACTCGCATTGTCCGGATGTTGCGGCTTTTTATTTCCACCCCCCTCGCCGGCTAGCTTCTGTCGGGTTGTCAAATTTGATAATATATTAATAGCTTCGACGTAAGTTTGCAGTTCTTCATGTGGCACTGCATCAAGAGAGTTTAGTTTTCCGTGATCTTCCGGAGGATATTGATCCTTGTGAAAATTAGCAGGGAATAAAAGTCTTTCCGTGTTTAGCCAACTAACTGATAGAATGACCGAGAATATTCATTAACTTATTTGACGTGGCTGATTGGGTTTCCATATTTTTATGTCGTATGTTATTGAATTTGGTGAGATAAGAGTGAGAGGGATGGTGGTTTGGGATCTATAATCTATAGAAAGCAGAACGGGCTCAAGCACTTATATATTCATCTCCGCACGAATTACTCCAGACTAGTGATAATTGGGATACACGTCATATTTCATTGGAAGCGGATATATTGCTCTGAAATACGAAGGGCCGATCTAGTGCAAATATGTCTAAGAAAATTATGTCAGAATTAGTTTAGTACGTGGGAAGTTAGGAGTCCAAGCATTTAGCATCCACATTAAAAGTACATAGATTTGTATGAATCACGAGTACCATTCCCAAGAGCCCAAGGCTTTTGAAAAATACTTTTATTTATTTGAGTTTGTTACCGACAATAAGTAATTACTTACATGTTTGTAAAAATGAGTCAAGATCTTCGTATTTCCGCGCAGAAAATTAATCTTCCAGAGCGATGAGAGGAAAACACAAGATTACAAAAACAGCACTGAATCGACAGAGATTCATGAACCATTTGAACAGGCACTCGTCTTTCAACATATCCCATGTTACTTTTTTAACTCCCCCTTCCCCTTGGAGGTACCATTGCTAGCTAAAGCACCATACCTTTCTAAATCGACTTCCTTCGACTAACTCTTTGAAGTATCTTTCATGCCTCTTTTACTGTCCCCATTTGCTATGTGCCTCGCCAGGAAGTAGATGGTTCTAATAAGTGCTGGAAGAACGACAACATTAGGGATGCAGCAAAACTCGAAAGTTGGTTTGAGAAAGTAATCTTGGTAAGGAAATAGTTCACCAAGTCGTATGAATTGGTAGAGTGTACGAGGAGTATCTGTTAACTGTGTTAGAACCACAACTCATCGCTTGATCGATCGTAATATGAGCAAAAACACATTTCACCTACACTGATTTGATGTATTATTATTATTAGAAATCCATATCGACATGCTTGAATTATGAACTTGCCCCAAAATGTCATTGGATATGGCAGTAAGGCTTCCGTTGAAGAAGAAGGGGCTGATTTTGGATTCTTGGAATTCATGGCTTCGGTATAGGTAGGCAATTCTTCAACAGTTTCTGGGTGAAAGAGAGAGAATGTATTAGGAGAGCTTGCTTTTTTCTGAGCTTCAGATACGAAATTTGAATGTTGGGCCTTTTGGAGTTGGTGATAATGTTACATATATTTTGTTGTATTCAACTAACCATTGAAGAAACTCGCTGACTGAGGGCAAGCGGGTTTTGTCCCCGGCGGTCGGAGGAATTTCCTTCTTGTTATGACAGTTATGTTGTGCAAATGTCACTGAGCTTTGCGAAAGAGGTGTTGGTTGTTTGGAAGTGCTTGTGAACCCAGGCCGGAACTGTCATGAGTGTTTTGGGCAAAGATGCATCTTGTGAGTTTGTAGGTGATTGGTGGTGGGAAAATGTTGAAGTGTCTGAGATGTGAATGTTTGGAATGAATTATAAATCGAGATCAAGTAAATTTTTATGCTCGTGAGATTGAAATATACATGATAATTAAGTGGACCGCTAAAACTACTTAGTGACGATAGCACCAAGGAAGCAAAAATAGTTCGACAAGCCACCCGGTTCTGCACCGAGGCTAGGATAACTCGGACCGGAGGACCAACAGCGGATCGAAAAGTAGGTAGCTTCACGTGATTAATATAGCTGGAATTTATCCCTCGCCGCTTTTCTTATCCAAAAGACAAAGTGGGTCTGGGGGGCTTCGCCGCCGTCATCCATCCCTCTTCCCGCCCTGAGCGGGAGCTCGTAAATCCCCCCCTCTCTCCTCGCGAGCTCAGCTCCGGACTTCTCTCTTTCCTTCATCCACCTTAAATACCAACCTCCCCCATCTCCAAACTCCAAACCATCTCTCACACCTGCCACACTCTGTAATCTCTCTTGTCATCTTATCAAGTTCCTATATATACCAATTGAAGTCTCGCAATGGCAACACGGAAGAGAAAGCAAGATGAGGAGCTTGTCGCTTTGCCTAGCGATGAGAGTGAGGAGGAAGAGGAGTATGTTGTCCTACCTCCCAATTTGTTTGGATGTTTTGATTTTGCGTTGCCTGTTTGTTTTGATAGAGATTGGGAAAGGAATGCGAATAGCTTCGAGTGTTGCTTATCACCTTTTCCATTTTGTGGTCGGCGCAATGGACGAATGCGCTGCTGTCGCAAAGAGCATGGCAGATTGACAGACGTCATTTCTACAGACTTTTATTCGCAGCGCATCTCACCAAAGTCATCAAGTGATGGCGCATTGAACTTCCATTCTCAATCGCATCATTGATGCTAATGTCGTCTCTCAACAGGTACGAAGACTCCGATGCCTCGGAAGGAGGTGGTGCAGCTGCTTCAGATTCCGAGGAAGAAGACGACGAAGATGATGAAGACGAGGAAGCTGAGGAGAACGGAAAGGTTGAAGAAGGTATGCGCCTGGCTTTTCTTCTACAACAACAACATCAGCATATATAATCGACCTGCTCCACACACCCTATCGTCGCATCGCTCTAACAACATCAACAGCTCCTGAGCCTGCAAAGAAGAAACGCAAACTTGGTCGCATTGGCGATGCCAAAGACAAAGCCGAACCAAAAGTCGTAGTGGACGACGAAGAGGACTCTGCGACGGGCGAAGATGACGAGGAAGCAGGACCAGCAAAGAAGCCCGTTGTCAAAGAAAAAGCGGTTCCGCAAACAAGTGAGGAATCCGCAAAGGTCGCTGCCGAAGACGACGACGATGAAGATTGAACTCTCCCTATTAATAATCGACGTTCGATGCGCTCAGCCGTACAAAACACCGAGGGCATAAAACCATGATAATTGATGAACAGAAACTTTAGGAGTCGGGGATTCTTTCTTGCGGGATATAATTATTTTGGAGGACTTCGGTATTTTTCAAGGAACAGGAATTTATTTTATATACAAGCAAGGAAAGATGGGGGTTCTTGTTTAAGGGTCGAGGTAGACGCGGCTAGGTTATTTGCTTTAGATTTCAGCTTTTGTCCTGTCCTGTCATTTTTGGGATCGTGGTACCCGCTGTGAGCAAATCAAAAGTTGACATCTGTGTACCCCCTCTTTCCCTCAGCATTATCTCCTACATTATATCCCCCCCTTTTTCGCTCCCCGTCCTACTTTGTGCGATCGGGGGTTCCATTAATCCGATGGGATTTAGCAAGTAATGATATCCCTGTTTCGCATTCCTGCCTTGATTTTCCTCATCCGATGTTCAACAACCTTCTGCTTGGCTTCCATTATGTTTAAGCTCAAATTGTTCCGTTCCGAGTGTATACTCAGCACTCGTATACAGAATTAGCACCTGTACGGGCCGCTTTCTTTACGTGCTGGAGTTGTAGCGCATTGAATTAGCTGATATCAAAGTCATAAGCCGCAGGTGGGATGCTTGATGGTAAGAGTGGTGGATCGTCTCGAGTTCGTTTGATCATGCAGTGTGCACGCTAGTGCTGGTAATACTTGACACCGCACAATCCCCTGAACACCTCATCACCGCTTGTAAGAGGGAGGGAGAGAAAAAAAAATTGTGACAATTCTTTTTCTCTCTTCTCTTTTGCAACCGGATCATTTGTTTCGTTTGACAGCTTGCGAGGGTTTGATCTGTCAAAAAGGAAAAGAAGGGTAAAGTTCCAGCCAGTGCATAATCCCATGTTGGCCGGTTTTGCAGGGCGAACTGAGCGCAGGGTCTGAGGGCCAAATCAGATCGCAATCGCAATCACAATCACGATCACAATCGATTGAAAATCACCGAAACAGGAAAACGGCCCCGTCCCATATCACCTATATCACCCCTCGAAGGGACGTCACAGCAACGGGGGGAAAAGGGTTGCAACCATATGATCTCTCGAGTTTCCACCTCTCTTTTCTACACAAACAAACCGACAACATCGCGAGTTCTGCACGACAATCAAGAGGGAGAAACATGCCGAATCGATGGTCGAACCGCTGGACCCTGAGTCTTCAACACCACAACAATCCGCAGAATCATGGCAATTTATCGGCTTCCTTCCCCACATCCCCAGATGAGGAATCATCAGAGGGCGAGAAGTATCCAGGAAGTGCCTTTGGGATGCTTTCCAAGGCTTCGAAGAACCCAAATCCATCGACAACTCGACCGCAACCACAGGCAGTGAGGCGGTCTTCGATCAAGGAGGCTGCTGCACAGTTGTTTACAAGACGACCAAGTGGGAGTGGTGGTAACCTTATGCAGGTGCAGGTGGGCAACAACAACAACAAAATTGTGGGTGTGGATGTGCGAGTGGGTACAAATGCAGATGGCGATGTGCCCCCACGACCCCCACGCAAAGACACAGACGCATCACGGGATCGAGCACGAGTAGGACAACCTCAAGCACAGCCGCTGACGACGAGAGCGAGAGGTCCGAGTATTTCCAGTATCACCAAGGGCATCTCCGAGACTATCACGAGATCTGTTTCTGTGTCCAGTCCAACGAGAAGTTTACGGAGAAGAGAGGGACCTGTGGTGGTTTCTCCGCCAGCTGCAGCACGGTCGGTCAGTTGTACCTTGGAAAAGGGAGAGAAAAGCCATGATAGACATGATTCTTCTTATTCCAGCGTCTCGAGCTCTTTTGAGCTAAAGAGGAATGGATCAAAGGGCTCGAGACTTTCGAGAGTGATCATTCCACCTCCTTCTCCGACCCTGAATACGAGTCAATTACTAGATTTGAGGGCTTTTTTGAGCGATGTGGAGTCTTCCTTGATAGACCAGGATGAGTTTTGTCAAAGTTTCTCACATAACCTCCTCTTCTTGATCGCGATCAAGGAAACATCGATTCGAGAGAACCGACGGTTGAACGCGGAGTGGAAGAGGGGTTTGACGAGGGAATTGTCAGTCTGCCGAGAGGAACTTGGACGGGTTTTTACGAGGAAAGCGGTTGTGGGCGAGCGAAGCATGGTTGTAGTCCGTGAACTGCTCGCCAAGCTGGATGATGGGGATAAGAAAGATGGAGATATGATGTCTCGGAAACGAGGAAGTTTCCTGGAGGGGTTTCGAGGGCGAAGCGGAAGTAGAAGTCGACCCCCTCTTACACACCAATCACCTAATTCCCCGCCACAGCAAAATCCCAACGAAATCACGATGGAAGTTGTCAATAAGGCCTTGAGTAATTTGAGAAAGGACTTGGGATTACAGACGCTTTTGGATGACTGTATTTTGGATGCTATCACCCGAAAATGCTGGAAGCAGAGATGGTGTCGAAATCAAAGTATGAGGATTGAGATGCGAAGATTTGTGGGATTTGTGTCGGGAAGATGTGAGAAGCTTGCTAGAGAGGAAACCAATTACAAGACTTATCTAGAGAGGATGGAAGAGGTTGTTGATGGGGGAAGAAGAAACAAGAGATTGAGTGCGCTGAGCGGAAGAGGGATTAGGAACTCTTGGGCATCTTGAGACCAGGAAGAACGAAGCCTGAACGCCCACTCTCAAGTAGGGAATGGGAAATTATACAGACGAACGTACGCGAAAACAATCGAAGAGGAAAATACACGAACTGCCACGACTACAACTATCCCACGTTTCACCCGGACCTCCTTTTCCCCGATGGACTTTCGCATCGATGCAATCAACCTTTTCTAGCGATTTTATATACGATGTTCATCTGTTGGTCGTCATATTTTGTACTTTTGTTTTTACGATAGCAAGCAAGCGAGGAGTTTTCGGAGTAACTTTTCTCTTGGGATATTTATATACGGTTTGATACCAAGGGCGTTTTGATATTTTTATTTTTAGTAGAGAAGAATTTTAAGAGAATGAGGGCAATACAAGAATCTTTTCCTCTTGAAATTCCTTTATATTTGACGTCATCGTGATTGTGGTCCTGTCTGTAAGCCTCTGTGGACAACGCTTTTTGCTATACTTTTAATTCCCGATTGCAAAACATTGTGCTCGAGATTGAGTCAAAGTAAGAAATATATTCATGTACAAGGCTAGTTAATATATACAACGAGGTAGAATCCATCTCACTTACACGTACTCGTAGCAGAGGAAGTTGCTGGAAATATCCATGACGTCTCCAACAGTGGCATTTGGAATAATGCCCTCCATGATGAGATTATGGGACAATGAGGTACGGTTATAAACTGGGTCATTAAATCCATCGATTTGTGCTTGAGTAACAGCAGTCATTCCATTCTTGGTCAACCACCATTGAGGAGGGATGCTGATACCACCAATCTCGTAAATGCGTGAGCCGGTAGCATTTGCAGCTTGCCAATTTGCCCATAGGCGATCGAGGTTGGTGTGATGAAGGTAGAAAAGAGGGTCTGGGGCTATGTTAGCGTCAAGTTCACACTCATGAATTGAAAAGGGAGAGCTTACCACCAGGGCTAGAAAGAGGGTCCTCCATCGTTCCATCAACGCCAAGATGAGCATTACTGTGAGGGTCGGTTTTCCAGCACCAGTAAGCCTCCTCATAGTTATCGATTGCGTTGCAAGTATCGATATAAGTTTGGTTTCCTTTGCTGAATTGTGTGGGTGTGAAGTTACGGCTCAGGCATGTGTCGCTAATGTTGTAACCAGGTCCGAGATGGTTGGTCATGTTGGAGAATGGTCCGTCTGGGACACAGTTTAAGTCTCCTTCACCGTTTCCACCGAATCCGAGGATTGGGTCAAAGACTGAGGATTCGCTCATTTGGAGACTGCTGTTGTGGGTATCGAGCTCTTCTTCCCAGTATCTGGTTGATTAATTAGAGAGAAGTGTTGATTGTGAAACGAAGTGATACTTACGGCTGGCCACCTGTATAGTTGCATTGTGTTTGTAATAGGAGTTCATGCGCAAGCATAAAGTATCTGTGCCAAGGCAAGAATTGTCCCTAGAACCAAATGAGTACAACATAACCAAAGCCATATTGAGAAGAGAACATACCGAGTAATGGATCACATTTGATTGCCAAACATGACAGTACTGAAGCTCATCAAAGAGAGTTTGAGCTCCATCAAGCCCCAAGACTCCAGGAGTGTTGATCAGACAAAGCTCTGCATCAATATAAGCCTGCTTCTCAGCATCCTCCATCTTATGCCATGCTTTTCGCTGAGTTTTAGTTGTGCATGTCGTATTAGAACTTTGTGTATATGTCGCGGAAACCAGCGAACTGCATGCCAAGATGGCAGCAACAAAACGAGTAGAAAGGACCATGTCGAAATCAAACGAGTGAGTGAGTTTGAGAAAGAAAAAAAAAGAAATAGCCAAGATGAGGCTCTACATATAGTCTCCTTCGGCATGGAACCCGAGTTGGGGGTCATATCAAGCTTTGCGTCATGCCCAATCTATTTTGGATATAAATATTGGTCTTCTCTGATGAGTCGGGAACGGGAAGGTGGAACTGTTTGTGGCACTACGGGCATGTTCGTGGACATGTGGGGGAAGATCTGCGTAAATTTCGGGTCGGAGACATTGGCAAGGAAGACGATTACCAAGTTACCGTTGAAACGAACTCTATTTAGAGGCTAATTTCCTAATTCGGCGTGTATAAATTAGAAATGTTCTTCGACTGTTGTGCTTAGAAAACTGGTAACTTATTGAAGAAGGAGCTTTATCCTTTCAAGCATATGTTTAAAAGTCGGATACGCCGAGGAGATATGAATGAGCCTCCATCTCAACCTGGTCTATATGAGAAGGCCACTGGATTTGTTTGTTCGTGAAGGTTTAGGGTAATGAATTTCCCAAACCTTCTCGAACGATACCTAAGTACTTCCAATTGCCCCAGACTCTTTCGTACGACTCTGATTTTGCTTTTAATATCGCGATCTGCCCAATTCTTAAATGAATACTCTATGATGATAAATCTGCAAAATAATGGATGCTTTTCAAAAAAGCTGCTGGCATGGGTGGGGAGCCAAGCCTTTGAGCCACACTTGTGATGTCCAGAAAAAATGAGATGTAGAAAACACCCCCTCCAGTGTATCCACGACTTTTTCGTTCTTTTGATGGGAAACGTGTCAATCCCCACCGTCAAGCTGTGGAAACTCCGCTAATTGAAGCCTGGGATTTTTGAATTCGCACAATTGTCGGCGTGGCCAAGAAAGTCGTCGTCACCGCAGAGCCCCAGTTAAACAAAGAAGGTGAAAATTATTTACATACCTTATCCAATTTGCGTTATTGAATCGGTGTTCTCGATGCTAGGTATGTGAAGTATGGTGTCTTTTTGTATGTCCGGCGACCTTGGAATGCGCTTCCTCAATTTTTTCTTCAGAAATCCGCGTGAAAGAATCCGTGGACGCGATAAGAATGACGACTCATTTCTGGGGTACTGAATGTCTCGAGATACAAAGATTTGGAAAGGAATAAGAGAGATGGCCAGCGTATTGGTTCAGTGGAGGATGAGGTGGGCCTAATTTTGGATGGGATCACATGACCAGTCCATTCTTCTTACAACACATGAAGATTTCTGGAGTTTGCTCAGTTGGGGCAATTAAGGATACTCTAGAGAGCTATACGTTCAGTTGTTGAGAAGTTCAAGAAGATATAGAAAGCAACCCGGAATTTGTTTGAGACAAAGACACGTGACTCAGCCGGTGAAATGTGGTGTACACTAAATACCCATACAAGCCCAACCCCGGAGATCATTGGAGAAGCAGAAATGGGTTGAGTTATAAGCTTTTCCGAAGGTAAGCTCTTTAAATATCCAAAAAATGACAAGTAAGCTACACAACTAGTAGTAAGCTAATTAACTATGAGTAAGCCAGTTCAGTTTGTAATTTCGTGTGATCTTGTGTCCTGTGTGAAGCCATGTAAAAAATGAGAGATGTAGGTATGATTTGAAATGAGCCGTCAGAACCATATTGAGTAGTTTATTGTCAGCATTCTATTATACAAACAGAGTCAGCATTTCCCCAGATTCTATTAAATGATGAAATGAAAAGGACAGGACTTCCAATTAGTTTTGATAAACTCTATACTCGGAAGTGTAAATCACAATGTTATTTTGAAGCTATTCCTCATACAGAACGCGCCTGACTGCTGCCAAACGTAAAAATAAGTGTTCTGCAATCTAGTGTTACCCCAAGTAAGACCAGGTAGTCGGTCGTCCTTTAACGCCAGAGGGTCTGATCTGGCCCGAGCGAATGGAATCACCCTCTGAATCAAGCCTGCTCCTTCCAAGTCTGCAGCGGCATTCATAACATCGTTTGTGGCTGTTGCAATGCAGCACTTCTCACAACGATATATTTCCAAGAAGCAAGAATGAAAGACTTAATTTCCTTCTCCAAAGATAAACTCCTAATTATATAACCCATCAATTTTATTCTGCCTTGCTGCCTGCAGAAATAACAACAGGCTTTCTTGTACAGATATCACCGTACCTATCAACAGTGGCCACATGTTTTGTCCTCGCCATCTAAACCAGGAATCACCCGTTGGCATGCTTCATCGATATTATGTTCCCATTTCTCATCCATGTAGGCGTCGACCTAGACTTCTGTCTTCCCATCCTGTTTCGTGTTAGTTTAGGTCATTCTTCTAGGAGCCACCTTAAAATTCCTCTTTTTCCTTGGCATTTGCAACGATCCTCGAGTGTTAACTCTGCTTCACGAACGAGAACCACGGCTCCCCATTTCTGTGCTGTCTTAAGCCCCTCTCTCAAACTGTACTTGAATTCACTCAAGTTATGGTAGCGCCCTGCTGAGACCCTATAAAGTGGGACTCGTAATTTCTCAGCAAAAGCTTCTACTGTTGAGGTTTTTCCTACACTAGAGGGCCCTCTAAGAAGGATTGTGAATCTATCCCTCTTATTTGCCTCTCCTTCTCTCTGCTTTTGCCCCACTTGATTTTTAGCTAATGACACTAACATATTTTTGCTCTTTTCTTCCAATGCAACATCGTTCAAAGGGTCGTCCTTCCAAATTATTTCCCCCATGTCATCAATTGGAAGGCCCTTCACTCTTTCTCGCTCGAGATGAAATACCCTAATCCATGGAGTTGCAAGTAGTAGCTGCCGGTTATTTAATGGACCTTTTTGTTCAAAATTTACCTCCGGTATATATGGTGGATCACTTTTCATGGTTTCCATCGGACTTACGGAGTCTGGCAAGTTTTTCTCATGCGTATTGAGGAGGACGCGTCCAATCCCTTTGAATTGCTTGAAATATGTCCCGCAGCTTTTTTCAAAACGCCGCCCTCTAGCAAGGCAATTTCTCTCCAAGTCTTCAAGATCTGGATGAAACTCTAAGGGATATGGTTTCAAGTCCGTAATGGGCTTCTTGCCTGCCTAATACAGAATTTCAAGCCATTTTGTAAACAGTCCAGTTTTGAAGCCGTCCCAATCCAGGTATTGCGCCGGTATACTGGTAAACATGGAATCATGTTCCACAAAATCGACCCGAAGTACTCTATCGTGGCCACCTTGTTCTTGATAGACGAGAGTCCCTGGTGGAAATAAAGTCCATTGAAGACTGAATGTCATCTTTTCGCGTTTGATCAATGCATCCCTCCTTAGACAAATTTTGCACACTTCAGTTTGCAGCAACTCATATGCTTTTTTCCATTCTCGTCCTTGAGATTCGAATTGTATTCTGAGAGCGATTTCCACCGATGAACTAATGGCATGAATGGTGATTGGAACTCCATTCTGTTTAGTTCATCTGCCACGTTGGGATAGCCTCTGAGGGCGAACACAATTGCCTTTTGGAGAATAGGACTTTGTACTGCAATGTGGCTCACCCGATCACCAGGCCCATGAGAATGATAAATGACCATTGCGTGTTGTGATATATTCTCGTCTTCGTTTTCGGCCAAAGACTTTTTGTAAATCTCCTTGATCTCGGGTGTCATTCCCCTTGAGCTCTGCTCATTATTCCAAACCTCAATTTCTCTGTCGGTCCTCAACCTTTTGGCTCTCTTAAATTCTCTCCTCGCCTTTCGAGTGGCATCGTCCTCTAGACTTGTGTCCTAGTTAGGAATTTCGTTCTCTTCGCTCATTTTTGGGGCTAAGTGGGCAGGTGCAGTTGGTTAAATTGAGGTTAAAAATGATTATGTTGTGAGTATTTCTGTATTTGAGCAAGTGTTGGGGGTTGCAATGTTTCTATCATGCGGTTTTCTCGAAAGATTTATCTTGAAAATATAACAAAGAATACAGAGGTAAACAAGTACACAAGCCATGTTGTGGGTGAGTGCCAACAGCCAAGTTATAAGCGAGACCACGATTTTCTCTCAGGCTTGCTTGATGTGAAAGAGGGTATTTTAAACAACGAGTATGGGTGTGGACAGTGAGTTGGATTTTGAATTTAAATTTAGTTCAATGCTTCTAAATTATGCCCTTGGATTAGCTGTGTAGTACAAGTAGTCCACCGTAAGGTTGTTGTTGGGTGGAATCAAGGAATTTGCGGCACACCTCTCTTTGTAGAAATTTGCAACACCAACGCCAACCAACACACCCAAACAACCAACTACTAGTACAATTCAATATTCCATGGGCTTTCAAGGAAGAAGAGTGAAAATGTTGGTATGGTTTTCTTTGTTTCAATTATACCTTGAGTTTCCAACTCCCTCAACGCCAATTTCTCTTTCACCTTGAACATAACTTTCAGGGGTAAGGTAGTAGTAAATCACATTGGGACACCTCTGCTTCTACTCAATATCCACAAACGCTGCTTTTTTCAGTGGTTACATGGATTGTTACTATTCCTGTACTCTCTTCTTTTCGCTTCATTGCAATTTACAAACGACTATCTCCAAAAATTCCGTGGAACCAACCAGCTTGAAACCCTCTGGCTACTTTTAATGTATTCATCTCTTGAGTTCACATTATGTTTTCGAACTAAAAGCTTCGAGTGAGGTCAGATGATCTCCCCTACCGGGCTTTCGCAATCGAGTCCAAAATCAACATGTTGTCATGTTTTTAGCTATCTTTCCAAAGTGGTCTCGGTGGTTGGCGGCTGGTTTCAGATCCCCTCCTCCAGTTCATTCCTTGTTTTTTTTTTGACACATCAAGTGACCTGAAAAAGATTTCGCACGCGGATGATTGATCAAGATTTATGCTTGATGGCACTCCTACGATGTTCATCCAAATTGACTTCCCTAAGACAGAACAAAGAATTCCCAAAGTATGAGAAAGGTATGCTCATTGTGGCTATTCTCTAGCATACCAAGAGCCCCAATCAATTAACCCATTTATTTCAGCCATAGTCATGCCCACATGTGCGAGAATATTGGTGTTACCATCACCAAATGTTTTCCCATCAAAAGCTCTCACGTTTCACAAGTCGTATTCAGTTGTCTATTATAGGATTGGTTATATGCAACAATTTATGAATACCGGGAAAAAAAGCTTTGGAATGAGTTCTGATGTGCTTCACAATGTGCCTATTTCGCACGGACGAACTGTTCTCGGAGAATATCCACGATATTTTAGGTCCTTCACCTGCACATGGCCCCACAATCCCCGGATTTTGTAGAGTGCGATTTTCTGGCACAGAAGATGGCGTCTTTGAATGTCTTACTTGGGAAGGTGGCATGGGAATCCTTACGTTATGTGCTTTTTCATTCGCCAGTTTCCTACGTCCTATATGTGGTATCTTAGCAAGAAGACCCCATGTCTCCGTCATTGTACTTTTGTCTAGATTGTTTAATGGAAGCTTCGTTGAATTAGGGAGTTGTTCCGTATGTCAAAAGTTGCTCAAGTGAAATAGAAACTGACGGGGATACATGGATGTTGACATATGCTTTAGTTAGCATGGAGTGGTAGCGAGATCATCAGACACCCCCGCCTCACACTTGCTTGCATCAAAGCACAGGCGGCATATCCCGCTTCCTGCAAACAGTAGATGGTTACTTTTGAACTACGTGAAGATGCGGGGTAGTGTAAATTAAGTGATTAAGATAATTTTTTAGATTCTGAGCAGTCCTCTTTGCGAGTTTGGAAACTCAAAATTTCTCGCCTCGAATCAACAAAATACTCTTTCGGCGCCACAAAAGCACGGACTTGATGTTCTGTGCCATAACAATTCAACAATAAAGCAAAATGAAGCTTCATGATTACCGCCGTAGTAATGACACCACGGAAAAGCGCGGAAGATATGTTTCATTGCCCAAAAACACATTTTGCGGTTAAAGAGTCTGTTTAGCATTTTGTATATTAGATGAAGACTGCATTGGAAATATGGTAGCTTCAATAAACCGGAGTTTGATTCCTTACTTATCCGCCGCACGACATGGCCAAAGGCCAGTCTAGATGGGAACTTAAATGCGAAATGAAATTAACAACATGAGCCGAGAATTTTGACTTTGCGAAGGTTAGTTCAAACATTTCCTTGGATGCTATATAAAGAGGCTTGATAAATTCCTTTTCTTGAGTCTTGATTCCGAATCCATTAGGGAGATACTACGTTACGTCAGCTCATCATGAAGTTTTTAGCACCCATTCTCTTGCTGGCTGTTCCAGCTCTTGCAAAAACCACGGAATCACTGGCCGAAGGTTAGATCTTTCTACTTTTCAACACTATCCTTGAAGCCCAACTAACCACACACAACAACACTTAAGACGCAGCATGTCCCAAGGTCCCAAAGCTACCCGTCGTAGACGAAAAGAAACTAGCCGACCCCTTCCGCTTCGTCAACGGCCGCCGAGTTCGATCGGAACGAGACTTCGCATGCCGTCAGCGAGAAATCAAGCAATTGATTCAAGACTTCGAATTGGGAGCTAAGCCAGGAAAGCCTGACAAGGTCACTTCAACTTACGAAAATGGAACGCTTACAGTGACCGTCACCGACAAAGGGCATTCGGCCAGCTTCAATAGCGCGATCCAGTATCCTACAACGGGGAAAGCACCTTATCCTGCCATAATAGGCATTGGAGGCTCGTGGGTGGCAAAGCAGGATGATGTTGTTTACATCAACTTCCCCAATGATGCGATCGCATCTCAACAGAGCGTTGCAACAAGAGGCGTGGGGAAATTCTACGATATTTATGGAAAGAATGCCACTGCAGGTTCGATCATGGCATGGGCATGGGGAGTCAGTCGACTCATCGACGTTAGTTTCCCTCTCCGCGTCCTTTTTCCAGCAACTAGCAAGTGCTAACCGAAGATTTCAATAGGCCCTCGAAGACCAGCCCGAACTCAAAATTGACACCGAAAGACTTGCCATAACGGGTTGTTCACGAAACGGAAAGGGGGCTCTGACCGTCGGAGCATTCGATAACCGAATCGCACTTACACTCCCACAAGAGGCGGGAACGGGTGGAGATGGATGCTGGAGACTGGCAGATCATGACTATGCCCACAAGCAGAATGTTCAGACTGCCTCTGAACTTGTTCAAGAGAATACCTGGATGTCCAAAGACTTCGATAAGTACGTCAGTAACGTCAACCAACTCCCCTTCGATCACCACCTCCTCGCCGGCCTTGTCGCACCCCGCGGTATCTTGGTCCTCAACAATGACATTGATTGGTTAGGCCCAACTAGTACCTATGGATGTATGAAGACGGCTCGGAAGGTCTGGGAGGCATATGGAGAGGAAGACAGTTTTGGATACAGCAAGGTTGGGAACCACTCGCATTGTACTTTCCCCGATGCCCAAAACAAGGATTTGACTGCGTTTTTCAATCGATTCTTGAGAAACAAGGATGATGAAACTGGTGTTTTCTACTCAGATCTCCCAGAGACAGGGTTCAATGAAACTGATTGGGTCAACTGGGAAGTCCCAGAGTTCCGGTAAGTGTAGTTATATCATCTTAGAGAACAGTCTGACGACGAGCAGCAAAATGCCTATCGAGTAAACTACTCGTACCTATAGTTCTTAGAACTACCGGCAGGGGGAGGAGGAAAGATACATAGGCTGATATTTTCTGACTGATAATTGGGGTGAAACATGAGAATTCTCTGAAACACGGTCTCTACTCTAAATTGTATATAAAAACATTGTGAAATGAACATAGTTTGCAGGATTGTGGCTTCTTCGTCGCACTACGCCTTGTCAGTGAAACTGCAAAAGCTCGAGAACAAGCTTGGAACCCGAAATCATGCCCCACCCCATGAAAATATAGGCTAAAGCATTCCTTCAATATACGGAAAAGGTATAAAGGAGGCAAAGAAAGGTGCTAGCCATCTCGCTTGATCCCCCAAGACCCCTCCCAAAAACCAAGAGTGAGAGTTGGGCCTAACGAATAGACAAGCCCTGCTCGAAAAGACGATTGATGAAGCAACAATGAAAATCAACAAATACAAGCAAAACCACGCTCTAAAGAGCAGCAAGTCCATCAAGATACACCAGCAATCAACAAATAACCAAATCCTGCAAGACACACTCCCCACTTTTGAGCATCCCCATACCTTCCCCATGGATAAACCCATGCACATAAGCCTGTTCAATCAAGTCATACTCTTGCTTCCCATTCCCATCCTTGGCACTCTCCTTCTTGCTCAAAACAACAGCAGTCCTGCACCCAAACAAAATAGCGATCAAATCCCCTTTCTTCACTTCCATCCTCACAAGCCCCAAATAGCCCTTCTCGGTAACCGCCAGCTTCCTTGTCCACATCATAAATCTACTTTGGTAAAATTGGTCAAAATCTTCTTTGTCCTTCAGAGACTAAGGATGGTCCTTCTCTGCTACAAGCTCCTCGGTGTGTCTAGCAGAAGCAGTGAAGTAATCCCCAAACTTCTTCCCCCATAGTGAGAAATCCAAGCACTCCTTTCTCATATCATAGAAGGCGCCAGTAGAATTGTTCAGTGACTTAGGATCCGGGAGGTCTAAGGGGAAATCAAGAAGCTTTCAATATGAGGCAGGTGCTCTCATTCCATCGTCTAGATCCGAGTTAGCGACTAGAGTTCGCCAAATAACCTCTCTCGCTGCCTCTTCATCCCCGTAAGGAGTACTCTTTCCCATTCTTATGTCCTGTTCAGAAGGAATAGAGGAACTCCACTCTGGAGGAATAATATCAACAAAGAAACCCCTCGTGACAATTTTCTTCCCGTTAAATCTCACCCTAGGCTCCATTTCCCCACAAGCACGAAAGGTTTTCACAACTGCCATGGGATTAGGATGTACAGTCTCAAACCTCTCCCACTTTGGAATCCAAGAATTCCCACCCTCTTTCCCCTCCGAATATCTCGCCTGTTCAACCACGACGTCCAACCCCCCACTCCAACAAACAAGCGCCTTCGCGAAATCCAAGAAGACCTGCTCAACTGCCAGATCGTAGTCTGGCGTGATTAACGCAGTTAGACCAGGATCAAGAAGACTAGTAACGCCATGGACCTTATCCCTCAAATTATTCTGTTCCGAACTCCTCATAATCCCAAACAAACTGGTCAAAACTTTCGTCGTACTCCTCTCTTCCAATTCCCTCACAGACAGCTGAGGATATATCGAGGAAAGACGACCAAGACGATTCAGCGCAGTTTGGAAAGAATCAATATCCACACCTGATTCCGGCATCGCTTTATGCCAAACCTGTCCAGCACCGTTAAACACCCTTAGTATCCCTTTGTAAAAACTCTCCCATTTCATGTGTGTATCACCACAAAGGATTTTCATATTCAAACCTGAGAGAGCTAGTTCTTGGATAACCCATAATCTCGTCCAGTAGGGACGAGTGACTAATTCCTGGAGCGCTTTTATCAAGCCGTTCTCTAGTTAATTTTCTCGAGCGTAAGTGACGAACTCGCATTTCGTGTTTTCTGCCGCAGAGCCTATTAGACACGACGAATAGGTAGAAGAAGCGAGGTTAATGAATTCCATTGTTTAGATGGTACCAGGTGTAGAGGGACCGAGCCAGACGATTGTGGTAAGGGCTTTGGAGTATATGTCTTTCATTGATTTGATATAGACGCTTTTTTCCGCGATGTCTCTTTAGTTGAGACATATTGCGTCTATCCATAATCCCGTTGTTTTCTGGTCGATTCCGCTAAGATGAGAAGACTGGAAAGAGCGCAAAAACCCTTCGAGGTTTTGGGTTACTTGAAGTGGGTGGCCGTTAACGAGGATTGTGCGGGGGTGGTCATGGGAGCCCCAGGTGTAGGATAGGGTGAGGAATTCTCCCCATTTCCAACGCCCTTTATCAGTTGCCTCTGGCGAGGAATTATCTCATCGCTCTCCATTATAATCAAGAATTCGACCAGTCGAGGGATTTTCAGTACCATTTGCCAAGTCATCTAAAGACACCGACCTCATCTCTAATCTGATTACCCCAGGCGAACTATCTGACGATTGTAAATTCCTATTGGCCTGATTTTCTGATCCAGTAGGATCCTCATTGTCGACGAAGTAAAGTAATCTAATCTCGTTCTTAGCAATATCTAGTGGTTGATATAATGACATTACAACAGATAAAGAAAATCAACATTTGTAAAATAGAATTTCAGAGCATTGTAAGGTATATGAAGATAATTAGCAAGGCTATGGAGCAGGGGTAACTTGACGCTGACAATATTCGGTCAGGCTTTCAGCGAGTCTCCCCGTGCTTAGCACACCGACGAACTACAATTGTCAACTATGCGAGAAGAAGAGGCCGCCTTCAAATACCCGTATAATAACCGCGAAGAATGAATGGAATAGAATAGGCATAGGAAAAAGAACACAAGAAAGTGCAAGGAAAGGCGGGGTGAGGCAGCCAGGAAGATGTCCCATAATCATCACCCAGGCCCAAAATGCCATACCACAGGTCCCCATCTGATTTCAAGATAATGAATGGTAAGAAAGATAGGACAAAACAACATAACAAAATCCAAATTTAACAATCGGCGTCCGCTCCTACTAAGGATAGCAATAGGAGCGACAACTCGACGACCAAATTTACCAATAAAGGGCAATCATACAATCCCGTCGACGGAGAAGGTCGATCCTTCCCTAACTGGAATGTCCCCACATCGCGCCACGAGTCGCTCCTTCCCGCTCTTGCCACGACGAGAGCGAGAAGAGAAGGCACCACTCTTGACAACCCGTGCTTGAATATGTAGAGTAGAGCAGCAGGGTGCTTCCGATTTCCTTTTCAGCCAACTCTACCCAATGCAAGGTACTCTTACTCCAGCAAAGACAAATATCAAGTAACATGCCATTCCCACTTAAACAATGCGAAGTTTCAATTTATGCAATGAGGGTTGGACCAGCTGGAACTACCAGCACCTTTGCTCCCAAACTCGCAGCGGTTAGAGATCAGGAAGAAAGGAAACTCGAGTTTTCTGGATTTTACGAGAGGTCAAGGAATGTAAGAGCCAAGTTGGCAGAGTGCGTGGGGAATTATGATTTCCCCGGGAGGTAATTTTCAGTCGATCAGCCGACTGTCTGTAATTGTACAATATAAGTACAATTTTTTTCTTTTGTACATCTGCCTCTATCCAGATTCCTTTACGCCGCAACGTTCATAGCTTCTTGTTCTTCTGGTACATATCTCCTTGGAATCAACCCCTCAGCCATCTCAATAGCTCCATCCATATTATTTTTGTTGAACAAGAACAGTCCCTGTATCGCAGCCGTACTGGTATGCATTTTCGTCTTGGTATCCTGACCTTCCGCTGCAACGAGCTCGAGTTGTTCGAGTCTCCGCAGGAAACGCTCCAGACCTTTGCCGTCGGTATCAATGTCTCCATAGAACCTATTCCACATCTCCGAAGCCTGGTATCTTGTAGCTTCCCCAATTCTTATCGTCAGATCCACTCGACCGGGACGTATCAAAGCCTCGTCTAATCGATCGATGTGATTTGTCGTTAGGAAAGCAATTCTTTCTTCTCCTGCCGCAACACCGTCTAAAGCATTCAGCAGACCCGAAAATGTGACCGTCGATCCATTATAGCCATCTGAATCCATCTTTCTTCGATTCACAAATGCCGAATCTGCATCTTCGAGCAGGAGGATCGTTCGCGGAGGTAATTTCGTCAACATCAACGCCAACTTGTCGTCCGTAATTCCTCGTTGACTGAGATCGATAATCGATACCCCGAAATCTAGTTCTCCAGCCAGCGCTTGAATGAAAGAACTCTTTCCACTACCAGGCGGTCCAAAGAGAAGATACCCTCTTCGATATGGAATTCCGCGATCAACATACCAGTCTTGACTGGCAAGGAAATCCTTCACATCTGCCACCACTCGATCCTTGATTCCACGGTCCAGTATAACGGACTCGATGGGTCGCTTCTTGCGCGGTTCGCCAAAGGGCTTCCATTCCGTATGTTCAACGGTATACATTGTTGTCTTCCCTTCTCGAGCTTGTACTGCCAATTGATGCGCCTCTCGGAATATATCCTCAAATACATGTCTATATGCGTAAAGAGTTGTAAAAGTGACCGTCTCATGGGGTTCCCCCGTCTGCATATTTGCTGTATTATGTTTCTCTCGATTTACCGCGATATAGGCATCTTCGACTCGTATAATATGTTTGCCATAGCCGGGCTGTAGGAGGAATTGCGCATGCATAGGTTTATTGTGAATCGATCGCGAAGCCGTGTTCATGGACAGATGGTGCATTCGAGTGAGCTTCGATTGAATGAAGCCACCCGTCGGACGGGGCTGTGAGAGGTATGCAAGAATCCATGGGAAGGAAGGGTCTTGTTTGCTGATTTCAACATCGATGAGGAGTCGCTGTTTGAGCAGAGATGCCCCTCTGATCACCGTACGACGTGCGACGGCGGCGGCAGCTCCCAGACCAGCGAGGCCAATGCCGCCGGCGAAGAGAGGATTGTTGAAGAGGGCATCGAGGGGGAGGATTGAGGATGCAACGGACGTTGAGGGCGGTGGGGTTGTCATGGAGAGCTTTAGGGGGAGAAATGAAATTCCAGGGAGCTTCAAAAAGGATTCCGAGATTCTCGCCGAGATCCGCCGATCCGATTCCGATTCCACATTGAATCACGAGAGAGATTATTTAAAAAACGTCAAGCTTAGGTTTGTATTGAAATTGTCCAGTTTGCCATATCAGTTTCTAAGACTATTCAACATGGTACTCTTAAAAGATGAAAACGATTTCGGCACGTGATGGGATCCAAACTGCCGTGCGATCTCGGAGACTACCAGGAGGAGACAGCATCCATCCAGAACCCCCCCAGATACAAGTATTTTACATGAACACCACAACCACTGATCCCTCCCTGCCCATCGAATACGGTATCTTGTACTACTAAAAAACAGTTGTACCTCCATATTTTACACCCGAGCTTTTATTGAAAGAGTCGCAAAAGACCAGTTAAAGGCTCATGATCATCATCAATCTCACAAGACAACCTCACCCTACAAATACCTCATCCGCCGTTTAGAATGGTGTCTGGTGTTTGGCTCTCTTGCGAAGATGGAAGCCATTGGAAGGAGTAGCCATCGCGAAATCAGCATCTGGGTGTAATTGCTTGCGCTTCTCGAGAGTTTGCTTGGCATTGACCAGCAAAGGATGGATAGGACGCCGTGGGTGTTTTGCTGGAGGCGGTGGACTTGTCATTATTACACCTTGCATAGTATTTGGTGATTCCTTCTCCATCTCAAATGTGTTGCTGTATCCAGTGGTCTTGTCTGTGGTTTCGATGGAAGTGATGGGTTCGTTAGAGGCGAGGGGTGCCATTCGACTCTTGCCTCGAGGGGTAGCGTCGTATAATGTATATAGAGGCTTATTTCGAGAACGCAGGGCTCTTGGTTGTCCGCCAGAACCAGGAAGATGTTGGCCAGTCTTTTTGGGTGTGTCCTTCTTTGGTGTGAGTTGCGCAGTGATATTGCTTATACCCTGAACTCGTCTGAGCTGGTATTTGCTTGTGCGATCATGTTCAAATTTGACTTCGGGAATTGGTGAGAGTTGCTGTTTGAGGTTGCTGATCCAGTCCTTGCTCGTCTCGTCGTCTTCAGTTTTGATTACCTTCGGTGGTGTTGCTGGGTTGTTACTGAAATGCGAGTCGGTTGGAACGAAGAGGGGTGGTGAGGGACTCGTAACTCTCGTGTTGGGAGGGGCCATCAACGCTGCAACGTCTCGCGCGGGCTGGTTGGAGCTACGGAAGGTTGACGATGCTGGCAGCAGAACGTCGTGCGCAGGCAGGGTCCGGCCAACGAAGATGAGTGGTTGCTGTAGAGCTCGTGGAGCCTCAGGTGGAGGGGTGTCTTCAAGCCCAGAACACGCAGCATCTAGAACGGCTTTCGCTTCGGCCTCGTTGTGTCGCCATTCCTCATACAACTCTTGCAACTCGGGGACCTCATATGGAAATTGCTCGACCCCTTCACTCTTGTCAGCGATGGTTTGTCCGATGAGGAGTTGGCAATGGCACTCACACAAATAACGCCATTGCATGGCCTCAACCGTATGGAGAATGGTGATCGAGTTTGGGAAGCCCATTCGCCTGACTTCTTGGATACATAGGTGGTAAAGAGCCTTAAAGCCTTGCTTAGTGCGTTCGCAAGGAGCCTCGGCCATGGATGATCCTTCTTGCAAGAACTTGTCGAGCATCTCTCGAAGACGCGATTTGTACAAGTATGCCATGGTGGTGACTTCTTCTTGTGGACTTTGAGAAGACGGCAACGTGACAAAAGGGAAGGAGGCGCAAAGTATTGGAGGGAAGTTGACGGCTTGATTGGAGTAAGAGCACAACGCGACCAAGAGGTGGATAGACAAATTGCGGGAGACGAGTTCATTACCCCTACTCGGCTCTGTCGCGACCAAGAAGGTACGGAAAGTGTGTTGGAGTCGAATTGTCCAACGGCTCTCAAAAGAAAGGACTAAGAAAGTGTCGAAGACGAATCGGCCCTCTAGCTTGTCTTGCGCAAAAAACCAACGCGTCCGCGAAGAACTGTAGGAGCGGTGCGGTTGTAGCTCGACCGACCCGATATAAACAACCACTTCAAGCGCCGAACCACTCGGCAGGTTTTCGCATACCCCCTCCCCACTTGCGCCACAGGCCTCTACAAACCCATCTTATTCACAAATAACACAATTTGTGGTATCAATTCTTGTACGCAACCTTGCCTTAATAAAAACAGGCGTGGTTGGGCGGTTACAAGCGCATGTCGCACCAGCAGCGTGAAGCTTGGGCATATCCTTCAAAAATCCTTGAGTGAAATAAGGGTTTTCTATGGGCTCTCCCTTTGGGAGTCTTGAGTTTTGCTGTTTTTTTGGTTTGTTTTGGAGTCTTTGTTTTGGGGAGCTCGCTTGTTTTTGGAGGCTGGTGTTGATGGTCGATTTTGGCGAGGTAAAAGCGGCCACCAATATCAAGTCGTTTGCGTGTAGGCGGGGAGGATTTGAATTGCGGCCCATGCTTCTCATCTTTGAGCGCTGCTTTTAGCTCTCGTACGTTTGCGCCGCATTCTATCATATTGTGTGAATTATTCTTGGATGGACGTGCGCTAGTTATCAAGTCCTTCGTGTTGGCTTACCAAGCGGGAAGGAATGTTTGCGGTGCAAGCTTTTCATATTCAGGCGGTGCTTTCAATTTGTGTTGTTTGAGTAGTTTCGCTGACCTGTCTCAATCTGTCGGTGTCGCCAGATGGTCGTCCAAGACAGTCCAAGACGACACGCGATATCAGTGAAAAATTATCAGTTTCTGTTTTCAATGGTGAGATGGAAGCAGCAACCAATATCATGGTGTTCTTGGTTCCTGGTTGCCAATTGTGAAGGGGTTACTTTCGGCCCCAGCTCTCTTCGAGCACTGGTTTTAGTTGTTGTGTTTGCATCTCACCATCTCTGAGGAACTTTAAAACAGCCTCTGAGAGCAAGTGGATCGCGTGTCTAGCTTAAAACCAGAATGGACTTGCTAATTTGTCTACTCTTTTCGTTATTAGGTAACTAACTGCCTTTGCTTGTGGTTCTGTTGGCGCTGTCCTCGCCAGTGTGGGATGAGGAATTATTTTGGGATTAATTGGACCGCTTTCTTCTCCCTCAAAATTGCTATTCAGAGGATCAGGGCATTACTGGGGTGACTGATACTTATTTATTAAAACATTCTCCCTCTTATCAACAATTCTCCTGCATAAAGCGTCAATTCCTCAACTTTTTATGATTTTTTTTCGCCTACCTTCTCAGCCAGACTTCATCAACTTTTTTATCTCCGCGCACGATAAGGAGAAATTTCTTTTGACTCATAGGAGTGTCAGTTTTTGCTCATTATATAATTCATCTTACATACCTATTTGGGTGCTCGAGGGATAACAGGTGTCGTTCATAAATCTAGGCTCCAGGGTCACGTGTATGGGCTTCTAAGGAATTTGTCTCGCTTTCTTCATCTCTGCTTGAAGGGATAGAAGTTTTCACACTTTTAGGACTGTTAAATTCTCATTCCGTCAAGATGATTTGAAATTGATCTTACATACCTGCCTGTGGGTTCGTTGGGAGATGGATTGCGTTCATCAGCAAGGGTGCTTACGAAGGCGACGGGTCTTCTGGATCTTGTAGGCATGCCAGAAGTTTGTATTTCTAATTTCATTGCATAGTTTACTGTACGTATCTATCTGCCGGGATTTTTTGTCTATGAGCACGATGCTCTGAGGACTTCATCTCACTATAGTAAGTTCGGAATACCCCAACCGAGATCTCGTCTAAGATTCCGATATCCAACACCTTGACGTTTCTTTCCACTTTATATACGCTGCAGTAGTTCACCAAGTATGGTGTTGGAAGTGGCTTAGTTAACATACATTGACTCGATTTAATTTGTCGACAATCAAACGAAGCTTATTACATCTACACTTCTTGGCGAGAGCGGCAAGTCCGCCAATGTCACGAAGAACATCGGTGCACATCTGATAATTGCAGTTGCTCAGCTATTAAGTCGTCTCGAGATAATCAACCGAGATGAGCACCAAAAGACAAGAAACTCTATTCTTGCTCGCCTTGAAGAAATGCAGATGGACGACCGAGAGTTGGCGGACCAATCTCAAATTCTACACGCAACAAAAAGACAAGATTCAAAGCTGCGAAGCTTGGTCAACAAAGTAATGTTAGATTCGCCAGCATTCCATACAATGAACAATCGATATGAAGATACTGTTCAAGCTTTTCCAAAAACCTTCGAATGGAGCTTCCAAAGGCCCCCTTCCCGAGAGCATCCTTGGAGCGACTTTGTGGGCTGGCTTAGAACCGAAAAGGGAGTTCATTGGGTCAATGGAAAGGCCAGATCTGGGAATACAACCTTAATGAAACATATCCTCGACGAATCACGAGTTCATCAATTATTAGCCAATTTGACAAGAGATAGTCGTTTTTGTATTGCCACATTTTTCTTTTAGAGCAGTGGTTCGCGAGAGCAACCATCACAGGCCGGCATGCTTCGACAATATTCACATTATTAACCTGGCATCGATACATCAAAAATGTAATGATACAGAGACTATCGCCCACGCACGGACCGTCGCTAAGCAAGTGAAGGGTTACATATATTCACAATGTTTCCTCCCGGCCTCCCAGGGGCCCAGAACTCAAGCTATATTCCTATCAAAGAAATAAGTCAAACGAGAAATTCAAACTAGTAGGCTGAAAGATGGGATGTTGTGGAATGTTGAGGTGTTGTTGGATGTTGATTGCTGTTAGTATGTTGGTATGTTGGAGAAGTTTCAAAGAAATGTACGGCAAGTTCTTTGATAACAGCTGGGCTTCCCAACAAGCAATATTACTTGAAAGAAGTACTGATAATACTTAGAAGCATTTGATAAGGTTGAGCAGAAGTTCAACACAAAAGTTCCATTATTCTGAACAACTCCAGTTCGCTAGCGTCTTTGGTTTCTTTGTTGAAAAAAAAACCTAGTTTTTTCTTGGTCCATATCTCTATCTAGAAATCTCAGGCAGAAATTCAACTCGTTGTCTTCTAGCACCCACCGGAAATTATTTCTAGTTAGTATTGCCAGCCTTTGTTTAAAGGAGAATATAAAACACCCTTCTTCAAAATCCACTCGGTGAGAAAACTTTCTGTGGACAAGAATCTCTCGAATCGTATAGTACAGAAATCAGCTTTTCAACACATACACTTCAAAGAATTAATCCTGAAAATTATATTCCAAGGCAACAACATGAATCCCCTAAGTCCCGCACCAAGCAATGAGAGTTCGGAAGAAGGCTCCATTTTAAAAATTCTGCCGATTGAGAGGAATGAAAGGTGTTTCATCGATTGCGAAACACAAAAGTACGCAATTGTAGTTTGTTACGGCAGTGGTTCAGAGACGGAAGCGGACAACACGGACAAGAAAACCCAACAAGCGAGCGGGAATAAAGGCAAGAAACTACCCGAGAAATCAAAAGAACCACAAGAACAGAAAGTTTGGTACATTACTTTCAATAGTTCAGTCTTGCGGCAAGCAATCCTTTCTACGCTCGGTGGGTTCCAACTCGGTGGTGATCAAGATGAAGTGCATCAGGTCCTAAAGCACCTGATGTTCAGATATCCTTTCAAACCACTTGTGTATTATTGGGAGAGGATAAACATGGCTGAGTTTGAATTGACCAACAAAGAAGGGGCGAAGGAAAATTTCGACCTACTACGGAAAACAGAGATATACCAAATCCACAAGCGGAGCAAGGAGTTGATCAACCGAAAGGTGATGAATTTTGATCTTCTATGGTCGATTTTTAAACCTGGAACTCTTCTAATAAGACCGACCGAGAATATAATGGACAGAAATGGCAATGTCCTCTGGAAAAACAAGGATAGAATCTTTCAGGCGCGGGGCACAGATACCTTTTTAAATGAAGAAGTTCCAAACACTGTTATTGAAGCCGATTACCTAGTTTGGAACAATCTGGATGACCAAAAAGGTTTCATTCCGGTAATTAAAGAGGTTTCTATCGATTACTACGAGGGCGAGAAGCCAATAACAGAGCTCGAGATCTACCCCTTAAAATACCACCCAAAAATCAAGGAGGTTCTTAAAAAGATCATTGCGAGAGCGGGAAAATGGGAAGCAAGACTTGGAAGAACCCTGCCGGACCAATATCAGACTTCAGGGTTAAGCTTAAGAAACAACATGTTGCCCATTAACAAAGACTTGGAACCTAGATTATTTACCTCCATGGAGACGGAAGGCGTATTGGACGTTTGGCAGTTGCCCCTGTTTGATACTTTAGAGGAGGATGTCACGCAAGAGAGTACCGCTGACTACTAGGTTAAGCGAATCTTAGAATTGGAGAGCAAACTCAACGATAAACAAGACCCTCATGTTAGAAAAGGACGGCGATGAGGTAAAGTGACAAGGAACCTAGATATGAGACTTCGTATAAGAAAGTGTAGCTTCTGAAATAGACAAGACATATTCCAAATATACATGCCGCGGTTAAAAAACAATAAATTTTGCATGACACAAAAAGAAGGGGATGCGAGCATAACATCATATGCACGATGAGGGAATAGTCGACTTTTGTGGTTACTGAGGGAATCGAGAGTAGTGTAGGTACCATCGCGCGACGTACCCCCAAATATTCCTCCAATAGTCACAAAACAAGCCATATTGCTTTCAAAGAAACAAAAAGAGCGGTCCACATGCCCATAAGTAAGTTGTGGAATACCAAGATGTGGTGTTGATTGGAGTCGGTGTTGGCGAGGGGCGCTGTGGATACCAACCATATCCAAGCTCCTCAAATAGCACCATTAGAGAGAAAATCCAAAACTATTGGGCACTTTCTGGGTGAAAGGGTTCTGTTATAAATTGGATCTATCAATCTCTAAATTCTGATTGCTCAAGATGCACTCCTTGTTCAAAATATGCCAAAACATCTCGATGGGTATCTTGATCCAATGTAATAATCCAACCTAGCAACCAACCACCAACACTTGCCATAGATTCAGTGATGCTATGAGAGCTCATTCTGTTGGTGGTCATCCTTCTTTGTCTAACCTTGAATATAAACTCTATAACAACCCTTTTTCTGCAAGAACATTCAAAATTTCAAAATTACACCCTACCACGATTCTAATTTCTCAAACAACAAGAGGACTCCCTCAAACACTGCATCTATATATTTTCAATATAACGCCATGTCAAGTGAGGATGAGAAGTCAAATTCAAACAATGGATGGGCCCTTCCAGTGACGACGAGCAGCAAAAAGACACATATCCAGATAAAGAAGAGGATGTTCAATCTGAACGCAACTTTAGTGAAGATAACCTTAACGATGAACCATGTGACGACTCTATTGAACATGAGCGCTCCTACATCCAATGAGATGTTGAGAGAAAGAACAATTTCACAAATTCTTCGGCTTAAAGAAAATGAAGGAGTTTCTCTATGGTGGGATCGCAAAGCATACGCAATTACAGTTTACTACAGAAGAAAGTCCGGAGTGGGACAACAAGAAATTGGAAAGGGAAAAAGGAAGTCAGAGGAAAACCCACGAGTGGCAGAAGAACGAGAGGAGCGAAGGATATATATCAAAAGCCCGTTTCTATTCAAAGCGATTGAAGTAGCCCATGACGCCTATCCGGGTGTGAATCGAAAGTGTCATGTGTTTACACGGTCTCTCAAGCAACTTCTACATCGGTGGAGTCTGATAGAGACATATCTTGAGGATGAAATGAGCCGAGAGCATATGGCGTTACTGCGGGAGACTGATATGTTCCGAATTATAAAGCGCAGAGATGAAATAATTGCGCGAGGGAAAATGACATTTGATATTCTCTGGACGCTTTTTGATCCGGGAACTCTATTCTGCCAAAAGAACAGCAAGGCGTTGAAACTAGAGGAGAACGATGATCTAGGGTTGATTGTGCGTATTGACAAGCAAATAAGAACTGAGAGTTGTGCAATTTCTATAAAACAGACCTGTTTGCAACGAGAATTTGAAAAAGATGCGGCATGTTTAGGTACTACCTAAGAGTTAATAATGTATTCTTAATTGCACGCGGCAACGTGCTATTTCTCATACAAAGTCAGAGGTACGGGAGCAGGTTCCTTGACTTTGAACATTTCTTACTATTTCCCTTCGCCTTTCTCCTCATCTTCCTTATCCTCCTTCTCATCTCCTTTCTCTTCTTCTTTCTCCCCAAATTCATCAGGATCAGGTTACTCTAGCAGAATACGGAGCATCTGCGCCAGAAAACGCAACCGAACTGTTGGCAGTGACGAAAGTTTTTCTTCTTCAGTCGTAGACTCGTCACACCAATATATCCACCAAAGTTCGCTTAAACACTCGTATAAACGATCTGCACAGTACATAGTCTTGTAAGACTAGCAAGGCCATGCTGAGCCTTCACAGAAGATCGTCTCATACAAACCGTCGAAGATTTCATCCCTATCATCCCAAGACTCTGGCTTCCACTGTGTCCAATCCATAATCATCTCGCGATAACAATATCTCGATATACCTCTCTTCCTTACAATCAGCTATAACATCCATACTCCACCTCTTCACATTCTCTATCCGTTCCTTTCCCATACGCTGTATCCAAGTCGACATATCATTGGGGGTAAAACGCATGAAAGGCAAAATGGACATTGTCCAGATTGATAGCATCAAGAATTGGGGCAGTCTCCTCCCAAATTAAACGACACACTCTCGCTAGTGCCCAGGGCGTATGATGTGGAAGAGGCGTCTCCTCTGGCTCGAGGTCCTCCGACGGCTTTTGTTTTGTTAGGTATGGACCATCATAGCCTCTGCTGGGATAATTGCCAATAAGAAGTACCTCGATTGCTGTGATTTCGGTTTTGTTGTATCCGACTTCGAAGGTGGTAGGCGCTATGATGTACTCATATATCATATGGCGGAGCTCTGAGGGGATACCTAAGAAAGATGCTTGGGGCAAGGCTTGCGTTGTCATGACTTCAATGATGAAAAGAGAAAGAAAATAAATTGAAGGGTCCGGTTAAATAAATAGACGAAAGTGTGGAAGAAAGTGCACGTAAAAAGCAAGGGTACATTTATGTGGTCAGGTACGGAGGAACTACCAGCCGTATTCGCTCGCCACCAATCAAAACCTTTTATTTCAGTATGGCGCCTTCCTACCCGCTCTGGCTAACAATGACTCGAGTTTAAAATAGCACTGTGTTTACTGCTCTGGAGTCCGATTGTAACATAGGAAAAGTTGGAGGAGAATTAAAAGGATAGGCAGACAATGCTGGAGGGATTCCACTGATCTAGAAGAAATATGAAGCAATGGCTGGATCGGGGTTCGTTATAATGGAAATCTCCATACTTTAAAAATTCCAGGCTCTTGCAAGGGACTCGGCAAAAGAATGTAATTTGGCAATAGTAAATCGAACAAAAAAGACATAGCTGTGCGGAGAAGAAATAAAGGTGAAACAATTAAACAAAAACTTGTTCTTAAGGATGTTGGGGATATCACTAGTGATGATCGATATATTACGGTCCGAATAGCAAAACAACAACTCGTCAGGAATTTGCTTCTTGGTAAATGCCAACAACAATAGAAAATAATGAAAGCATAAAAGATGAGAGTATCTACGCCCACTATCAGTACCTCTCCATCCCAAAGCAAAGATGCATTTCTCAACTACCTTGCTTACACTTTATACTTGTGTCGCTGCTGTGTCAGCAAACTTCCCTGGAGGATTCAACCATGGAGGCCAGGGCGCATATGCCCCTGGGAGGTTTGGAGGAGGAGGAATGGGTGGTTTCCCTGGAGGCGGATATCCTGTAAGTATTAGGACATTATTTTCCCACTTCCTTTCTCTTGAATTACACCCAAACCCCAGAATTTCTCATGTCCCGAATCCCAAGACATTTCTTGAGAGGCAAGTACTGACTCCCCCATTTCTAGGGTAGCCGACCATATCCACCACCACCACCAGGTTACCCATATCCACCTGGCTACCAATGTCCTCCCCTTCCACCTCCCCCTCCTCCGCCACAAAGCACAGGAGGCAATCAACAGCCTCCTCCTCAAACAACACCTGGGACCCCACCTCCAACGCAGACTCCAACATCCCCACTCTGTCCATCAGGACCAGTGGGAGGATTACTTTACGCCATCCCACTCTACTGCGCAACCAATGTTGCAGGAGTGGTAGGACTCAACTGCAACACACATATGATATCTCTTATTTCCTACGCAAGATTTATGCTAACCAGTTCTCAGCGTCCGGACAAGGAACCTCGCCAACAGACTTCAGAGCAGTGTGTGCGGCTGGAGGAACCACGGCGAATTGTTGTTCTATACCTGCTATAGGTTCCCATGTACTTCATTTCGGTAAATGTGCGTTGCTAATTGCAAATAGCTTGGGCAAGGTCTTCTTTGCATAGATCCCCTCCCTTGATTTGTTGGTGGGGTAAAGGGACTCGATGGAGTCGGAGAGGATGGTGGTAATGGAGTATTCTTTTGAAGCTATATATTTTAGAAGCAGCTCTTGGATGAAAAGTTTTGATTTACGTACCGTATTTTACCTCTTTTTTTGCTTTTTCTAGGAAGTGAGATCTTTGGAGCAGCGCAGAGAGTATTGATTAATGAAGACGGCAAATTATGCAGGACTGACTAACAACCCTTCGTAGACATTACCCATGAGAAAGGGTGTTAATACTTTTCTTGTAGTTGTAGACAAAACCGTCCAGAAATCTGGCGAGGGGGAAAAGAGGGGAAAGGGTTGAGGCACGTGATCATCAAGGCCTTGGTCGGCTTCATTGTGGTCAACCACAGATTCAAGGAGTAGCCTCGTTCCTGCTCTGTCTCTTGCCGCTCAAGTTTGCTTGCGCTTTGCTGCTCATCCATTTACGGCCCGTTTGCTTGCTTGTTTAGAAGTATTTGCTTGAGTTTTTGCCTGCCGCGTATTCCGGACATAGAGATCCATTTGCATATCGTCTGTTCACATTCTCCACGAGGTCATTTACGACGCGAACCACTGGTGGCTTATGCGCTTTGGAATCAGACGCCTCGTGGACTTGCGACGGAGCGCTCCTTCCATTTTGCGGATGAGCCGTGGGCATTTGACTACATCAAGGGATCTTTCGCTGACAATCTTACCACAGACCCGACCTTCTTTCCTCCCTAAAGGACCGCCTGGTCAGCGCATATCCCACCGGTTTCCTCTCGAACTAGTCCGAATATCATCGCGTAAGGAAGGAGATTGGGTTTCCAAAACGAAAGAAAGCGACGGGAAGATACTCGAAGAGCTAGATCTCTGGAAGCCAGCTTCCTGTCAAAATCGCTGGGGACGCAAGGACGTCTACCAGTTGATGGGAGCAGCTTTGGGAAACCCATGAAATGGCACGACATAACCTTTTTTACAGAAAGACCTTCTCCCCAGGAATATTGGTTGAATCGGGTCTGGCAACGGAGAAAACGAATACGGAATTTTGACTCCAACGCAATATGCCCAGTATCAAAGCTTTGCGTGAGAGATATTCGTGGAGCCATCACCATCACGGGGTCAGCGACCCCATCACCAACCTCTTCTTCACACAGCTGTCACCGAGTATAGCTCGGTCGGTATTATTCAAGGCTGGCGGTGGGTTGAGCATTATCACAAGCCCATGAAAAAAGACCATGTATAACTCCATAAACTCTTATTCCAAACCTCGATAGGCATATCGGGATCATTGTTGCGCCCAAATGAGGGCGGCTAAAAATTGTGGCCATAGATCACTACCTTCCAATGCGGGTAGTAGTGGGCTGGGTTGGTGTTTCAAGAATCAAGGCGATATCGACTGACCAGTTATCGGCCTAGGATTAAAAATCCTACTCGCGAACAAGTTCCCTGTGTGAATTTTCTCTCGGGGAATAACTTCCTCGGCGAACAAGGATACGATGAAGTTAAAGTCGCCATAATCCACTTTTCCCAAAGGCAGAGAGAACATAATTTGAATTTTGAACTCATCAAGCAAGTGCTTAATCTCCTGCGTTGATGCTGGAAGGGTTTGTCAAAGTCAGTTACTCGGATTCACTCAAAATGAATTGCCATTTTCCGGCCCTTTGGCTTTCACCGAGTTGAGCCTCTTCAATTCTGCTTTTTACAAGGGACAAACAACTCTGGGTTCCGGGTGCGTTTCTCTGCAGCCATCTCGACCAGTCAGGATACATACTTCCGAAGCGATATCTCACACCACGTCGCAGTCCCTGGTAACTTATCAGTATGGAATCATGGCATGCTGACCACCCTCGAGGTGTTAGTGCATATTTTACTTATCTCTTTTCTTGTTGTGCTGCACCACCGAGTGGACGTCCAACAAACGGCTCTTCGCACGACATCTAACCTTACATCCCGGGTACATCAACGCTCCCCCGGTGCATAAATCCACTATTTTCGGGTCTCAACGATCTTTTGCGGCTCGGATCAAGAGTTTACCAATATCTGCCGGTGTGGCGTGACATGCGCTTAGCTTACTTTTTTCAACCACTTGTGCAACAACTGTCGCCGGCACCATCCTGTTGGTCAATGCTGTCAGTGGGAACACTTCTTGTTGTTCTAATTCGGTGGTCGTTTTGGTCAGCCAAATTCTCACCGTTAAATAGGTCATACTTTTTTCCGCCCAGCCTTGGCCATATTATTGAAAACTTTAGGCCATACGATTATGTGGCACCATCTCATGCATTTCAAATCGACAAAAGCCCCGAAGCCATCGGATTTTTTCTGGGGATCATTCAGCGATCGCTACACCCCTGATGTATCTACCCGAACTACCCCTCAACCCCACCTCATCACAATCACAATCACATTGAAGCTACATGCTATTACCAAGGTACCATTGCATAACGCCAACCACAGAAAACAAGTGAGCCTCCGCGCTATGTTTCTTGGCAACTTTTACATCTAATTATGGAACTTTTTCTTCTTCACTGGTGGATTTTGCAAAAATGGCGTTGTTGGCGAGCCTAAGTTAGGTGTTGGGAACGTCGAGCCCTACAACCTATTAGATCACTCTAATTGCGATGTGCACCATCCAGGTATAGTGACTCGATGGTTCCACATCATTACATGTCGCTCCATGTTCCATGAGTACTTTATTCTAACACATGCTTGTCCCACCAGCCCTGCAAAAAAGCATGCCAGCATGTTGGGAATCCAATTTATCTCGCTGTACCTGGCAGCTCGAAGTATCTTCCAAGAGATCTAAACTTAGTAGAGTAGCATTCATAGTACTTGAGAAGAGAAGGTGGTCTGGGCGATTCTTTGCGTCATGAATCTGCACACTAAATTAGTCTTCTCATTGGTTCCTTTTCACTCATTTACTACAATCCCTCCCAGTTCCGCGTCACTGTTGGTCTTGGTTCATCGTTTCATTCGCTGCATTCCACGTTCTCACCATATCTTCCCGGGCTTACACGGTCATCATTCTTACCCCACGTCACTGAAGCGACATAGACTTTGAGAACTACAATCTGAGCAGCCCATGTGATGGATGGGAAATTCACTTGTTTTGTAAGATTACAGGATAAAAATTGGAGCTGTCGGGGTTGTTGATGGCTCTTCATATCTGTGTTACTGGGTTTCCAACTGGGTATAAAGGTAGCACCCGTTTCCGTTCATCATGAAAATCATTCACTTTCGTGTGTTCAATCTAGATTTGTCTTCTAGCGTTTTGTTGAAAAGTTGTATTCACTCATTCCCACATCGTCATATGACTACTTACTAGCGCTGTTCTAGGGTGTTTAATACGCTCCTGTGTCGTGTCTTACAATTGAAGGCTTTGCGTGTCTACTCTTGCAACAACTTTACTCTTACTTCAAAATGAGAGTAGCATTGCAACTTTTGGCACTTGTGGGGGTCGCAAACGCAGCATGTCCTTATATGGATGGAAAGCCATCTATTAAAGCCAGAGCTGATGCTGAAGAATTCCTCGACCAATTCGCCGTCGAAGATTCCGATGCCTATCTTACGTCAGATGTTGGAGGTCCAATTCAAGATAACACCAGTCTGAAAGCTGGTGAAAGAGGATCTACTTTACTGGAAGACTTTATCTTTCGTCAAAAGATTACGCATTTTGATCACGAAAGAGTACGTCATTATGATCGACCACTTTTTGCACTTAACTTACGTTTTACAGGTTCCAGAAAGAGCTGTTCACGCAAGGGGTGCCGTATGTATATATCGAATCCTTCATGTTTACCTTGCCTGACAACATAAAGGGCGCCCATGGAACGTTCACAAGTTATGGAGATTATAGCAACATCACTGCTGCTTCATTCTTGGGAACAGCGGGAAAGACAACCCCAGTCTTCGTCCGATTTTCAACTGTTGCCGGAAGTAGAGGTAGTGCAGATACCGCGCGAGATGTCCATGGCTTTGCTACTAGGTTTTACACAGATGAAGGAAACTTCGGTACGTACAAGATTTCAATGCTGCATTTCAAAAACGCCGCTAATTCTTGACCACAGACATTGTCGGGAACAACATTCCAGTTTTCTTCATCCAAGATGCCATTTTATTTCCAGATTTGATTCATGCTGTTAAGCCGGCCCCAGATAAGGAAATCCCCCAAGGTGCTACAGCTCATGACAGCGCGTGGGACTTCTTCAGTCAGCAGCCAAGTTCTTTGCACACCTTGTTCTGGGCTATGGCCGGCAATGGCATTCCCCGAAGTTATCGCCACATGGATGGATTTGGAATTCATACTTTCAGATTTGTCACAGATGATGGTTTATCCAAATTTGTAAAGTTTCACTGGAAAACCAAGCAAGGGAAGGCTAGTCTAGTCTGGGAGGAAGCACAAGTATTGGCTGGAAAGAATGCCGATTTCCATAGAGCAGATCTCTGGGATTCAATTTCTTCCGGTCATGGTCCCGAGTGGGAGCTTGGTGTGCAGATTGTCGACGAAAAAGATGCGTTGTCTTTTGGCTTTGATCTACTTGATCCCACGAAAATTATCCCGGAGGAGTTGGTTCCTGTAACACTGCTGGGAAATATGAAGTTGGACAAGAACCCACGCAATTATTTCGCCGAGACGGAGCAAGTTATGGTAAGTTCATCTCGAAACCAAAAACCAAGACCCATGCTAATTCCTATTAGTTCCAGCCAGGTCATATAGTCCGTGGAATTGACTTCAGTGAGGATCCACTGCTCCAAGGACGTATCTTTTCGTACTTGGATACCCAATTGAATCGTAATAGTGGGCCAAACTTTGAGCAACTCCCTATCAACCGCCCCCATGTCCCTATTCATAATAACAACAGAGATGGAGCAGGCCAGAACTTCATCCATCTAAACACAGCCGCATACTCCCCTAACACCCTCAACAATGGAAGCCCAAAACAAGCCAATCAAACCGTCGGCAATGGCTTCTTCACAGCACCCGGTCGCACAACAGGTGGAAATCTCGTTCGTGCAACCTCCTCGACATTCGCCGACGTCTGGTCGCAAGCACGCATGTTCTACAATTCCCTTATCCCAGTAGAACAACAATTTCTCATCAACGCCATGCGATTCGAGACCTCGCAACTCCAGTCCTCAATTGTGAAATCCAACGTTCTCATCCAACTCAATCGCGTCAGCAACGATATCGCAAAGCGTGTAGCAGAAGCCCTTGGTCTCGATGCTCCAGCACCAGACCCTACGTTTTACAACAATAACTCCACTGCATTCGTCACTATCTTCAACAACACACTCCCTACAATCGCAACCCTCAAAGTTGCAGTCCTTACCACAGTCTCGAACTCAGATTCTCTCGCACAAGCAACGTCTCTGATCCAAGCTTTCGCACCAGCAGGCGTAAATGTAGCTATCATCGGAGAAAAACTCGTCGCTGGCATCAACGCAACATACTCCGCCTCCGACGCCTCTGTCTTTGACGGCATCATCGTTACGTCCGGCGCAGAAGGTCTATTCAACGGCAATGGAACAGCATCTACATTATTTCCAGCCGGACGACCGGGACAAATTTTGAGTGATGGATATAGATGGGGAAAACCAGTCGGTGCGCTTGGTACGGCGGGAAGTGCATTGAAAACTGTCGGTGCCACGAGTACTAAGGGTGTTTTTACTGGAAGTGAGGTTGCGCGGTTTGTCACGGATTTCCAGGAAGGACTGAAGGTTTTTAAGTTTGTGGATCGGTTTGCTGTTGATGCATAGAGGGTGGGATTAGTTTGGTTGTTGATATCCTTGGGTTTGGAGTGAGAAAGGGGGGTAGGTGGGTTATTTTCGTGCACATACTTTTTGGGGGGTTAGTGTTGTTTAATTGACTTTTGCTTCTTCAATCTTGGTGTCTCTGGATGTGAGGTTTTACTGCAAGTGGAATATTTGATTTATATGCGTGCAACACATCTACCGAAGCCCTTCTCCTTGTAGAAGTTGAGTCGCAAGGGAAGAGCGGGGAAGTGGGCAGGTTTGAAGTTCATTATGAACATGGTGCTACTTGTAAGTTTCGGAATTGTTAGTTTTCATTTATGAGTAACTTTACAACTAACTTTCTTAGTAAAGTTTTGCATATACGATTAAGTCCGGTGATCGACATGGTTCAGACGAACCTTCATCCAAACTCAACCATACCGGTAACCACGTGCGGTTGCGAAATTACGAGCAACTTTCTTGGATATACGACAGAATTCATGATCGGCATGGTTCAGATAAACTTAATCGGGACTTCATCTAAATTCTGCGATTGCTCTGCTTAGCGTTTCATGGACAACACTGTGTTTTCATTTAATGGTCAAGCAATTCCTAGAAAAGTGTTGTGCTGGATTCATAACATCACATGACTTTTTCCATTATTTATTTCCATAATGATCTACTGTTTGATTTACCACTTCATCGGCTGTTTTATTTGCTATATTGATCAGCTGGTATGATCACTTGTTTTGTGTCACTTGTTTTGTATCACTTGTGTTGTGTTAGATCCATTATATCATCATTATATCATCATTATATCATTTATTCATTATGATGTCACTTATGTAATCATCATTCACTCCTTATATATAGACCTTAGATAACTGCATACACAAATCAATCAATTCTCCGTGACCTACAGTACTGAGGACCTTCCCAACTCAACAAAAAGTCAGCACTATATTATCATACGATTCCCGTCCTTCATAGAAGGATTTTGCTTGTATGGAGTCTTATTGTATACCTCACGACTTGACTGTCGCGTTCTTCGGACTTTTGATGTGTTCTCCGTGTTCGGTGAGGAGAAGCGGTCTGGAACTTTGAGACAACACATAATCTGAAAGAATTAAATACTTGCCTTACTATGTAGATTTCCTTCTAAGTACTTAATTTTTTTTTAGAATAGTACCTCTAGTAACTTAAGTTTTTTAAACGAGAAAAGAGGTCGTAAACAACGAGATAATTTAGAATCTAGTAAGATTGAGGCTAATAGAATATACGAAGCCAGTGTATGCAAGCTATTCATAAACTATATCTGTAAAATGTCAGATCTTGCGACCCTTAAAAACCCAGAACATTTTAGCAGGTCCCTAGCAAATTTAATATAAAGCCATCCCGCCCCCAAACTATCCAGCCATAGGCTAAAGGCCATATATAGTATAAATCCTTCCTTTTATCTTGTCAGCAATAGCACCTTCTTCACTATATCGTATTCCTTTTTCGTATCAACGGCGGCAAAGTGTTGTCGACGTTGTCCCCTTCAGCAGGTGGGAATACCTTGTCCTAAATCAACTCTAGCGAAAACGATGGACTCCCGGGGATTATTGCTTTCCACAAATAAATTCCGCGCAACCAGCGATTTCACTTTGGGGAGACAGTAGAAAACATATCTCCCAGAGTTCCGGACATTGCATGGTAGTCAAGGTTGTTGACGGACCACTCGATTATCGTAGCATCTGGCGTAATCCCAATTTCGGCAAGATGTTGGACCATTTCATCTATAGTATCGCCTGTAGTAACCTGAGGTGGTTTCCATTGGCGTTATTGATATCGTAGATACGTTTGACAAATTACTTGTAGAGGGTTTGGACCCCTTCTACTACCTCATTGTTCGTTTTTCCGTGGGCAATATTGGCGAAGCATAGTTGCCGGCAGTCTGCTGAATAAATGGCGATTTGCCATAGATCATTATATCTTGGACTGTATTCTGTGACTATGAAGAACACAGGCGGAACTTGTAGGCCAGGGTTGCGATAGTAACTTTGAAGAGACAACCATCGTCGGTCAAGCTTCACGTCGACTTTTCTCAAGAAAGCTTCCATCTCTTCAGCGTTCGACACATTCGATCCGGATTTTCCAAAGTTTAATCTTTTTGCATTCAACTGGCGAGCGTCCCAATCTGGGAGTTTGCCCCAAAAAAATCTCTTATTGACGCTACTCCTACAATTGTAGAGCTGTTGTTCCTGAGATTGTTGTGGGGTGACACGGCGCTAGTGGAGAAACTTGTAGATCGCCTCGAGTACCTCGGTGCTCTCTTTCCCCTTTAGACGTCCTCCGGTGGACATTAAAAGTAGCAGTAAGTTTCAACTTAAATTACTCGATACTTTAGGACAATTGAGCTTCATTGTTCCAAACACCTAGAAGAATATTTTAAACTGTTCGAAGTGTTTAGAGCAATTGCTCTGAATTACCCTAAAAAGCTGGGACAACGAGGGCTTGGGCAGGAAGGTGCGAACCTGATATATTTACTGCCACTTTTAATGTCCATCGCGAGACGTCTTACATACCACATATTGATCTTATTGATTCTACTTGAGCCTCGACTAGGGCAATATTGAACCAATACGATTATTGTGATACCGACAGAATTCACAGCTCAAACCTCTTCCTCGGAGGTTTCTGCAACCCTTCCTCACATATAGGAGTTGGCCCTCACTATTTATCTTACTGCATTCCCTCCGCCTGAACAACGCCCGATACATCCGTTCACAATCAAAGCAAACACCTTCAAGAGCTACCTTGCCGTGACGGTCCCTCAGGAGCGTGTTTTCCAAGGTGCATGTCTGTTTTTCTTTACATTGGAGTTCGGCCCAACGAAATCCAGGGCCCATACATTCATCGACCTCGGATTCCTCAAGTTGATGGCGGTGCAGAAAATTGGCGTTCCGTTCTGCCAAAGTTATAAGTTCACCCCCGGATGGTCTTGTATATTCTTCTTCCCCAAATTCTTCCCCTTCTACCTCATCATCCTCAGAAATTTCATTTCCGCTCTACACTTCTTCTGCTTTCGCGTCATGAACTTTTGATGTCTCGGTTTCTCTTTGAAATGGGAAATCGAGTTCTAGCAGTAAAAAGATAAACACAGCATGCCCAACCTGCTATATTCCTTCAACCCTTCAATCGCGCATACTAGCTAAACCTTGCTTTCCCAGAAATGGTTTTAAGAATGACTAGAAACTCAAGTCTAGCTTCATCAAAGCTCCACAAGACGGCATCTTCACCTCTTAACAATCCCATCAGTAAGTGCAGTACAAAATTTTCTCACTTTTACAAATTTGAGATCGTGATGTCAACGCTGCTCGGTGTATTTTGGTAAGTATGCGCATCGTAGTTGAAAGTAATTACAAACAAAATTGACATTACAGTCCTGTTCAATAGTCATCGCACTCTACTCCATTTCGGAACATTCCCTATATGGCAATATTAACCAGGACTTAGTGTGAGAAATGAGTAGAGTAGAGTAGAGTAGTGACTACTACTCTACGATACTCTGAGTAACTCTGAATACTACTTGTAGTTCGGGCTGAGTCGGAAATTGGTGGACTGGGGACTCGGAGTGGCATCGGAAGTGGCGCCGGGGAGTGGCGCTGAGAAGAGGAAAGAAATAAGAGATAGAAGGAGAAGAAGAATCCAAGAAAAGCTAACTTTAAAGGTCACTAATTGACTATTAAGTATGTGGCAGTATTTTAGCTTATATATCTCACAAAATATAGACTATTTACTTATTTATTTATTTATTGCATACTACTCAAACTCTATTCTACTCTGCTCAGAATACTCAGAGTACTACTTGAGTACCTGGGTAGTTCGTGCTCGCACTAGTTAATTTATGCAAGTGCCATCTTTGCGTCCCAAGCAGATTCATGTCTTTTTTTGGAAAGCGTGTTACATGGCAAATTTTTCTATCTTGATAATTCTGTTTAGAGGAGCCAAGGAAGAGGAGCCTTTTATATAGTATATAATGTACAATATTGCCAGTATTATTTGAGGAAGAATCAATGCTAGTTAAAAGTATTCTATAAGGTTTCTAACTTTCACTGCACTCTGTCACATCATTACTTCCAACGTTTCTCGGATATGTCTTGAAAGAAGCTGGACCAACGATCGTCAGAATGAGTATTCTCGGAGTATTATATGGCAAAGGTTGAGTGAAACTTCCAGTCTGGCTTTCTTTCCACGAGCTCGGTAACTTGTGCTCTTGAGGGACTGGTTGCCTAATTTATCTCACACGCGGAGAAGTCCAGTTATTTGACATATCAGACTAGAATCCTTTTTTAAAAAAATCTCCTTGTTTGATGTATCAAACTAGAAATTACGATGTGCAACAGATTTTTACCTCAATAGGACTAGCAGCATCTATTTAGGCCAGTAACGTGACACTTTAATAGCATCGTTTATTTGATAAGTCCACCAGAGGGTCACCGCTTGAGCTGGCTCTCCCGTCTTGAGCCAAGTGGCGTTAAGATTCAACTCAAACCCTCAAAAGAAACTCTTCCTAAACCATCTACTTCAAACCCCAAACACCAAAAAACAGAAGATCAGCTCAAACACAAGAGAAAGAATAAAATATCCACTACCTCTCCTTAGGGCCTAAAGGAACGCCCACTTCTCGTCCACCTCTCCGTATATCTTTCTAGCAACCATTACAACTCCACAACGGAGCACCAAGAAACCCACTTCATATCAATGGTCATCTATGGTCAAAGAATTAAATAAAATTTAAGATTGGAGTTGAAAACGGACTTGCGTTTAGAATTCAAAGACTAGATACAAACACAAGAACAAAAAACACCCAGACAGAAGGAAAATACAACTTACCAGCCAATTTAGTACTGCCCCAACCCTAAATACAACCCTAAATACAACCACAAACCTAGGAAATGAAGAAATAAATTACAAACAACTAACATAACGCCTTATAAACTTCAACTTACCAAATGAAACATCCTAATATCCTCTGACCTATATACATAAACCCTTCCCATCTCCCGCATTCTTCCTCCTCCAATACACCTTACGAACCCCTTCGAAAAGAAGCCGCATTATAAACAGCTTCACCACCTCAACAACTCGAGTCTCAGCCCTCCAAAAAGACTCAACCACCGCACCAGAAAGAGAGTGAAAAGACCAGTCCAGCTAATATAAGTAATAGCTAAACCTAGAAACCACCAAACCAACAAAACTGATGGAAAGATGCAAGTGTAAAATGACTAGAGTAGCCCCTCACACATTCTTGCCTTGATGCCAAATTGAGTAATTGAATGGTCTCTAAATGTCTCGTGTTCAAACTCACCTCAACAATCCGACAACACAAAAACAGAGTCAGAAAATATAACATTCTCCCCAATTAAAATCACCTCACACCCGCGTCCCAACTGCGACGCTAGCAAATATCCCCTCCCATCGTGCCATCCTCCCGTCTTCCAACGCTCCTTCCCAATCAAGACTAGCAGCCGAGGCACATCACCACCAATGGATCCAATCACAACTCACCTCTCTCCACTTTCACCCCCTTGCATACCCGGCAACCCTTTACAATTCCAGGGAAATATGCAAAAAAAGATATGCAACCCCCTCCCTGCCTGCCTTCCTCCACTTCCAGAAGGCCCTTATCTCGTGAATTGACTTTTTTAATTTGAAGCAATCATCAAGGTACCCCACACACGAGCGAGAGATTCACTCTTCTCTCTCGCGTCTGTTGGTTATACCTTCCTGTCGTGATCGCCAAGTCCCCTCCTCTCCATCATCCAAAGTGCTGATAGGATGGAAGAAAAAGGTACCACCAGTGAATCCACGCGGAATGCTTGTCCATTGTCGCCCAGGAAGCTTCACCTACCCTGCCCGCCTTCCTTCATTACACCACAGCAAGAAGGTAGCTAGCCCCGCCTCGACCACTGTCAGGGTGAATTCGCAATGGGCCATCGCAAAAGTGCAATCTAATCGAACCTGCGTCGTCATATAAGAAGATCCCCCCTCCTGTACAGGAGAATGAGTCTTGGCTCCCCCATCCAAGTCTTGCTTGATCAATTGGCACTGAGCTTGTTTCCCCTTGGCCGTCAATTCCCCCAGCTCTTTGATCGGTTCAGTTATTGTAACTTGCAACCATGGTCGGCTTTAGATTAATCTTCTCCCTGGCGGCTACTCTCCAAGTAGCAGTCTCGACACCCGTTCAATCGCGTACCGCCTACAAAATCAAGGAGACGCACTACGTCCCTCGAGCTTGGAAGGAGGTGGATGAGGCTCCCAAGTCTTATGTGATCAATTTGAATATTGGTATTAAGCAGGGTAGTTTTGAGGAGTTGGACAGACATTTGTATGAAGGTATGTTGAAACCACCTACCTAGTGACTGAGCTCAGTTCGGAATCTCAATTCCCGCCTGTATGTAGGACAAACGGCTAATTGGAAATGATTGACTAGTTTCCGATCCTGACCACGAACGTTATGGGCATCATCTCAGCGCCGATCACGTCAATGAGCTTGTTAAACCAAGCGACGAGTCTTTGAATAAGGTCCATGAGTGGTTGAGTGATAATGGGGTTAGTGATCTTTCGTACAGTTCGGCGAAAGATTGGATCTCTGTTTCCCTTCCAATCGAGATGGTTGAGCAATTGTTGGATACCAAGTATAAGGTGTACGAGCACGAAGATGGAGACCGACTTGTGCGGACTCCTAAGTGGTCCCTTCCACAACATCTCCACGAGCATATCGATGCTATTCAACCTACCACATCTTTCATGCGATTGTCTGGTCAAGGAACAGAGTTCCTTAAATTGGCACCATATACCCCACCAGACTACACTCCCCCAACGAATTCGACGATTGCGAAAGTCTGTAGTGTTGACTCCGTCACACCACAGTGCTTTGAGACTTTGTACTCAACCAAGGGCTACACACCGAAGGCAACGGACAAGAACAGCGTTGGGTTTTGCAACTATCTCGGCGAGATCCCAATTCGACCAGATACTGAGAAATTCTTAGCCAAGTATCGGCCGGAAGCTGTTTCTGCGGCGTACACCTTCCCACAATTGTCGATCGATGACGGTCCAGTTCAAGATGGTCCTCTCAATGCCACGCAAGCAGAGGACGGTACTTCCGCAGAGGCCAATCTCGATGTGCAGGCAATTATGGGCATCTCCAACCCCACCCCCGTCGTTTCCTACTCGACCGGTGGAAGTCCTCCATTCAACCCAGATATCAACACTCCCACCAACACAAACGAGCCATACCTTGTGTGGTTGAACTACATCCTCAACCAAACCTCGATCCCACAAGTAATTAGTACATCCTATGGTGATGATGAGCAGACCGTTCCACAAGCGTATGCCGAAAGAGTGTGCAAGCAATTTGCTCAACTTGGTGCCCGTGGTGTATCGGTTCTCTTCGCATCTGGTGATCGCGGAGTTGGATTAAATGCGACATGCTTCAGCAACGACGGACTGAACACGCACAAGTTCCTCCCATCCTTCCCAGCGTCATGTCCTTATGTGACCACTGTCGGAGCAACCCACGAGTTCGAGCCTGAAGTCGTTGCATATCGTGCCGGAAACACTCGTCCCGACGGCTCCTTCCGTGAGGTGTACTCCAGTGGAGGTGGATTCAGCGAGTACTTCTCTCGTCCCGCCTACCAAGAGACGGTTGTCAGCCAATATGTCAAGGAACTCAATGGAACTTACAACGGCCTCTATAACCCCAAAGGGCGCGCATACCCCGATATCGCCGTAAGTGAACCCCAGCATTTATCCTCTGCCGCATCCCGAGACATTTCTTTAAGTAAATACTAACTCCTCCATCACCCAGGCTCAAGGACAATACTTCGCATACGTCTGGAATGGCACTGAGGGTGTCATCAGTGGTACCTCTGCCTCGACTCCTCTCATGTCTGGTATCATCTCGCTCGTCAACGATGCGCTCCTTGAATGTGGCAAGTCTCCGCTTGGGTTTTTGAACCCATGGTTGTATTCAAAAGGATACAAGGGATTTACTGATATTGTTGGCGGAAGTGCTGTTGGGTGCCAGGTGGAGGGCTTCGCGGCGAAGGCTGGCTGGGATCCTGTTACTGGTTTTGGTACGCCAATTTTCCCAAAGTTGGTAGATTTGGCGAAGAAGTGAGGATAATAAGAGGGTGGTAATGTAATTTAAAGATAGTTACGCGTCCTGGAGGACTGCGGAAATGTCTATGAACGAATAAAAAGGCTTGACATATCAACTTGTTGAGATCTTGTTTATGAGAAATTTGGCAGCGTGAAATCGAGACAGCTTCTCCAAATTTGGGTGCACCTTAGGGTCGCTTTATAATTGCAGTGACTTGAAACCCCCAGGAGTGAATTGCATGTAGGAGTAATGGAACAAACATGAAGCTATTCCCAACCAAATTCATTCCGAGCCTTCTAGCCATCCCTGCTACCCATCCAACTTTATCTCAGTTCCTCAGACGCTATTTTGGCTAATCCCACCTACCGAGGAGAGCGGACCAATGAAAGTGCGGGATGATGTGGGGCAGGTCAGGTTTAGCCCGAGTGTCTGAGAGCTTTAAGTAATAGCTTTGGTGGCAAAGCGCTATTTCGTTTCTTACGACATATACACTTTATATCGCCCGCATCGTAGCTAATTTAAGAGCTATCAAAAAAAGAAGTTTATATCTAGATAGCCCTATAATTATTCTATAATTCCTGTAAAAATAGCTTTATTCTAGAAGGGCTAATATAGAATACTTACACGCTAGGTCTAAGCAGTCTATTATTATAGAACGCGAGGAAAAATTCTTATATTACCTATATCATAGTTATTTTAAGAGCTATTAAAAAAGAAGTTGATCTCTAGATAGCTATTACTTAACTCTACTATTTAGTAGTCGTAGAAATATATATAAGGTCGTCGTTGTTAAATAATTTTAATAAATCGAAATACTACGATTTATAAATGTGAGGGTTAGAACCCCATGGTGGTGCTCGGGCTAAGACACTGTGCCCTCACTTAAGGAACAAGAATGTAATGGATACTGGAATGCAATAGATACTAGAATGCAATGGATACTAGAATGCAATGGATACTGGAATGTAATGGATACTGGAATGCAATGGATGCAGGAATGCAATGAAATCTTGCTTAAGATCAAGTATAAGAAGGAGGAAGAACTGATAGATGTATTTCCTCTTCACGTACTTCTTAATTTGATATTGAACCCACACCTTTGAGTTGTTCGAGGTCTGGCCTCTCACAATAAATAGTGTTTTAAGCTTTTTTAAACAACGCAGAGATACAAGATAACTCTCTAAGTAAACTATTTACTATTAGTAAAAAGGTCGATATAGGTAAAACAGTTATCTAGATAGAGGTTACTAAAGACAGATTTTAACTTAAGGGGCTGAGTAAATGGGATAACATCCAATACTCCTCCACACCAAATACCTTTCTGCCATCTAAAGCGACTTACACCCACCCGCAATACAAATGAGAATGCCAATACATACATAATTATTTTCTACCAATTGCGTGCGTGTCCAAGAGCCGCCTGTGATGTAATGCTGCCATCCCCACGGTTGGTTCTGTGGTGGGTGGGATGAGGCGACAAATCATCTCAGTTTTCTACTCGGACGGCCCGAATGTTTGGTCTAAAAGGTGAGCCGGGTATGTATTTGCTAGGTATAATCTCTCGAAAGTCTGAGGCTCCAGACCGAACTTGTCGTACAAGCATAATGCCTCAGCATACGCATTAACACGCCATCTTACCACCCATCACCAATCCATTGATTTGCACTTACTCATACCAATATATCACCATATGTGAGATAAGAAAAGCGCTTTGGTGGAAATCTCAGCCTCATACCCCCACTCCATCTCATTCGAGTCATTTGAATTCGTAGATTCTAACCATTTAGCGGTGGACTGATTGTACAACTGTAACTCTGATTTACTTCTACAGGCTATCTATTTGTGACAACCATCCTAAAGAACAGAATATGATTGAAGGCCATGGATTTTCAACCTCTCCGTCATCCCTATCTAAAATTCCGTCAAATCTAACCCTTAGGCTCCGACAATGGATGGGTGCTCAAAATAGCGTAACCCTTTACATCTCCAGTGAAACTTGGGTTGGGATTTCGAATACAGGGACATTGGCTCTATCTTACTTATTGCCATGACTTTTCCCGGGCTCTCATGTTTTACTGGCTTACAAATGCAAAAATGCGGAAAACGAAACTAATAATATGGTGTGTTCTTTGCTCTCTCAACTTACAAAACAACGAGAGGCTATCGGCTATCCAACAAGTTCATGGAGTTGTGAACTACATAAAAACTCCTTCGAGACGAATCTCGAGATTCTTGAAAGTGACCTTCGAACTTGTGCGACGGGTCGTTGGATACTTACTGACTCTTTGATGGGTTTAATAACGTCAAACAGAATGATGGAACCAAGCTTGCCATGTTCGTTCAAATGTTATTCAGATCTCAAGAACAACAACTGGTGAATTTCTCTTCTCTGCAACAGGAATTTGCAAGACTCTGGACGAGCACATCGACAGTGAAAATCGAGTATTCCTTTTCTCAAACACCATTTCAGACTACGAAATGCAAAGTTTGGATAACAGTTTGCCCAAACCAGTTTCAAAGAACCCTCCCGCAATCCTGGCCTTTCAAGACAATAGATATGATGAAAATAGTGGCACTTTGTTTGACGAACAATCAGGGGAGGCGATAACTGAGAGGTAAGTTTCTTGCAATTTGTTCCCGCGCAATGTTAGTCAATGTGCCTATTAATAAAACCAGACAAGCGAAAAATTGGCTTTTCGAACATGACAAAGTACTTGAATGTCTCAGATTGGCTACCTTTCAGACGACTTGCTAGAATATCGTAGCTTTCTAGCAGATGATCAAGAGGCACCCCACAGAAAGTTTGACGAGCATGGCCATGGAACCCATGTCGCGTCACTTCTTTATAAAATTTTCCCATACGCCAAATTTTACATTGCGAGAGTTGCAAAGGGCAATCACTGGGAGCCTGCAAATAAACAAAACGTCGTTGATATAAGTTGTCTCTCTTCTCAAGTATGCTTAATTAGACTGATAATGTACAGGCCATTGAATAGGTAGCCGGAGAAAAAGTCAACATTGTTTCTATGTCCTTTGGTTTCCGGAAGGAAGTTGACTGCAGTCACTTGGCTACACCTTCTTGACTTCGATCTGCTTGGGTTTTAACGGCTTCTATCAAGCGGTTCTTTCGAAGAAGATTAAAATACAGGTAAGCTCCAGTGGTCTCAACTCGAACTTCTGTAAACATTCAATAGACGCCATGGAGCGAGGCTGCTGCAACAGCAGTTACATACCATATCAAGCCACAAAAGATAGAAGATGCCCCGAATGAAGGGACCATATGACAGAAGATGCTTAGGCTCGACGCCCCCCGGCTCAACGCCCTCTGACTCAACGTCCTGCCCCACAAAGTGCTGTTAAAGTCAAGTATCAGCACGTGGTGAAAGAGAGAGGCTGCTGCAATAGCAGTTATATGCCATACCGAGCCACAATAGATAGAAGATGCCCCGATTGGAGGGAACATAAAAAGGAAGATGTCATTTTGAATCATTTCCTACAACGCCAGGTACAGTAAACTTACATGTTACCGTATATCAAAAAGACAGTCTGACTTTGCTAGCAGGGCTGATTCAGCTGCCCATGTTTTAGGAGAAGATTTAAAAGTTATTCGGAAAATGCTATTGGATTAATGAGAGGTACCGGGAAATTGTTTACTCGCTTTTGACTTGGTTGGTCTTTTGTTGGGAGTGGAGGAGAATCGTGGGTGTCTACCTTGAATTCGTGAAGAAGAAAACAATTTGTCACCTGGCTACACTACGTACGTTTCCAATAAACATAAACAAGAAATGTGTGGAAAGACGCTGATGATGTAACTTAATGATGGCTACGCAAATTATTACGAATAAATGTGAAAAATTTGGTATATGGGGAATTTGGATTCCACGTGACCAGGAGTGTCACTAAAATGTATTAACAAATGCACACTGGCTTGTCTAAAGCGCAGCTTTCGCTTCTTTGTTCGCGTTAATTAACATCAACCCTTCAATTATCTTCACCAAATACTTTTACGCCACTTAAACCAACTTGCGCCCGCCTGAAAATACTATTAAAACACGCCAATACATACGAAATAAGTCGCGATGACTTCAATCCTTCTCAGATATCTACCCGTCACCCTAACGTCTCTCTACCATCTTTCACCTTGGTCATCTTCAGAAAGCTAGCTCCTCAAATGACATATAGGAACTACAATAGCCCCAAATACCATCTACGAACCGATCCAGTCGACGCAACGTGCTGCCCCAATATTTGTTCGAACCCGTATCTCCAGCAATCGGGTTGTAGGCTGGGACTGATGACTCGGGAAACATAGTCCATATCATGAAGCAACGCTGTCCACCTGGGAGAAGAATGTTAGATAATTCTAAGACAAAAGTCTGGATAGCAACTACAGTCCAACGGGCGAGGCTCAAGGTGTGAAGGCAATTGGGCTAGGACAACATACCTCTGTTCTTGTTTGGTTCGTCGAGACAAATCTCTTCCAAGCGGAAAGGGTATTCCAGCTGCGATCTGGCCCCAGCCATTTTGGAATCCCGCCACCTCCTCGAGATGACCTTCACCTGACTGGGCCAACGATTCAAGACCGAGGATTGATGCCAGCACCATATGACGATTGGAAGAGTTGAAGTCAGTATGGATTGACTGCTGTCTAGATTCCAAACGCATTCATCACTTTCCTTATTCCTCGTCAACATCCATATAGCTATTCTTGGATAGGCATGCATACCAAGAGTTCACTAATCGCAAGTGTGGTTCAAGGATTTCCAGCCATTCTCTGATGCTTTCACTACTGGAGCGGCGTCTTGGTTGTGGTCTTTCAGGCGGTGAAGTTTCTTGTGAGGATTCCAATGACGAGCGAGTGCTTCTCAACTCTATTTCATCATCGTCCTTCAGAAGTTGGTAAGACTTCCTCCGGAAAAATCTTTTAATTCTCATCCCGGGAGACATTGCGGAAAAGATATAAACAAAACGGTAGAGGTCCGGTTCAAGGAAAATGGTCAAGAAAGTCCAGGATATGAGGGACATGTCGTATCAAATAACCTTATCGCGACGCAAGAAACCCCCCTGACTGATTTACTGGGTTCACAGTAATTTTAGTTGAGGAACAAGTGTCCATTTCTAGTGCGCAACGCATCCTTCCATATCACAGTTCCACCAATTCCGTATACAGATGCAGGAAAATCGAGCATCTCAAGGGTCCCAATGGTATCACAGTACCACTTGGTTCTTGTCATGCGGATAGTAGATAGCATATCGTGTGGCTACCCACTATTCAATAAGTATATAGCCGATACGGGATCTGGCGAATTCTGTCGAGAAAGACATCTGATTTGTACAACTTTTGGATCTCCGGTGCCACGGTGCTACACCACAAAAAGTTAGGAGCGCAAGATCTCAACACGATAACAAACCATCGAGTAATTTTAATGTGTCTCAATCACTATCGATACCATCCCGAAATTCACAATAGATGTTTGCCCACCCATCGAGTCGGTCTCTAAATTCTAGTTTGAGCCTTCCACTCTATCCCAAGACCCAAATTACATCCCACCCAAACTAGCACATTCAATTCCTTCACTTCTCCTCGCCCTTCCTCTTCTGCAAAATATCAGCCAAAACCCTAACAGCCTCCTCCTCACTCGTACACAACCTCTCAATCCCACAAGCCATCATCAAATTATCCACCAAGCCCTTCTCGCCCTCAATCGTCTTAAACTCCTCCACAGCCATCCCCCCCTCATCTCTAAGATGTCCATCGTCCCCCCTAGTAATTTTTCCCTTCCCCTCAGCCCACGAATGAACTTTCTCAACATATCCTTTCCCCCCATCTAATGTATATCCCACTACCACCTTACCTAGTGCGGCGCCGACGCCCATCTCGTAGGCTGTTCCTACATCCATTGAGGGACCGCGAAAGGGCGTCATGTTTGCGAGGATACCGTCGGAGGAGGCTATTAATTTCATGTTTGCGGTTCGGATTGCGTTTGCGAATGCGTGGGTGTGGGGGACGTGGGGTTTACCGGTTTTCGCATCGTGTTCTAGGGTGTTGTCTAGAGGGAAGAGACCGCTGAGGTTGTGTTTTGTGCAGATGGATTTTAGGTAGTTGCCTCGAGCTACGGGGTCTGAGAGGAATACGTCGGGACCTGCTAGGTAGATTTTGAATTGGGCCGTTGTTGGGGGCATCTTGCGAGAGTGTGGAGAGGAAGGAGGGGGTGTTTGTTCTCTTCCGAGGGGAGTCCAGGAAGTTGTAAAAACTGGGGTGAAAGTAAGGTTTAAGTTGGTTGGTCGCTCTTTCCTTTTCTCTCGGCTTCAAACGTTAGAGGGCAAGTGCGGACTGAGGTGCTTGGTGAATTTGCTTCGGGAAAGTTAGGAAGACAGGTGCGACTGTATTTGAAACAGGATGGCCAAGTCGTTCTTTCCAATTTTCCTCTCTGCCTATTGTCCTTGTCTTCTTTTTTAACTTCCTTTTTCTCTGGTGCGGGATGGTACTATAGTTCCTTCTCTCCTCTGTTCTTTGGCTTAAAGGTGAAGAAGGGGTTGCCGGCTTGAACAGAACGCTCTCTCTGGATCTTTTTCTCGTTTCTAAGGGAGTCTATTTTTATTTGCGCTTTGGTCATTCAAGTATGCTGCTTCCTGTTTATGGGTTTTGGTTCGCGCTCTGGCTTCTTGCTTTGCTTTCCAGTATTGTGCGTTTTGTTTTCCGATCTCTGGTTTCTAGGTCTGCTTGCATGTGCACAAGGTTCAGCGTGATCTTTATCATCGGGGGTTCGAAAGTGGGGGTGAGATAGAGGGGTACAGCTTGGCTTTACGAGGGTTGGCCCAATCATTGGGAAGCAGGAGCTATTTTAATATCTGTTTATCTTGAATGATTGGTTAAACTAGGGTTGCGTCGGCAGGAACCGACTGTTTTATTTTAGGAACCTTCTTGTCTGGGTTGGGGTTTGAATTTAGTTTTGTTGCAGTGATAAAAAAGTAGTCTATGAGGGAGATAGAGAATATCTAGTTGGAGCGCCCTTTCAACCCTAATACTATGTGCCTATCTAATAAACACTTCAACACATAAGTGGGGAGGGCTACAAAGGCCCTGGAAAATAGTCGATGGCAAGGAGATGTAGAAAACCAAGTTTGTCAAAGAACACAACATTCTTTTTTTTTGTGTAAATATTCAAACTGTAAATATTGAAAGAAAAATTGTTAAATGAAACTTTTCAAATGAAACTTTTCCGACGAAAGTTAACAATTTCAAAAGTAGTTTTTTTTTTGACGGTTAATAATTCAGCTGGGTAAATCCTTATCTGGTGTTGTTTGGTTACTTTCTCATTTCTGCTTCTAAGCTCATTTCTCAGTGCATTTACCCGAGTAGAGAAAGTGATAAGTGAATAAGCTCCTGTGGTGTTGATGGGTAACTGTAAGGTTGGTTTATTCCTCGCTTCGTATAATAGTGTAGATTTAATGCAGAGTAATTTCTCACAGCAGTTGATTACTCTAACATCAATTATTTATTCAATTAATATTAGAGATGGTAGATAGAACCCGCGTCGCAATCATTTCCGTTCGGAGGGTTTTGCTTTGGGGATTTTATATTGCGTGGGTAGGGGTTTTTATTTGAGAGGGTTTACCGGTAGCCTCTTTCACTCTGACGGGTATATAACTACAGTCAAGAAGTCTCTCCTGTTTTTCTGGTCGTCGTGCTTTCCATATAGTTCATTCCTATTGGCTTAGTAATTTCTATCCATATTATGAGTCGTGGCTACAATAGTTCTTCTTGGAACCCAGGCGAATGGAGTGGTGAAAGTACCTTAGGTCGTAAATGAGTCCAGTACCGACTTGAAATATTTTTTTCTCTCAAGAATTTGGATTCAAGGTTAGTTCACGAGATTTAGCGAGCGTTGAAGCCAAGATTTACAAGTTTGGGGAGTAAGCTGGCAGTTGTGTGAAGTGGACAACAAAACAAGATCATTCCAGAGCATTTCAGATACGAGAGAAGGTAAGAGTATCAAAGTCAAAATAAGGTCTCGTGTAAGTCAAAATTTGAAGTTGAAAAATCTTCAATTCTCATCTATATAAAGCATCTTCAAGCTTACAACTCAAACATTCCCATCTACCAGATTTCGAACCTCGCAGATGGCACAAAAAATAAAGAAAATCGGATATCAAATCAGACAAGACACGATCAAACCCCGAGCCTGCTCTAACTGTGTTTCCAAGGTCCTTGCGTCCAATTCCCGAAGAAAGCACATATCCAAGAAAGGTAATTTTCCGCCAGTGCAAACAAATCCAAAGTTCTCCCCCAGAGGTATTCAAACCGGAGATTCAATCATCTGTTTCCATGCTCTGTTGTAATGTTAGAAGATATAATTGTAAACTGATGAGTGAGGAAGCTTACACTAGAGCTAGGACATTTACAAGGTAACACTGCAAGCCTTGGCGCAAAGGGTACCGGCGAGACCAGCGGAAGCGAGAGTCTGAAATAGTTTGTTAATTGAGTTGGTAAAGATTGGATTAATGGAATACTTACGCAAGCAGTCTGGCAAGCCTTAATGCAGACGTCTCCAGCAGTGGTACCGGCCTTCAAACCAAAGCAAGCACGCTTGTCAAGGGATCGGGCTTCGTTGGAAGCTGCCTCGGCAATGGCGATGTTGTTTGCTTCCTCGATGGCCATGGCCATAGGAGCGAAGTCGAAACCAGTATCGGCTGCGGCAGTGGCGATTGGGTTGGCAACAGAGACAGTGGAAGAGGGAGCAGTGGCTGGAACTGCAACGGCTGAGACAGCGACGAAGAGAAGAGTGGCGGTGGCGATGAATTGCATGTTGACGGTTGTTGGTGGGGAGTGGGTTGGTGGTGGTGGATTTGTTTGAAAGGAGAAAATTGATTGGGAAGGTAAGAAAGTGAAGTGAAAGTTAAGCTGAAGAATGAATAGAAAGGAAGTGGAGAATGTTGAAGATGCTGAATGATGATGAGGATGTTGTTAACGGAGGGCAAAGAGACCACCTTTATACAATGTTGACTTAGACTGAAGTGCTCCAGAGTCCAGAGCTGTCGTCTGATTTCTTGGGCATTCTCGTAACCCACAAAGTTAAGAAAGTGGGTTTGGTATGGTGCGGTTTCACAACTTTCTAGAAATACACCTTGGATCACGGGAATGCCTATACTTTCCTCCTTGGCACAGCCCTCCTCCTTACCCCAAACCTCCCCTAAAATACCTAGTATCACGGGGTGGAAAGGGGAAAGTTTACTTCAAACTTGCCACTTCAAACTCGGAAGCTGAAAAAAGCTTAGACAAAGGATCAATTCACTTTGAAGCTTCAATCCCTATGTCAATGTTCCGTTAGACCGCTTTCTTTTGAGAAGAGAATTTGAGGGCTCCTTGCTTCACAGATTGGTAATTCGTGGGAAATTTTTAGACCCAATTATAATATTACAAGCTAGACTCGTACCGCATACGTTAGATTCAGCCTACTTTCAGTAGCATTACAAAGAACAACACCCTGAACTCAACACCATGTATCTCCATCTCCAACATTTACAACGGGAGCCGAGATGGATTTTTAAAAGCACATACCAGTTATTAGACTTTCATAAATGCAGCACTCTCCAGAAATGTCACCACCATATCCTGGTCAGGAGCTTGCAGGGCCATACAGACGTCTTGGTTCTCAATCGCCGCTAGAACTCTCGCGCATACGGTACGCTGAGCTAAGCTTTTCTGTTACAGATGCCCGTAGCGCTGTCAGTGTCAAACCCTTAAACCTTATTTCTGGCGAAGCTTTAACGGCCCGCACCGTACTTGCATCTTCTTATTTTATTGGAGGTTTCTAAGTGGTTTGGATTGCGTAAAGATGAATGGTGTTCGCCGTCAATTTTACGCATTCAGCAACCACTTTAATCTCACTTCATATGAATACAGTCCTTCGTTGAAGGCAACAACTATCAAGTGAAGACCTGCTATCAAATCAAACTCAGGATTATCCTTCCACAACATGCCCGCTCTTCGGAGCTGCCGTATCTTCTCGGTCTTGATGGGGGGTTTTCTCCAAGCCGAACCTCCAAGACGTGGGGAAGCTGGTACCTGCGTCTTCTCAAGCGGGGCGGTTCGAGCTATTCTCGGCGTTATTTCCTCTTTGACTCATGCAAATAAGCGACCTTCCCCTTTTGAGAATTCAAGATCCGCTTTTGCCAACTGCCAGAGCCTCTTCTTGGCCCGTGGACTCTCAGCTTCAGCCTTGAAATTTATGCATCAAAGGCTTCCATCGTTCTATTTTGCGTTTTATTTATTCCGAGAATGTGCCAACCGAGCCGCAACCCCGCAAGTTAGCTCTCAATTGGTGGGTTGTTTCAGTTTAAAGAACTTTGGAAATATTGGACAAGTTATCTGTGAAAACAACGCTTTGAGCATGCCCTGATGTCATATTTTTAGAGCTCTTTCAAGTCCCAGTTTTATTTTCTGGAGCGTGCAATTGGGGAAATGTTCGAGTTAGATGATTGATTGAAACATTGCACAAATCATTTCTACGATGTTAGGACAAGGATTCCTTAAGGGTTATTTATGTATTTTTGTACCAAGTGAAGATCTTAGGGATATGCACACTGCCACGTTCCATGAGGAAGCCGATTCTTCTAGATTTATGTGTTGCTATCAGTGAGAAGGAACAACGAAAACGTGGAACTTACTTGCCGGCGAACCTTAATTCCAGCGTGCACTTTTCAAGCGACCTCGAGTTGCAGCGCTAACTTTTGATCTGATATATTCGGTGCTTGGAGGCGTTGGAGCTTTGGATACCTTGATGGCCCCTGTATTGAGATCTCGGAGACTGGGCCAAAGTGCAGTTGACAGCCACGGAGTCCGTGACATATAATCCACTTTTTGGCTTCCCTACCGTACCGGGGTAATACCAGCCCGCAATAGGTTTCAGTCAACTTCAGTTGAACCTTATTCTCTCATTCCATGAGCTTCGGGTGAACTAGATTTACTCGATTCGCAGTTTCACCACCATAACGTGGTCTGATAACGTGGGTTTGATGGGAAGCTTGGGGTTCCATAGCTTCAATCCTTCCTTATGCGAAGCCCTCCTTGAATCTTTAGATGAAATCTAGAATTTATTGGAAACTGTTGTTGCCGGCTTGTGACTTTTGAAAGTCTGATCGTTCCAAAATAGGATGTTGAAACCTCTATATGGAGACAACACCTCGGAAAGATGGTACCGTGCTCTGAGTGGAGAATGGAGGCACGGGGAACCCGAAAATCTGGCAGAGACAACTCTCTCTATACACTCGAGATATCTATATATACAGTTCTTTATTCCTCCATTCTCAAACCATCCTCATCATCTTCATCTTCTTCTTCATCTTTCAGTTTCTTCATTCACTTCGATTCTTCTTTATCTTCTTCTTTCACTTTTTCAACTTTCACACTACTACCATACCACCTTCTCATTTCACCCAAACATATCAGTCAATATGCAATTCATCACCATCATCACTGTCCTCTTCGCCACTGCTGTTGCAGCAGCTCCATCTGCGCTCTCTGCTCGTGACATTGCCGAGGCTAAGGCTATCGGAGTCGCTGTCGCAGAGCGATCCATTGGTTCTACCATCTGCAAGGGAGCTGTAAGTCATCCATTACACTCCATTTTCGCAACAAATCATTTTCTAACTTTATCATAGTGCGCAGTCGCTTGCAACTCCACCGTTCTCGCTCTTGCTCAAACCAAGTGCCTCGAGATCTGCGTAAGATTTCCCATGCTTCACTTGTACCTCATAGGTTCCATTCTAACATCTCCTCTACAGAACGGCAAATGCTAGATGTTTTCCGCAACTACTCAACCACTGGAATTGGTTTGAATACTCATTCGTCGAGGGGACGCCTAAGGAGTTTGAGATCTACACCACAGGATTGGGCAACTTTGATAGGATGATTTTTATTTCTTAGTGATTTGTTTTGTTCGGGGTTTTGCTGGCCAACGGAAGTGGTTTTACCAACTTGATGTTCAGTTTAGAAGTGTGGTTTGGTTTTATCTAGAAGAATCTTAGAAATGGAGCACTGGCTGTCTAGTTGAAAAATCTTTACGTTTCACACCATGCTTGTGAACGCTGAAAGCATCGCCTTGTCTTTTAAAAACTCCTCAGATAGTTCTCAACTACTTTTCCATTGTCTATGACAAAATAATCCACACCCACAGTAACAACAGCTGATTCAACATCAATGAAAGCCATCTCATCCGTTTTAATATTCTCCAGATATTCAACATCCAAAAGTGCATTTTCAAAGTCTTTATGTTTCCGTATTCAGAAATTTGCTGTCCCATCATAACACATAGCGGGTCTCCCAGAAGCCGTGCCCGCAGTCTTTGCCAAACTTTTAAGTTCACTTGTGGTGTGATACTGTATTAATGTCAGTAATACAGTATCACATTCCAACCTATAGACGGGATCGTGCTATGACACTCACTTGAACATATTTCAGTACCCTGGAACGAACCAGCCATTGTTCAACCACGGGTGCATGCACATTCGACCAATATTTGTGAAACTGGTCTTCTGTAGATCCCTCCTTGCGATTGATGGAAATTGAAACTCTGATTAATGGCTCCGTATTCATTTTTTCCTCTTGATTCTTGCTCAAGTGCCGAAATATGTGGAGAGGGAAGAGACGAAGAGTGAGTTTCCCCGAGTATAGTTCGTGAGTTTTTAGCTTTGGGAGGGATTGGGAATTCGTTACTCGGAGTTGAAGTGGGTTCAACTGCACCTTGGTTGTCGTCGGTAGCGGCAGCCGGAAAAGTTTAACCTAGTTTGACGGGTACGGGCATTTACGAGTTGATAACACGTAGTTTAGCCTATTAGAGTAGGTAAACCACACATATTTGACGCGAATATTCTTGCGAAGATAGTTGATTGTGTATGACAAAGACTCGATACTAAACTAGAATAGTTATAATTTTTTTTGGCGAGAGGAAGATGATAAAAAATCCAAAGCATTCATTTATTAACAGATGCTCAACTTTTGTTAGACCGGGTATCCCCCCACTCTGTTGTACTAATTAACCGTGACTTGAATCGCTCTTGCACTACCATCAATCGTGTTTTACTTCCTATAGTATCTTTACAAAACATACAAAACACCCCCTGCAACAACTACAGCTGCGACCCAACTCTTGAAAATATCACGTCTAACCGAACTTCCAGCAGAAGGCTTAGTAGTGGAGGCCGAAGCTGGAGCAGACGAGGTCGCGTTACCACCTGTTCTCCCGTCAATATTTCATCATTCTTACAAAGCAGTCAAACAAGTGGCTTACCAGTAGTCGTAGTAGAATTACCAGCTCCTGGTGCTCCAGGACATGGAGGTTGCTCACTTGGTGAAACAGTGATACCGAGACTGAGAAACGAATTAACTCCCATAGTGGAATTTGGAACGAATTGAGGATCGTGACTTACGTTTTACACAGTGCGACACCAGCAGCAGTAGCAGCTATTGAATAATCAACTTATGTTTTGGGACAGTGTGTACTTTTGGGGTGCTGGATGTCTCACCAGCAAGCTCATCGGGTTTGCATTTTTCAGCGTAGCAGCAGGATTGAGAGGCTATGGCTTCCTTATTGGTGCACACACAATTTGCATCGTTACAGCCAGCTGGAAGAAGAGAAAGACATGAAGTCTTGAAAACGTTAGGTTGATTTCCTCTTGATGGGGTTGGCAAGCTTACAGCACAAGCTGGGAGATTCTGAGATATCACTGTGAAAGCCAGGCTGGCAATGATGAGAAGAATGGTGTGTAAAGTCTTCATTTTGAGTAATGATTAGAAAGAGTGCCTGGGATTGGAAAACTATGCCGGCGTGGTGGTTGTTCTGTATAGAAAAGAATGGAAGGAAGAGGAGTGGGGAAGGAGGGTCCAGGGAGAAGGGGGGGATATATATGTTATGATTCTCCACACACTTCAGGACCCCATCCCGATGACAGTCATTTCATGCCACACATACTAAACCTATCGTATGCTGAAACCTTTTCACGTATATCTATTGGATAATGTAATTGAATCCTTCGCGCTTGGAATGGATGGATCGACTACTCGGCATGTTGATTGCGTAGTACAGAGTGCGGCTCAGCAGCTGCAGAGTATACATTGTCTTCAATCAAAATCGCTGGCCGATATTCTTCTTGCATGAACTGCGGTTAAAACAACTTTATAAGCTTGGCCTGAATTCGTGGTTGAGAAAGACATTGGGTGTTGATATGAGCTATTTATCAATTCTTAAGATTTATGTTGACACCAGAAAACAGTAACGTGGTTCGAAATATCCTTGTAACACATACAATCAGGTGATTTGGCGACACAATTTTCATCAACCACTTTAAATAAAGCGTATGGCACCCACATGGCACCATGGAATTAGCATCAGAGAGGTGTTGTGTATGATAAGCCTATCAAGCCACGAGAAGATGGTGTGGTAGAATGAGAGTGATCTCAGGTTTGAGAACTCGGTTGAACAACCCCATTGGATATTAATGGGCATTAAATATGAAGTTTTCTAGAAAAAGATTCCAGTTTAGTAAGGATTAATTGATTGATGGTGTGCGAACACAAACTTCCACTGGTTACTATCTATCGAAACCTGGTGCGAATCGTACCTTAAAGTTCCGTGGTTTTTTCCAAAAAGGAGGGTTGCCCAGGCTGGCTTAGAAGAGACCCGCATACTGCATGTCATTGTACCACCATCGCCCGTTCTGGCCGCAACGAGGCTATCAACTCATGAATTACGGACCGAGTGCAGAAAGCTAAGAGCTTGATGTTCATTAATAAATCGAGAAGATTATTGAAGATTTTACGTAACTCTCAAAACACAATATGCGAGTGAGAGCGATGTTTCAATAAACGCTAGACAAACGATGGCACCAGGGAAAATGCCTCCATGTGAGGCATTAATATTGTGGGGTGGTATCTCACTTCATGTGCTGATAGGGGTGTGATGGGGGGCGAAGCATGAAAATTAGGCTACTCTGGTTAAGCGGGCTGATGGGTATGGCTGACAGCTCATCAAAATTTCATTTAAGCAACCTATATAGATGGCTACTTATAGGTTCACCGATAACGAGTCTATGCTACCCTTGTTACTTTAAATCCAGTCACGGTCGTCTTATGGTTCATCGGAAACAATATTCCAGTTGGTTGGGGATTGTGGTAGACAATTTTAATTTACAAAATCTGGCAATAGATTGGCGGAACCTTGAAATACGAGTGTTTGAACAATGAACAGTTTCTCTGAGATACTTGAGCAATTCTGGATATAAAGATGGGATAATGAGAGCTACCTCATGGCCAAGTCACGCACCCCACCCCCCTCCTCCCAACGCTAAGAATCATGGATAGATTTCTAGATCCAAAATCTACAGCATAGGATAAGAAGAATTTATCAAGAAATAAGCAGAGCCTATGAACGAAATGAAGATTTCGCCCCTACTGAAAAGCAGAAACCTTTTGAAAGGGACATGAACAAATAGCTTAGAGAATAGGCGAAGACATAGAGAAACAAAAACGGTATAATGGCAGTTCCCTGATTTTGTCTACAAGTACATATGCTTAAACCGTAGTCTTGAAAAGAGTGTCGTTGTCCAACTTATCGCGGTTAATCCTCATCTTCCTTGCCACGTCAGTACAATATTTCACCTGTTTCTCAAACAAAGTCCCTATCTTCGTGTTAGTACACAAATTCTCACCATTTTCTACTCATGGTCCCACTCACCAAGTAACACTGATACGACCAGCATTTACATCCCCACCTAACTCCACAAACTTCGACCTGGACAAGTCGATACCATCCGTTCCACAATCACCACAAGCATCTGCGACCGTTGCAGTGATCGATTTTCCATTGAAACTCACACTAATAGTACGACCGCAGTTGCCATCGTGACTTCGTGAGAGGGCAACGATTGGAGAGTCGGGCTAGATATTTGATATTTTAGTTTGTGATTTTTGAGGAGAAAAATTGAGGGCTTACAGTCAGTACATCTCCACACGATCCAACACCATTGGGATCGTAGAAGGTGGCGTCTCCGGTGAATGCGGATGCGAGGGGAAGGGAGAGGGCAAGGGAGGCGAGAATATAGGTTGGGAATTGCATTGTGAAGATTTATGTTGGGAGAGTGCTCAGTGGATGGTTATTCGCTTCTGAAGTAATAGAAAGATCGGATGAAGTAAAGGTGCTTTGATATCTGACCAAGAGATATCTGGAGCTGTTATATATTTCATTCATGTACCACAAAACCAAGAGAAATCCCCCTCAAAACCCTGAAGGAATTTCTGGTTTTGCTTTCGTTTGCTATCGTAATCTCTTGAAGACATTCTGTGTTTTGAAAATCGGTCCTCGCACTCCATTTCCTTCCTTGGATGAAAGTTTGTGTTGGCAAACAACGGACTTGAAACTAGAGAGGCAACGACCACACCTTGTACTTTCTCGGCGTATTATCTCGTCGCATGACTGTCCCTGATCAATATTTAAGTAAGCTCATACCTCAAGTCGCGGGGAAGCTGATCCTCTAAAGCGACAATAACTTGAGGTATACGATATACGTAAACGAAGAAACATTGGAGATTATTCGGAGACTCCGGCTCCCAAATCGAGAAATTTTGAAGCCTCGTGATGTGGAGGGAATGGTTCATGTAGTTCTCATGCTTGTATATAATCCTCATTCGAAACAACCCGAATTATGCCTCGACTTACGCGAAAGACGAGGGACATAATATTTTCGGTTAGCATAATACTATGAAGTAATAGGGGGAAATCGCTTACTTTGAAGCTGCTTCTGAAACAAACGTCAGGATCCATCTCTATTAGTAAGCCCAGATCACCTTTAGTAAGATATTTTATTGCTCGAATCGTATAAGAACTGAAACTAGACGAGACTAACGGGTTGTACAAGTAGAACTTATGTATATCATGGTCTATAAAATACCAAATTGAAATATGGTAACAATTTATGTGAAAACTTTTGGTAGCGTCAACTCTTGACGTAACAAAGTATGTAACTGAAGGTATCCCATAGTCTCCGTCATAAATCCCAAAACTCCAAAGCATCAAAACTCCAAAGCATGAAAACTCCCCTCATAAATTCATTTCCTTCAACTCTCCGAATCTCTCAGGCCATCACGTTCCTGCTTGGTCACAGGTCTGGAGACGTTACCTTTTCGCTTGAAACCAACAGCGGCAATGTAAGCGGCGCCCATAACACCAGCCACAACACCATACGCAATCTTTCCTCCATCCGTATTATCGGCTAGTCTCAAACCCAACCCTCCATTGATGACGGCAAGGATCATCAAGGCGCGGCCGTACCAGATGTGAAGATGAGACACTGAAGTTCGACTTTGGTGTCTCTTATACAAATAATGGTGCGCGAGGCCGAAAAACGGCTGAAGGACAAGGAGAGCAACGGCTATAAACCCGATCACGAAATGGGCCTCGGTGAAATCCTATTCATTTTGTTAGTTCTGCAATTCAACAAAGTGAAAAAAGCGATCATAATTACCATTTCGGCGTCGTCTGCGAGAATAATCCCAATCGCCATACCGGCGATCATGAGTATCAAACTCACAACTTGAATACCGGCATGAATCCATGGGTGTCCCACCAATCGCATGAAAATAGTTCCAAGCGGAAATAAAATAACAACAGCAACTCCCATGAGAATACCATGAGCCTTTTGACGGTCTTGTGCCTTTTTCTGTGCTCCACTTATTGCGACAGTTGCACCAGAATTCGAGCCAGAGCCAGAATTCGAGCCCGAACTCGATGGGTTGTCGTCTGATCCAGATCCTCCTTTGTTGTCGTCTCCAGAGGTCGTACTTCCACCCCCAGTTCCAGAAGCGGCAGCAACGAATGGGTTACTGTCAACAGTTAAGGCTGCTTGCGTAAGGTCGAATGTTAGTGTGGTATAGGCACTATGTTGATTTATCGATGCTGAAAGGGAATTTGTGTTCAAGGCGGATCCCTGGTTCCAAGCAGCAATCCACGGTGACGAGGATGCGGTGGCAGATGATTGTAGCTGACAAGTTGTGCCTATTTTCTGGTTAGTTTCAGTTCTCCCTTCAAAATTGTAGCTGCATATGAGATGGGTAGACCCACAGTGAACATTCGCTACCATCTTTCCGTTCACAATTCCACTTCCCTCCAAAAGTGTCAAACCAGCCTGCAGTGTACTATCCAATTGTGGTTGAACATGTCCCCTTCCCGCTCTCCCACTTATCGTCACATTGTTGCTTCCATCCGCATACATCACAAAAATAGTGGCACCGGACATCTGCTCTCCAATTCCTAAACCCACCCAGGCATATGTTGTCGGTGCAGAAAGGGAGAAGTATATTCCCCCCTTGGAGGTGGCAGATATCGCCGAGTTTGGAGGAATTCCGACACTGTAGCTTGGTCCATTTGATGGGGCACTGAAAGTTGCAAGAGCAGTCGTGAGTGGAGCTAAGAGTGAAGTCAATAAAAATCCGGGGAAATGTGGAGTAGATTAGAGTGAAAAACAACAAAGCTTTGGGAACGAACCGAATGTTGCGGCCGCAAGGCCGAGAGATTGATAGAGTCTCATCTTGCAGATATCTTTGTTTGGATGCTGTGATATCGTACTGTTTACAACGCAAGCAAACTTACTTCAACTCAAGTCCAGCGAAATTGAATCGGTTGTAAGGTTCACTAGTAGTGAATAGGTACTACAGGGTACCAGAATGGTGAATCAATGACGCAAAAAATATGTGCGCCGTACCTCGGTTGGCTTGAAATAAAGAATGCAAGAACGAGCAAATTTGAAACAATTGGACAGAGAAGAAACGCCAAACTTATGTACGGTGGAATATCGCAAAGAAACGCAATGAAGAAGAGTGGTGGGAAGTCAATATACAAGTATATTACGCGCAAGACAACTTGTCTAAGCCTCCACCAGAACGGCTTGGTGCATGCCTTACAGGCTTGTTGATTTGCTCATAACGCCCAGGGACACACCTTTTTGATACTCTGATACAGATTCCTTCCCCGGAAAAGATCCAAGTCAGCATTTTTAATAGGCCGGTGGGCGGGGTGGGAGTTATTGGATATGCGACGAGTGTGATTGGTGTGAAGGGGTGGATAAGGGGAGTGGCCCAGAGGCTCATAGATATGAAAAAGGGGAAGAGCTGATTGTGCACCACCTGCCAAGGAGCGCAAGTGTATTTTCCCCAGCCATCGACATCATTCCAAGATTCTGATACTACGACGACCGCGTAATGTTTGAGGGGAAGAGATCCGCAGCAAGAAGATAGGTTTTGACAAAGAAATGACCGGACTTCCGATATGAGTATCTGCTCTTCTTGGTTCGCGAGGAAGGTGGTTCTCTGAGCCTTATTTTTAGGGATGAGCCCTTGTATTGCAGCTGCCCAAAATGTTTTATTTTAACTGCCGTGCGTACAAGGTGCATTTTGATTGGACACTGGAGAGAAAACATTGCGGTGATTGGCTTTACGGGGAAACCCCTGGTGCGATTATGTCGTGAGATGTGGAGATCGGCGGGAAGGTGGCCTGCAGCCCCTCGGGTGTCTCGCTAGCCGGAAAACACCAGCTTGGAAACCGAGAGGGAGCCGTTGATATTTCAAATCTCCAACAACGGAATATGATTGTCTTGACACGATATTTACTTTGACGGGAAGAGGCATTTAACTCCATCTTATCTCCCCACCTATACATAAAAAGCTGAGCAACTGCCACAATGCGCCAAGTTCTGGGCGATGAGTTGAATCCACGTTTGGTTTGCCAAAGCCTGATTACACCAATCCTTCCTCGTTGGACCGGGTATCAAGTGTCCTCTTTGGTTCGCGCTCACACCTGCCTCGTACCTAATTCCAACGATCTACCAGTCACCAGAACCTTCTTACGTGTCATTTTCACCAACCTAATCCGGTATGCACATCTTCCACGATACTCTTCAAATGAATACTTTACCACCTACCTCGAGAGGAACAGCTGGAGAAGTTGGAAATGACTGGCTGCGTCACCTTATGCAACTGTTCTAAGGTCACAGGTGGGACAAGTTTTGGTTAACATTGAACAGCAGCTGCTGTGTCAGTAATCATGAGTTAACCTACTTGACAGCAATTCTTATCAATTCAGTTTTTCGCCAACGGAATTCAGCAATTGAAGAGATGATCTTGTCGGATTTTTTTTTTTTTTTGGAAGCCCAAGGTCTCGAAGCTTTGCTTCATTTTTTGTTTTGCATACTTTTATCTTTTCGGAACACCCAAATGATGGCAGCGATGTCAGCATATTCTGTTTGAAGTCTTATCGGTGATATGAAGTAAGCCAGCGAGTTCCATAGGTTGACTCGCTTACTCGTTTCCCCCCAAGGCAAAATTACAACTCTTTTTTCCACCTGTAACAATTTCATCGCCTGATTATTATTTTCTTTGGTACGTAGCGATGGCAAACAAATTCTTTCCTGCATCTAAAATTGCGTGATCGCTTCGTTGGACGTTCAGACCAGTGTTTGTGGCATTTGTATCTGGTGGGACAGAGTCGTAGCTTCACATGAAGTGACCAAATTCTTATTCTTTGGGATACGCTAGATGGAGAATTGTTTGTATCTGTGTAGCCTGCCAGTCCTCGTACACACGATTCGGTCTAAGCTTTATCCATTGTGGTTATGATAGTAGCAATAATGAAGGGTGTAAAGGAACTATGATTCGGAAGAAGAACCATTGTTTTTCAAGGTCATTTTCAATGTATCACGCCCATTTTGTTTGAATTTTCGAATGCTTTTCATTGCTTTTTTTCTTCACAGGGTCTTTGATAAGAAAACTTCAAGGTATAAAAAGGTTACTGTCGCTATAAATTCCTGGTGAATAGCACCTTGCATTATGTTCCAGGAGATCCACATGCTCGGTTCATGTGAGAGGTTCGCTTCTCACATACCTAAGCTTATGGAATGGTGGATCTACATGCGTAGGTCCATGTGAGTGGCTTGCCACTCACATACTTAAGCCTGTGGGATGCCACCTCTTCTTCTGCTTTATTTCTTCATGCAATAAGATATAGGAAAAAACTACTTGTTGCATCACACTTTATGACTACCGAGTCATACCAACAGTTACCTAGTTACACTGACCAAGGTTACACCGTCAAAGTCCGTGTATTCGAAATTCTTACATGGCCTTGAAACAGCGGAAAACTGCCTAAAGATATTATCCATGTAATATTTCTATGAGGATGTGACTTGTTTGAGGAGAAAGTGATTTTTGTGTTTATATTTTATGTATCATTGCATCCTATCATGTATCCTAGATGCAATTGAAAACTTCATACCACCAGTGTTCGTCAAAGCATCTCCTTTTTTCCTTCGCTTGGGCTCATTAATTTATTCTTCTGGTTCCATTTAACGAAATAAGAAGCCAAACTTGTGCGTATTTGAAGTAGAATTGAGAAAACAAAAGTCTTTTCTAACTCCAAGAACTGGCAGTCATCATTTCACGGCATCGTGAAAATTTGGCCACTAGTGTGATCGCCAATTCTGGAACAACACCAACACCTCTCGCTATCATGATTTTCTTTCCTCCCGCTGATATATCTCACAGCTCGCCGGTAGACTCTGAGTCTCCCACGCCCCCTTCGAGGAAGAAATATCAAAACCCTTCGATTTACGATGGCAGAAGCGATCGGTTTAGGCGCCTCGGTCGTCGCATTTATCGGGTTGGCTGGCCAGCTTGCGCAAGGCTGCAGCTTTGTGCGAACAATCATTGACGATTTCATCGACGCGCCCGACTATTGTGAGCTCTGCAAAGAGAGATACGATTGTTCGAGGCCACGATTGAGACATTCAAAAAGGCGCTTTCAGACCTAGAGGCGTTTGGAATGCCCGCGCAACAAAATTATGCCATTGAGATGGCTCTTCAGTGTGGAGGGGAGACATTGGCGGACTTGATCGAGTTTATCAAAAAGAAGACGAAAGGAAGAGGCAGATGGGGCGAAATACGCTTTGCACTTGACAAGGGGAAGTGCGCAAAGTATGTTGGCAGGGTCGAACGAGCAAAGGGGAATTTGTGTGCAGCTCAGGGTAGCATTATGTTGTAAGTTGCAAAACAAAGAAGAAGTTTTCGCACTGGATACCAACAATGTTTTGTCTAGATCCCTTGGTCATGAAACCACCCTTAGCAATAGAGTTACCCATCGAAATCTTGGACTTTTGACATCGAATCTCCAGGCTACTTCAAATACCATCGAAAAAATACCCCCATATCTTGAAAGACTCGCAGTTGATGCAAGGAATACACAAGGTTCTGTTGATAATCTCCGGAACGAATTTTCCGATCGGCTACAGGAGTTGCCAACAGCTCTCGACGCCATCCTCACCAGGAAATTCAACGCTTTCACAAGCATGATTTCTAAATTACCGGATATGATCGAGGACGTGCGACATACGGCACAGTAATCAAGGGATGCGGCCGAAAATCTCAAAGCTATGTCAGATGGACTGAGAGGCTTACCAAAAGAGTTGTCGCAGATCATCAATATCGAATTTCGAAGTGTGCTTAATGCTTTCTATTTGGAAAGTCAAACCCGAGGTCCCTTCATTGATTACCGAAAAGACTATCCGTACACAGAGTCAAAAGCTGTCTCGAGACGGGTAATCAATCAACACAGAACAACGAGGAGATATTCTCGAGCGATTGGGATCATTACCGTCCGAAACCTTTTCAGTAGCGGCCAGGCTTCACCTTTTGATCGTATATGGGGCGAAAAGTCACTACTTAACCTTGTTATGTTGCAAGTAATACTACTGTCGTTACATATTCCTGGTGAATAGCACCTTGCACGACAGCCTAGTTGATCCACGTGCTTCGGCTCATGTGAGTGGCTTGCCACTCACATACTTAAGCTCACAGGATCCGACCCCTCTTTACTTTTACTCTTCATGCAATAAAGATATAGGAATACAACCACTTATTGCATCACACTTTATGACTACCAAGTCATACCAACAACTACAAACTAAAACAAGGTGGAAAATAAATTTAGAGGGCCTCGTAGAAGTGTTTAAGAACTTGTCGGTTGTGGATTAGACCCTGGAGTTCCCAGTGCCAATGATGACCTTTTTGGAAAATCAATTCTCGGTGCGCTTGGGGAGTTGGCTATAACGTTCCCTAAAGGAACACCACAATTTTTGGATTTGGCACGCATGGTCTTGAAACGAAGTGTGCATGATCCTTTTCTGACAGATGACATACTTTCACAAAGTTTAATAAGTCATATCAGTCGGGTGAAAACACCACTGCTAGTACTTTTGCGGACCCAGGAAGAATGGCATGCAGAATGGCCTCCACTCCATAGTTATCAGTCATGTCGCGACTTCTTTCTCAGTTCCAAGAGACTAAGGGCACTCATACACTCAGCATCAAAACACGGAAATATCTGGGACCACGTTTATAACGCATATTCCCCCAATCCTAAAATAAGCCTAATAAAATACTTATTCAACGGACTTCATGAAAACACTGAGGTATTTTATGAGTATGAAAGATATCCAGATGAGAAGGACAGGGTAGCTGGACTCCTTCAAAAACACGGTAATCGCGAGCTTGATTTGGCCGGGAAGGGTAGGTGTGGTTGTTAGATATTTTGGAACTGCCTATAGGATATTACTCGCGGCTTCAGTACATAAGGAAAGGTATCTATTCCTACGCTATCGAGGGGGGTGATACCCTGCAGTATTTGTTTGAAGGGGAATTATATGTTTCTCTCACCTATCAACTTATCAGTCTTTATATAAGTACCATTTTTCATCCCTCCACCAGCAGCAAAAATACGTATTTGCTGACTAATCTTGGGTACCGGTATTTCCTAGGTTGGGAAAAAGACTCATTTATCAAACAATGGATGGACAAACATCCTCAACCCCACAATCAGCCGGGGCGATTTGGGCCAATGGACCGGAATAAAGTCTATTCAACTCTCCACCAACCATTTCAAGATGACGAGCTAGAGTACGAATCCGCCTCCGACGACAGCGCGTCGGACTCCCCGTATCCAGAAAGCTATTGGAGCTCTGATTATGAGGACCCAAAGGCTTCGGTTCCGATATCTGAACGGGATGAAGATTATTGCTTTGAAGCATTGTTGTTTCCATCATGCGACACGTCGGGTGCAACTAGGTTTTCTAGCCTTGAGTTAGGCAATGGACTATCGGCTGAAGGGCCAACCTTGGGAAATATCGAGACTGAAGGAGACAGCTCCAATCCTAAAGCTGAAGAACCGACGCCAAGAAAATATCAGATAAGAGAAGACAATTTCAAACCCGAGGTACTTGAGAAGTCCGTTTCAAGAAGTCACGAAGGAATTACCAACGTCGAGGTAGAATCTAAACAGATTCCGGGAAAGAAATTGAGGATTTGCAGTTATTCATGAATTTTCTCTCGCTTCAGGAACCTTTTTTCTGCATGAGGGCACCACAGAATATCAATATAGATTGAATTCATTCCCCAAATCCACCTAAAAATTGAGTTCCCAGCACTCCCCAAGAAAACAATCTATTTACAAACCATCTCAAAAGGTATAAAATACAAAAAAGAAGAATTCCTGTCGTGCCAAATTTCGATCATATCCGACAAACTTTTTCAATCGTCGTCCTCCTCTTTATCTTTCCCCTTCTTTGTCTCAGCGCCCTTTTTCGACGAACTCGTTTTCGCAGCAGGCGCAGGACTAGCGACAGAAACAAGCGTAGTAGCAACAGGAGTGGCAGGTACAGCCGGAGCAGCAGCAACAGGAGCTGTATTCCCACCAGACGTAGCACCCGCGAGTGCCGCCCAAGTCGCGAACTCAGGCGATTTCGCTAGTGAGAGTTGAGCATCGAAAGTATCAAATCCTGCACACCAATCCTTTAGTTCAATCTAAACTAAAGATAGGAGAAAGAGAACTTACCACTATCATGAAAAGGCATAACCGTCGCCGGATCCGCCTTATTCGTCACACTCTTGCTCGCCAATGCCCACCCCATCTCGAAATTCCCCGCCGTATCCGCCGCCGTGAAGCCTAACTTCGCATCAAGACAATTCTGACAGAGAAAGGTATATTGCATATGCGTAGAATTAACTTTTGTCCCTTGACTGATCTCCTTCACCGAGAAACTTCCTGGCAGCACCGGCGGAGAATCATCTTCATTCGCAGCTAGCCGAAATGTTGACACGACTTTCTCTCCATTTGGCCATGCTGCGAAGAGAAGTGGGCCAACCATATCGCCTTGGAGGGCTATGCCACCCCAACCCGCACCCGAAGGGGTGGGAAAAGTCATTTGCCCGATGAAGTCTGTGGTCGGCGTTTCAGGGAGCGCGATACCGAAGGCAAATTGAGATTTTGCGCCGAAGAAACGTTGAAATGTTATGTTACTTAGAGGATCGGTGAAGGCTGCAGTGATTGCTGCTGGTTTGTCATCGGAATCTTTGTCGTCATCATCGTCGTCGTCGTCGTCGTCTCCTGCGTAGGCGAGGTAGGGAAGGAGTAGTGCAATGAAGATATATATTTTTGGGGAGAGCATTTTGAAGGTGTTGACCCGCAGCTTGGTGGAAGAGAAAGATAAAGAGAGAAAAGAAGTGAAGTATGGCGAAGAAAGTAAGGATGAAGGTCAACTTGGCCACTTTGCAATATGGATGGGAGGTCTATATCCTTTATACAAAGTTACAAACCCTGTATCCCCAGATGTAAAAGCAGAGGTTTATGATCTTCATCCCCACGAAACTCCTCCAATCCAAACTAGGAAATTGCTCTCGTGCTCTGGGGCATACGATCGTTGAAGAGTGGAGCCTCATCGTATCAACCTCGTAAAAGCAGCTCTTTTTTCAGTTGAGCCGCTGTCTAGTTCATGTATAAAACTCTCCTAATGCGGCTAAACGGCAGTCTGATAGGGAATTGTGAGGTAAGTAGTTGTCAAAAACTCTTGGTCCTGTCTCGAATCTTTGTGAAATGTGCTCTACTAGGGGTAGCTCGTTGGTAAGATGACAAGAAGTAACTGAATATCTCTTGGTACTGCCAAGTGATACAGCTTGAGGCGATATTGTTTATATGCTATGCAAGAGCACCCACAGCTATTGCCTCAAACCAAACGAAAGGCTCCGGAAGAACGCCCGTATCCCAACCTGGAAGTCGGCAGTCACTTCCCCACAAGCTTTAAGGCTCCGACAGAGTAACTCTAGACGATGTCACCCCAAATCCAGACTTCAACACACAAAATGCATCGCCCAAACCTCTTGGCTACACTAGTACCAAAATTCCCATCCGCCAGAAAATCTTACCAGGATGTTCGACGCGAGAAGGAAGGCTCCTTCCAGAACACTGACCTTGTTCTTGGGTCAAACAAAGATCGATCACCCAATCCCGAATTCTGCTTACCAGCCCTTGGCGAGAATCTGAAGATCCAAGACTTGCATTTGGATGATGAATGTTTGGAACCCTGTGTCAAGCTAGCTGTGCGGGTATTTGAGACGAGGACTTAAGCATAAAAGGGCTTGGCTGGCCATAGGGCTGTTTGATAGACAGCGCATCAGAGAACCACAGCGCTTCCCTGAGAGAAGGTTCAATACAAGCTCATAGCTCAACCAAACAGAAAAATCGAAGAATCTCTCGACATCATCAAGACAAAAACGAGAGAAAGAATAGCTTCCAACCACCCCACAGCATTCCCCAAGGGACAGAACAAGGCGCGAGTTTTTGGGCATACAAAATGTACAGCTGAATCTTTTGGGGGAACCTGACCAGACGTCGGGATGAGGTCGAGCGAGGTCAAGCTCAAGGCGTCAAGGTCGTTCCTTCCCAAACTTGGGCTCACCGGCCTCGTCCCTCGACGACTTGAGATCCTTTCTTCCCTCAACTTTGACGTACGACTTCCCCAACTCAACTCTGTTTTGGGCGACACACCGGGGCCGAGGTCGTTCCTTCCCCCCTTCACATCGTACCTCCCGACCACCATAATCGCTCCTCCCTCAACATCGCTTCCCCAAAGTAACTCAAGCCGACTACCCAGTCTTTTCCATCTACAATCAAGAACCCTCCTGCCCAGGTGGAAGATGCCATCCAAAGAAGAGGAGACCAAAAACCTTGGCATGTATCAAGAGCAACTTGACACGAGCCAAGGCCCATTGCGGGGTATACAACCCCCCTCTTCCCTTCCCAAAATTGAGGCTCAACATTAAACCTTCCATTCCAGTGGAAAAACCAGGTGCAATGAACCATGGGAATCAAACCGTTGGTAATAAGAATAAGAATTTGAAGTAAATTTTTCCACGACGGGAAATGGAATGGAAGCTGCGATACTCACCTCGGGCCGGTTACCTCACCGAAGGAAGGAAAGGACGACAATCCAACCATTTTTCGTCGAGCGTAAGAAGACCCGAAGCAGACGATTTCTCTTGAAAGAAATTTCCTCTCCCAAGCAAACAGAGGAATAAAACGCCAAGAAAACACCCTCACTCCCCTCCAACAGAAGCTCCCACCTGCAACATCCATCCAAACACGCGCCAAGAGGAAGAATCTTAAAGCTTCGAAACTTCAGGTCTATGATTGGGCCGAAGGGTCCTCTCTACGTGCCAAGAATACTTTGTCATAGTTAAATTGTAAATTTCTCACCTTCTCTGGCAGCCAAGGTTTTAGTTATCTTTGCATTCTGAGATCTAATTCCTAGTACAAAAAAGGAATTGCTCGACTCTTTAAGATTCCTAGAACGAAGACACCCATCTAATCCATGAATTCTCTCTGTATATAGTTGGTTTGGATTGTTATGATGCTGGTAGACGCAGAAGTCGTAGGTACTAGGGTACAAGTTTTTGTGTAACTTGGGCTGGCGGATAAGCTAGTAACCAACACATAAGCCAAACAATAGCTGGGGGCCAAAAGGTCACGTGTAAGCTAGCAACTAGCGGGTAAGCTAGTAAATTAACACGTAAACTAGAAGTTAAAAAGCAAGCTAGTAATTTTCAAGTAAGCTATTAATTATCGAGTAAGCTAGTAACTACCAGGTAAGCTCTTAATCATCAAGTAAGCTATCGATTAAAGGGTAAGCCGTCAATTTGACAAGTGAGCTAAACAATACTTAGGGGCTAAAAAGTGTGAGTAAGCGAGCAACTTACAACGTAAGCTAGTAGTTGAAAAGTAAGCAAGAAATTGACGAGTAAGCTACTAGTTGAAAAGTAAGCAATTATCTAACAAATAAGCCATCAAATTAAAAAGTAAGCTAGATAAACTCTCTGGCCAAAAAGGGAGAGGCTGCAGATATGACTAACACTCATCAAGATAACCATAGCTCTGAAAATTTGGTCTATAGTTAGGTACCCTTTCAGCTCTAGGAAGTAAAGTAGAGACGTCCTACAAGCATTCGAATAAAAAATAAAATCCCCAGCTCTCTTTTTCTACGCCCATGTAGAGAAATTGACTTGTTCAAGTAAGGTTGCACTGTTCCTTTCTTTCAAAACATCGATTTTCAAGTGAAATCAAATCAAGACGGAATAAATAGAACAAGAAATCTAGACTCCAACCAAGAAAAATCTCTACCCACCAACTGGAGAAGAAAAAAAACTAAATCTAAAAAAGAGAAGTATATATATACACCTCCCTTCCCTCTCCAACCCAGAAACCTCGTCACCAGAACCGTGGAAGAGCTCCACCAAAAATCACCCCAAAAAAATCTAGCGTCAACCCCCAACCCAAAACCTCATACCCTAAATCCCAATATAAAAAATGCTACACTCCATCCATCCATCCCATTCTAAAATTTTTTTTTACAAAAAAAAACATAAGAACTTCCCCCACAAAAACCCAGAAGATCATCAAACTCCCCCCCCCCCCCCCCAAATTTTAAAC